>OX451387.1:143608-258836 GCA_949629135.1 Eremobia ochroleuca | reverse complement strand
TGTAAAAAAAAAGAATCACACAAATATCGAAAGTTGGAAATCGAACTTACAACCACAAGTTTGCAAAGCAGTCGTCAAGCAGCCAAACTATTTGTTTTGTTGAAATTTGACTCTTGTCTCTTCTTAGCGTGTCGATGGAAAATATAACACGAAAAAATGTATGTAATTAATTTAAAACCCAAACACAAAGTTAATTGTATCATTATGAAGTATGTTGTTGTTGTGGCCCTTACGGAGTAGTTTCATTAATCCTAAGACGGCATGTCTGAATTCACTTGGAGAAAAAAAGATATGTGAGGAAATTAAATTCATTTAATAAAGGAAACTATTTAACTTATTCTCTCAAAACGTAATGAGCTGCTGATGATGGACATTTTTAAAATAATTGAGCCTCTTTTTAACTTTCTGTAATTTGTTGGGCCGCATTAAAGAAAACATATATTTAATCGAACCTTTAATAATTATCATTATGCGCTGCTAAAAATATGATTGTATACTCTAATATAATGATTGTGCCTGTTTTTGTGAACGTCAAACCTATTTTGGGGTCCTAAAAATACTAAATGGCCAAGTAACTGCAACCAACTTGGTTGCCGCGCTCGCCGGCGCTGCCCCAGACCGTCTGGTCGGATACCCCACCTTGCCGCGCTCGCCGGCCGCTGTCCCAGACCGTCTGGTCGGGTACCCCAGCTTGCCGCGCTCGCCGGCCGCTGCCCCAGACCGTCTGGTCGGGTACCCCAGCTTGCCGCGCTCGCCGGCCGCTGCCCCAGACCGTCTGGTCGGGTACCCCAGCTTGCCACGCTCGCCGGCCGCTGCCCCAGACCGTCTGGTCGGGTACCCCAGCTTGCCACGCTCGCCGGCCGCTGCCCCAGACCGTCTGGCCGGGTACCCCAGCTTGCCGCGCTCACCGGCCGCTGCCCCAGACCGTCTGGTCGGGTACCCCAGCTTGCCGCGCTCGCCGGCCGCTGCCCCAGACCGTCTGGTCGGGTACCCCAGCTTGCTGCAATCGCCGGCCGCTGCCCCAGACCGTCTGGTCGGGTACCCCAGCTTGGTTACTTACCGCCTACTATGACAAAAGGCCAGAAAGTTAAAAAGAGGCTCAATTATTTAAAAAAAAAGTGCATTATTAGAAGCGCAAAAAGTTTTTGGAGGTTCATTAATCGCAGAAAGGGTCCATCATCAGCAGGTCAATAAGTTTTAGAGAATTATTTCAATACTTCCCTTCATGAAATAAATTTTATTTTCTCACATACCTTTTTTCTCCAAGTGAATTCAGACATGCTTTTGTAGGATTAATTAAACTACTCCCTGAGGGCATAAAATACAGACATAGTTCATAATGCTACAGTCAAATTTGTTTTTGGATACGGGCCCATACAACATTCTCCATTGTCCTTTGTGTTGTTCAAAATTCAGAAACGCTAATACTGTTTGCTGGCGCAGCCATTAGATCTTCACGTATGCACGTGACAGGGCATGCGGTACAGGATGGGAGGTGAGCCATGTTGGCTAAAATAACCGTCCTTATATAGGTCATGATTGACTGCTTAGCACCATAAAGATGATGATAATCATTTTAAATTTCCGCAATAGGCTTGCTTTAAGCTGGTGCGATTTCATTAAGTTTACCTAGGTACACTTAATGAAATCGCAGGTATGTATAGATAGATGGCTGTAAGAGTTAGTCTTAAAATAATGTTTAATTACAATTCAAGATTGTGTCACATTTAGATTCCCATTGATGGAACAGTTCGCTACAAAAATGATCATTGTGCCAATTGACTATTAACAGTGAAACTACATGTTACAATTTATTTAGTAAATGATCAGGCTGAATTGTAAACCACAATTGGGTTTTATTTTATCAATTCTGGGAAAACACCACGATGTTCTGATCCGATTGACGTCCGTTGTTCTCAAATCAAATGTATCACATAGCGTTCGCTGAGCGCTTGCTAGCTATGAGGACAACACCACAAGATGATATGGCTAAGTCCGTCACTGCGGTTGCGGTCGCGCGGCCGGACTTAGTCGGGTTATCGTGAGATATGCGCGCGCGCATTGCCTTTGTCCGCCACACGCACTATCTGTGCCTACTGCGTGACAGTGTAATCATCGTTGTTTTGATCATCGAGTCCGAAACGTGAATACTATTAGGCGCAGGTATTAAGTAAGCAAAGCGATTGCATAATATTCTACAAATCTACAGAATTTCTAAGAAAGAAGTCACGACTAATTGTAAGTTTTATTGTTACGAGACATTAAACAAGTTAAACTTTGTTGGCCCGGGGCACCGTGTAGCACGATTTTCAACAAAAATCTGTGACAGATTCAAACTCAATAAAACGTTTATTGCGTACAAAGTGTGATGAGTGTGTGTGTGTACTTTTAAGAACATCATCATCTGCCTAGCCTTTTCCCAACTATGTTGGGGTCGGCTTCCAGTCTAACCGGATGCAGCTGAATACCAGTATTTTACATGGAGCGACTGCCTATCTGACCTCCACAACCCAGTTACTGGGTAATACGATACCCCTAGGTAAGACTGGTTGTCAGATTTTCGGGCTTCTAACACCCGTAACGACTGTCAAAGATCTACGAATGACAGCCGGGACCGACGGCTTAACGTGCTTTCCGAGGCACGGAGGGGTCTCGGTATGTAAAGATGGTCACCCATCCACTTTACTTATGATGCTTACTACTTATGATACTTATACTTATGATGGTACTTTTAAGAACAATTGGTTAAAAAATAAATTGTCTGCAAACACAGTATCTGAGGAGATAAAAAGCTATTTATTCCATCAACATAAGAAGTCCACAGTGTAGTGGGCAGTGCGCAGTGTGCAGTATGAAAGTAGTCTCTAGAACGCAATTGATCCCAAAGAAGTAGTTAGTTCCTCTACAGCATGTACCATATAGGTAAATTAATCTTTGTCTTTGTTTAGGGAAGTTTCTCAAGCGAAACATAGATACAACAACAACAAGTTTGATGTAATAACTCTGAACCACGGGTTAAGGTAAACTCCACACGTTTTCCGCTAATTGTTTACATTGATCAGAACTTCAATGTAAGTATTCCGTCGTTTGAATCACCTCTTATCTGCCTAAGTAGGTACTCACTCTGCCTTTCATAGAATTCGATATTTCATGAGGATAACTTCGTCACATATAATATTTTGTTTATTTCATTTGTTATCCTTATAACAGTTAATATGTAAATTGTAAGTGGTTCATTTTGGTAAGAATGATTAAATAGACATTCTTCATTATTATCATTTGAAGAATAGGATGGTAAAATATCAGAAATGTATCATAATATAACAAATAATACATTACTAAAAATTGCAAGCAGCTCTGTGTCACACAGATATTATTAAAAATTGCCAAATGTATCAAACAAGACCACCTATCTAAAGTAAACGATTTTGTTGAACAATTATCTAGCTGAGACTGCCTTAAGACAAAATACTTGCCAACTGTCAACTGACTTACTTTAAGCATCGCTTGTCGGTCTTTGCTTAATTTTAAATGCTTTGTAGGTAGATAATGTACTATAGTAATTGTATTGTAGGTACATCTCCACAGATATCATTCTATACAAAATATTGTAAAACATTTTAATGGAGTGACTAAGGAGTTTCTTGTCCCATTCTTCTCCATATGAACTACCTTTTGGAAGGCATGACAAAAGGAAGGAAAAGCACCTAAAATCAATTAAAAAGTGCCTTTTAATGCCCTGCTTGAAATAAATTATTTGAATTGGACATGCGAGTATACTTCTTACACACATGGACTCAGCGACACTCGGAGTGTTCCGTGCCTGGTCTGTGCGTTAGTCGCAACTGCAGTCATTTGGTTAAGTTTGGAAATTTATCGACGGGATTAATTGCGGCGGCGGCGGAAGTGGAGGCGCGGGCGTGCGCGGGGCGGGGGCGCGGAGCGCGGGGCGGGGGCGGGCGCGGAACACGGAAAGGCTTTTGAGGCGGCGCGACACAGGCACCGCATCGGCAGGCGAGCGACACACCGGCCGCGAGCCACACAGAACATACCGGGAACCTTTACGGTTATATGATACCGTTCGTACCTAGTTACAGATCCTAATAACATCACTCATTACTGTTGACGTTTAGGTATTTTAACAACATACCATACAATGCAAATACCGAAATTAGAAAATGTTATTTATGTCTCGTGAAATAAATTGCTTACATTTAAAACCTCGTAGCTTTTCAAGATGATTAATCATACGTATTTTCATATAGGTATGAATGAACATAATCTGGAATGTCCAAAAGTGGAAATTGATTGATCAAGTTTACCCACTCATAGCATCATCTGTCACGTAGTTCAGTTTGATGTCATGTGCGTGGAATGTTGCACTCGCTCCCGGTGTGTCCCGTAGCGAGTGTGACATAGCGCCGGCGCCCGCGCACCCCCCGCACCTCCCTCCTCCGCGCCGGCGACACACGAAATTTATATTGCTCCTAAATTAGGAGCCGGGATGGTCGCCGATGGGACACGCAGATAGTGCTAATGTACTTGTAGTACAAATATGTCGGCTCTCACACTCGCACACGAGTGCGGCGAGGCCTGCACTGTGACGAGCGCGACGTGTTACAGTGAGCTAGTGGTCGCTAATGTACTTGTAGTACAAATGTGTCGGCTCTCACACTCGCACACGAGTGCGGCGAGACCTGCACTGTGACGAGCGCGACACGAGTGCGGCGAGGCCTGCACTGTGACGAGCGCGACACGAGTGCGGCGAGGCCTGCACTGTGACGAGCGCGACACGAGTGCGGCGAGGCCTGCACTGTGACGAGCGCGACACGAGTGCGGCGAGGCCTGCACTGTGACGAGCGCGACGTGGCACAGTGAGCTAGTGGTCGCTACTGCGCGCTCACTTGGGTATCGCAAATACACTGTTAGACATAAGGAACATACACACACACACACACTTGACCTTGACACTAGAAATTCGCAGTAATTTCTTGACAATTCATATTCTTGGAGATTTTTCATTACATTGTGATGATAAACACTCATTGCCTTACTGATTTACTCACGCGCATACTTAAGCATAAAGTTAGGTGAAATAGTAAACTATCATAATATTGGTATTTGGTTTTTCTCAATCCTTAGGGAATCATATATGAGTATTATGTGATCATAATTATGCGACTACTCACTACTTTATCGGCTATAAAATCGGCGGTTGATGAGAAGAACAGTAAATATTGTATGGTTCCCTGTTATAATAATGAGAAGTGTGGTATGCTTCGCTCACTGGCGCGAGCACGTGAGGAGTGACCTGATGACGTCACAGTACCCGTTGTTACACGCTCCATACGTTAGTTCCTCTACCTGCCACAGTGACAGTCTCGTATTAATACAACTGATTATCGAATTTCGTTCGGAACTCACTTTTAAGATGACCGACTTTGGACCAGAGTTTATTTTAGCGAAAATTTAATTGTAATCAAATAACAAAATATATTTAAATGATATCGATAAATATTTATTCATAAAGCGTGGCACAGTATCAGTAGCGAACGTCTTTCTAACAAACGCAAACAATACATGACATGCACTAGTGTCTGTTGACATTTTTGTAATGGCTTCTCTTATGAAAACTGTATTTTATCTTATGAAAAGTCTGAACAAAGATGAAAGATGATGATGAAAGTCTGACATTGGGGTTTTCAAGTAGCAATTGGCATCAAATCTAATCTAAATCAATCGCAGCGTTCTATCAATTGTTTAATATTCGTTTTATAGTCGGCACTATAAATAAAGCAATCAGTAATTGCATTAATCAGTCTTGAATACTCGTGATCATATCAGCTCAATGTATATATAATTATGATCCTATATCATAAGTAAATAAGAATCGCCATACATTGAGCTACAGCTAGGCTACGCCGTTCGTAGACATTCGTAGCACCGTCGTAGCCGCGTAGAGGCTTTCTACGGCGAGGACGCACAGTGGCCTCCAGAAGTTAGTTGACATTTCTCCACTTCAACTCTGACACCCACATTATGATAAAAGATTCTAGTGATCCAAATGTTTGAACTGCTACAACGTTATTACTGATTAATTTAACTACCTTTCACTTACATTTATTTAAATAATCAAGTAATCCTCTATGAGCCAATCATTTTCAAATTCAAATTTAATTTTATTATTTCAGACATGAGTCCATAGTGTTAGTATCAACAAAATCAATTAATAACTAATAAATATAATTAATAACCTTAACAAACCAAATTAAAGACAACTGCAACAATTCGACCCTAATTTTAGATCCAAAATTACCTACATTTAACAATCAATCGCAAAAACAGACTTATGTTCACATGTGGAATCAAAATTAAGTGAAGGTGACATCAGGGGTGCGGCTAGGATACTATTCAGCAGCGATGTGGTGGCACCTTACTCTCCAGAAACACTAACAGCTCTAGAGAGTAAACACCCAGCGCCTGCGGTTGGTCTCACCTTTCCCGACCCCCCTGACTCTTCCGACCTAAATTCCACCTTCCTAAATGTTTCGGCCCCCCAGCTAATTGCAGCCGTGAGCTCTTTCCGAAGTGGTTCCGCCGGCGGCCTCGACGGCCTGACTCCACAACATCTCAAGGATTTACTGAGTTCAGGTGCCGGGGAAGCCGGTGAGTCGCTTTCGAAGGAGCTTGCGGCCCTTATTAACCTCATGCTCACTGGCGGTGTGAACGAGGCCGTCGTCGATGTCTTGTACGGGGCCAACCTATGTGCCCTGCGCAAGAAGGACGGCGGCATTCGTCCCATCGCCGTTGATTGCACATACAGGCGTACGGCAGCCAAAATATGCTGTAAACTGTATAGCGAATCGCTTACAGCTAAGTTTCAGCCCCTACAGCTTGGATTTGGCTCGAAAGGGGGCTGTGAGGTTGCCGTTCATGCCCTTTCCACCTTCTTATACTCAAACAAAGGTGAGGTCATCCTCAAGTCAACCTTGAGGATGACCTCACCTTTGTTTGAGTATTGTTTGTGAAGAATGCCTTTAATTCTGTAAACAGGGACACTTTGTTGGCTGAAGTCAAAAAGGAACTACCCGAAATTTATGGTTTCTTGTGGCAATGTTATAGACACCCATCCAAATTATTATATAAGGACAATGTTTTGGAATCTTCAGTAGGATGCCAACAAGGTGACCCTCTCGGGCCTGTCATTTTTAGCTTGGCTATTCATCCAATTATCCAGAAACTACATTCAAAATTCAACATTTGGTATTTAGATGATGGAACGCTAGGAGGTGATGTAGACACCGTTTTGAAAGACCTACAATTTCTCAAACAGGAATTTAAATCTATTGGCTTGGACCTCAACCCCTCAAAATGTGAAATTTACCTTTCTGACATTACCGACAGACAGTTGACCATAGAGAAATTTAATGCAATAGCCCCACAAATCAAAATTTTAGAAAAAACTTCACTGCACCTCCTAGGTTCCCCAATTTTGGAACATAGTTTTTCCCTTTTCATCGAAGAAAAAATCAAAAAGTTTAACGAAATTTCGGACAGACTCGTCAAAATTAATTTACATTCGGCATTCACCCTGATTAGATACTGTTGTTTTGGCCCAAATTTTATGTACTTTCTACGCTCTGCCCCTTTATGGAAGCAGCCACACCTCTTGGACAAAATTGACCAAATTATTCGCAGCACACTAACATCCTTGCTAAATTTGGCCTTGGACGACCGAGCGTGGCTGCAAGCCACACTACCCATCCGTTATGGTGGCCTCGGCATCCACAAAATTACCAGTATTAGCTTACCGGCGTTCCTGTCCTCTGTCCACAGCACCGAAAAGTTGACCGGGAAGATTTTAGCCCCCTCCCTGGTTAACTCTGAAGTGCCGTGCTTGGCTGACGCAGTGAACGCCTGGAAAATGGCTTGCCCGGATACAGATCGGCCCGTAAACCCATGTTCCCAGAGGCAGTGGGATGAGCCGCTCTGCAGGTTGGTACGGAATAATCTTATTAATACGTCCACCAACACTGCCGAGCGTGCCCGCCTACTGGCTGTGGGTGAGTGGGAGTCGGGTCTCTGGCTTCAGTCGCTACCGTCACCCAACATAGGCACTTTGCTGGGTGACACCACCTTCCGGCTCGCTACTTGTCTACGTCTGGGCGCCCCTTGCGTAGGTCCGCATCGCTGCCAATGCGGTGAAGATGTCGACTACCTCGTACACCATGGCTTATCCTGCAGTAAAAGCGCAGGCCATTAGCACGGCACGCCAGCATCAATGATATCATCCGTCGTGCTCTTATCACCGCCGGGGTGCCAGCTGTTTTAGAACCCAATGGCTTGGCGCGCGACGATGGGAAGAGACCAGACGGAATGACCATAATGCCTTGGAAGGTAGGTAGGCCTTTGGTGTGGGATGCAACGTGTGTCGACACCCTTGCGCCATCCCATCTTCCAAGCACGGTGGGCTGTGCTGGTGCGGCTGCTGCAGGTGCGGAAAACCTCAAACGGCGCAAATACTCCAATCTCTTTGGAACTTATTTGTTCGAGCCGTTTGGGGTTGAAACACTAGGGCCATGGGGTCCGAGTGCCCACCTATTATTTCGGGATATCGCCAAGCGGATGGTCGACTCCTCACGTGACCAGAGGGCTGGCCTATTTTTTGGCCAAAGAATCAGCATTGCCATACAACGTGGTAATGCTGCCAGCCTTTTGGGCACGTTTCCTATTGACAGCGATACGGACGAATTTTTTGATGCCCTTTGATCATTTTCCCTCCTTTTTATATACTTGTACAGTAAATAAATACCTAAAAATTAAAAAAGCAAAAAAAAAAAAAAAAAATTAATAACTAGTGTTAGTAATGAGGAGATAATACTTAAATATCAACTGGTATGGATTCTTACGAGTGCCCAGTGGCGCAGCAGTGGGCAGTCCACCGATCTGAGAACACGCTCAGGAGACCGTTGGTGGTGGCGCGTAGCCGGCTGGCTATGGAGGCGGTCCTTTTTCTTCGTATGGCGTAAAAATCGTCTGTGCGCGCCTCCGCAAACATAGAGGCACTAACACGCCACGACAGCCCCGACAGTATCCTAAACGCGTTATTATATTGGACACGCAGATCGCTGTATGTTCTCAGCGTAAAACGGGTCCAAAGACTGCACGTGTACAAAGATTTTTCTGTTCTTAAAAAAAAACGTTGCCCCACACTAGGAATATCTCCTGTATTATGGGTGCGTTTACAAACATTTAAACTGACATACACAAACAGCCAGACCCGGAACAACTACTTGTAGGTCATACAAATATTTGTTCCGTGCGGGAATCGAACCCGCGACACGCGGCGCAGCAGTCAAACGCTTAACCACTGCGCCAACCATGCCGTCAAAAAAGATTGACAGAAAACTTTGAAAAGAGTGACTTTAACTTGATTTGTACGACGTGCAAGTCTTCGAACCAGCATATTACATCGAACAGCCACCGGCCTGCGCTCCCTCTCTATATCCATATTGTCCTTAAGATCATCAGAGACCCAAGTATTAGGTTGTCTCATAAGTTCTCGCCATATTTTATTTTTCTCGAATTTTCTCGTATTTAAACTAACGTGAATTCAAGAAAGTTCTAGATCTTTCTAGTAAGGATGAGTATCGTTTATGGTGAGGGTATAAATAGGCGCGGACGCAACGCAATAATTAATTTTTAGTGAAAATGGATCAGCGTCAACTGCGAGCTATTATGCTATATGAGCATCGACTAAGTCTCTTCAACAAAAACTGCTAAAAAGATTAACACTGCATTTGGACCGGGTACTACTAGCGATCGGACTGTTCGTTTCTGGTACAAGCGTTTTGACACCGGTGATATAAGCTGCGAATATCAACCTCGCCCAGGCCGACCCGCCAGCTTCGATGAAGATGCTTTGCGTCACGAACTTGAGCTACATCCAGACTATAGTACGCGCGATTTAGAGAAGGCGCTTTGAAAATCCCATGCGATTATAGATCGTTATCTCAAATCGATGGGATATCGCAAAGTGATGTCACGTTGGACACCTCATGCGTTAACGGACCATGACCGGGCCGTTCGTGTGGCCATTTGTCAAAGTTTGTTACTTCGTCCGCACAGACTAGACTTTCTGAAGGACATTATTACATGTGACGAGAGCTGGATACATTATGAAACTAGTCATGCCTATTGGATTCCTTGCGGGGAAAACCCACCAGCCCAGCCTAAACTTAATGAACACGGTCGTAAGATTATGTTGTCTGTTTTCTGGGATTGGCAAGGAATGATTTTCTGGGAACTTCTCGAATCTCATCAGACTATTAACGCCAGTCAGTATACGCAGCAGCTTCACAAACTAGCAGAGATGTTAAAAATTAAGCGGCCAAAACGACTTGGAGTCCAACTTTTGCATGACAACGCACGACCTCATTGCGCCAAGTTAACACATAAACAGCTGGAGGAGCTAGGATGGCAGACTGTTCCACATCCACCGTATAGCCCGGATCTTGCGCCTTCAGACTTTCATTTATTTCTAGCTCTTAAATTTCATTTACTAGGAAAAAAATTCGAATATTCTGGAAGTATTGAAATTGAACTTGAAATTTTTTTCGAGTCCCAGCCTGCCTCATTTTGGGAGAAGGGTATTCAAATTTTGCCCAGTAGATGGCTGACTGTTGTAGATAACGAGGGAGACTATATAATTGATTAAATGTGTTTTATTAATAAAAAAATATTAATAATAATTTGTCTTTTAACTGGCAATAATTTATGAGACAACCTAATACTTAAACATAGTCACCCGTGCTAAAGGAGTGCCACAGAGTGCCACAGAGTTTATGGTATTCGCTTTAAACATAACAACTTCGCTCTTCTTAACATTGTACCTGAGCCCATGGGACACTGCATAGGACTCACAAATAGTCAGCAGTTTCCCCAAAGCGCCGATCATGTCATCCGCATCAGTAATATTGTATTATTCAAACAAACATTGTGCATATGACATCCAACTTTGGTGCTGCTAAGCTCACTGATTAGCCGGTTTATGCACAAATTGAAAATCAATTGAATAGTTTTGCGCGGTGAACAATGCTCATACAGCAAAATTACGTTTACGCGTACCTTAAATTACAAATCACTCAATCCAGTCGTCATTAAATTCACCACCATTCACATACATCGCCACAGTTCACCTTCACATTCACTTACACATTCACCACCATTCCCCTACACATTCACCACACACCCTTTGACTGCTTTTGTTGCGTTATTTAATTTCATTCTTTTCATGTATTTATTTTTTGTTTTAATAGTCTAGCTAGTAGAACTACATGTTACCTGCCGTTTATTTTTATGATGCTACTAAGTGGGCCCGGTGACCTGTAATACAGGTTTTTTTCTAAAACCTACTTCAGGCACCAGCTCTCGCAATGTGAATTTATTAGTTCAAAACTGTTAAGTGCTACAAACCATTGAGAAAATAAGTAAACTAATATTTTTTTTTTTTTATATTTTTACATATCTCGGAACCATGAGGTCCCGGTTCTTTGAAAGGCGTACAAGGGGCCGCAGCCAACTCGCAGAGGCCCCTTAGGAAATTTTAATGAAATGCGGCTCCATCCGACGATTATCCCTGTATGCACTATGCAAGTGCACCCAAGGATAATCCCCGGTTGGTGTAGAACTATTGCAGGACATGGAAAATTAAAAAGTTCGACTATGGGTTTGGGTGGCTAAAGTGGGTTGGTTACCAAGAACTATGTGGAAGAGCTATGGCCCCTGCCTGATCAATGTTTTATATACACACGGATAAAATGGCAGGGGGTGACTTGAACACTCACTAATGGGCCCCGGAAACAGTCGCTAGCACATAGTGACGTAGTGACAAGGGGACAACATGTCCTGCAGTGCTTGAGGAGTGGCGAGGTATTCCACGGCTTTTAGAACAATCCCAGAGCCAGGAAGATGGTCAAGATCCCTACGAGCACTTACTGGAATACTTTCTTACCCGAGCCCGTTTGCTCTTGCGAATCTCCACTCAAGCCGGCCAATTAAGGCAAGGAAGAGTTGGGAGCTCTGTTTTTCGCCAATGCCAATAAAGGCAAGCCAGAGGTGAGGAACAAGACTACTCCCGGGAGATAGGGTCCGTGGGGTCGCTACAGCCCAACAGCTCGCCACGTGCTTCCCTGCGGCTTTCTGTATCTCTTTTGGTCTGGCTCCACACCCTAGACTTGTTTCGGCAAAGTAAACTCTACCCGCACAGGCCTAGAGTTCAGAGCGCGCAAGCCCCACCACGACGTAAACGTAGAGAACGGCGGTGGCGTTATTATTATTATTATTATTGCTAAAACTCCGTCACGCGCTAATGTGCGGGTCGATAACTACCTAAAAACAATACAT
Organism: Eremobia ochroleuca; assembly: GCA_949629135.1. NCBI lineage: Eukaryota > Metazoa > Arthropoda > Insecta > Lepidoptera > Noctuidae > Eremobia > Eremobia ochroleuca. The sequence goes on along the minus strand of OX451387.1, from coordinate 246,431 downwards.
TAAGTGCGGCTCAGATAACTAAACGAACGCTTTAAACTGTTTTCACAAATAAACTATTAAACTTAACAGTGGTTTGGTGTAACTTAACTAGCTACCTACAACTACCAGGTATCCGTCAACGACGAGAAAAACCCCAACAAATCCCTTAGGAATACCTGATTATTTTAAATCAGAATGTGGCATCACAGCTGAAGTGGAAAAATGTCAACTAACTTTTGGAGGCCACTGAGTGTAGTAAGACTTATCAGTAAGCTATACATGATAGCTTACTGATAAGTACTATCATTTATTATTGACATTACAGTTATTAAATGGGCCTGCCCTCGACCTCGATCACGCCGGATGGAAAGCGTTGGATGAGGTCTGTGATGGAACGCGCGTGCCTAGAAGACGCCTGTTCCTTCCTTTATATAATAATAATAATAATAATAAATCCCTGGACATTTCACACAGCACCATTTGTCCCAAGCTAAGCAACCTAATGCTTGTGTTATGGTAACAAGATGGCTGATAAACTACTTATATACAATTTTTTTTTTTTTTTTTTTTTGTAAATACATACATATTATAGATAGAAAAACACCCAGACTCGGAACAAATACATGTAGGTCATACAAATATTTGTTCCGTGCGGGAATCGAACCCGCGACACGCAGCGCAGCAGTCAATCGCTTAACCACTGCGCCAACCGTGCCGTCGGTATTGTATATATTGTCTATGTATTTATCATTTATCATAGCGCTGCGTGCCACCGAGTCAATTTGTTTATTTTTAGTAAATTTGCAATGATGACTGATGAGTTTGAGCTTTCTATAATATTATAATATATCATCTGTGGATTAAGTTTTAATTTTTATGCAGAGCGATTAGAATACATAAGAAAACATAAGTGTTGGTCTTAAAGACAACCTCATTGGAGTAGATACGAGGTCAAATTATAAAACTGCGGACACGTGTGTGTGTTGTGTGCCGCAGTATGTAGTGTGGGTATGTCGCCAATTCACAGCACTTAACATTCCCAAACATGTGTGGCTCTTACTAGGTATAACACCAGCACGGCATTCCACACATGTGTGGCTCTTACTAGGCATAACACCAGCACGGCATTCCATACATGTGTGGCTCTTACTAGGTATAGCACCAGCACATCATTCCACACATGTGTGGCTCTTACTAGGTATAACACCAGCACGGCATTCCACACATGTGTGGCTCTTACTAGGTATAACACCAGCACGGCATTCCACACATGTGTGGCTCTTACTAGGTATAACACCAGCACGGCATTCCACACATTTGTGGCTCTTACTAGGTATAACACCAGCACGGCATTCCACACATGTGTGGCTCTTACTAGGTATAACACCAGCACGGCATTCCACACATGTGTGGCTCTTACTAGGTATAACACCAGCACGGCATTCCACACAGGTGTGGCTCTTACTAGGTATAACACCAGCACGGCATTACACACATGTGTGGCTCTTACTAGGTATAACACCAGCACGGCATTCCACACATGTGTGGCTCTTACTAGGTATAACACCAGCACGGCATTCCACACATGTGTGGTTCTTACTAGGTATAACACCAGCACGGCATTCCACACATGTGTGGCTCTAACTAGGATTAACACCAGCACGGCATTCCACACATGTGTGGCTCTTACTAGGTATAACACCAGCACGGCATCCCACACATGTGTGGCTCTTACTAGGTATAACACCAGCACAGCATTCCACACATGTGTGGCTCTTACTAGGTATAACACCAGCACGGCATTCCACACATGTGTGGCTCTTACTAGGTATAACACCAGCACGGCATTCCACACATGTGTGGCTCTTACTAGGTAGAACACCAGCACGGCATTCCACACATGTGTGGCTCTTACTAGGTATAACACCAGCACGGCATCCCACACATGTGTGGCTCTTACTAGGTATAACACCAGCACAGCACTCCACACATGTGTGGCTCTTACTAGGTATAACACCAGCACAGCATTCCACACATGTGTGGCTCTTACTAGGTATAACACCAGCACAGCATTCCACACATGTGTGGCTCTTACTAGGTATAACACCAGCACAGCATTCCACACATGTGTGGCTCTTACTAGGTATAACACCAGCACGGCATTCCACACATGTGTGGCTCTTACTAGGTATAACACCAGCACGGCATTCCACACATGTGTGGCTCTTACTAGGTATAACACCAGCACGGAATTCCACACATGTGTGGCTCTTACTAGGTATAACACCAGCACGGCATTCCACACATGTGTGGCTCTTACTAGGTATAACACCAGCACGGCATTCCACACATGTGTGGCTCTAACTAGGATTAACACCAGCACGGCATTCCACACATGTGTGGCTCTTACTAGGTAGAACACCAGCACGGCATCCCACACATGTGTGGCTCTTACTAGGTATAACACCAGCACAGCATTCCACACATGTGTGGCTCTTTTTAGGTATAACACCAGCACAGCATTCCACACATGTGTGGCTCTTACTAGGATTAACACCAGCACGGCATTCCACACATGTGTGGCTCTTACTAGGTATAACACCAGCACGGCATTCCACACATGTGTGGCTCTTACTAGGTATAACACCAGCACGGCATTCCACACATGTGTGGCTCTTACTAGGTATAACACCAGCACGGAATTCCACACATGTGTGGCTCTTACTAGGTATAACACCAGCACAGCATCCCACACATGTGTGGCTCTTACTATGTATAACACCAGCACGGCATTCCACACGTGCACATGCACATGCACATGCATTGCTACAAATGTTAGTTCTCTTCACTTGATGTAATTATGTTTATTTCACTGTTAATTACACTTATTCCCGAATGCCAGAAGTGAGTGTAGTGATAATATATTAGGTACTTACTAATTCTAAGGCGTAGTGACACTGACGGAGTGGAATCAGTTTTTATACAGCGTGTAACGGAAGGGGGGTATCAACCCTGAAGGAGGTGAATGTGCTCATGAAACTCAACAACTTTCCCCAAAGAACATAGGTCGAAATATGAAAAAAAAATTTGGCCCTCCCATAGTAAATCAATCAGCTGGTAGTCAGTTTTGTAAGGGAGGGCCAAATTTTTTTTTCATATTTCGACCTATGTTCTTTGGGGAAAGTTCTTGAGTTTCATGAGCACATTCACCTCCTTCAGGGTTGATACCCCCTTTCCGTTACACGCTGTATAAAAGGCCTTTACGTGGGCACAAGTTTTGCATAATATGTTCTGAAGTACGCATTAGGCCTACAGGTCACTTAAAGTATATCTCACTTTAATGTTGATACGTTATTTGTAAAATAAACGCCTGATATAGAGAAGGTCATATTCGCAAATGTGTATAATGTGTCTCGCGGCCGACTGCTCGCATGACGGCTATCAACGTTAATAGTGTTATCATTATCACGTAGATAAGATAAGATGAGATTAGATCGCGGTCGGCTGTAGCAGAACAAACAACTCGCAGGCAATAAGACAAACTGTCTGACGTAGTATAGTGACCGTCATGTTTGTAATACGAGTATTCTGATTTGTGATTAAAGTTGAATGTTTGCAAAAGAAGGTGGGAAGTGAGACATAAAATAATATTTTAATTAAAGAATGAAGTTCGTGTTTTTGTTTCAATTGTAATAAGTTAATAGTGAAGATAATTATTGTTGTATGGTTAAGGTTTTATACGCTAGTACATACGTACCGCTTAGTAGGAAAGTTTTATACGCTAGTACATACGTCCCCCTTTAATCAACTCAACCTATCCCAGTCCACCGCTGGACATAGGCCTCTCGCAGACTGCGCCACAACACCCTGTCCTCTGCCTTCCGCATCCAGTCTACCCCAGCTACCTTCTTAGGTCGTCCGTGCATCTAGCTGGGGGGCGTCCCACACTACGCTTGCCGATATGCGGTCTTCACTCCAGGACTCGTTTGCTCCAGCGGCCATCGGCCCGTCCCGCTTAGGAATGTTTCATACGCTAGTACATACGTGTCGCTTAGCAGGAAAGTTTTATATGCTAGTGCATAAGTGCCACTTAGTAGGAAAGTTTTACGCTAGTAGGTACAATATGTGCCGCTTAGTAGGAAAGTTTTCCAGCGTGGTGCATGCAGTCGTGGTCATTTTCCATATGGCGCACGAATGCCTTTATTAATTGGTTACTAAGGTTTTTTGGAATTTGTATGTGTTAGGAATTTAATGAGGAGTATGTTCAGTAGTGAAAGTATACTGACAAGCGAGACAGGATATTACGTCATCATTCAGCTATTGTGGTAGTACCATTCGATAAACATGTATACTATTGTAGATTATTCACTAATGGGATAAAGCAGTGTCATAAGTCACGGACGCTATTTGGAAAACACGGCTCCGGAGCGCAGTGAGGGAGCTCTGTTCGCGAGAGTTAAAGACTAAGGTTAAGGCTCGCTCTTGGGCGAGCTAAATCCCTCGACACCTTTATTCCCGAGAAGAATGCACTACTTTTCGCACCTACTGCGAGGTAAACAAAACCAATTCGATTTCGAATAAGTAGCTTATGAAATTGTTAAATAAACGGGGAATGCCTTATTATGTGCAGTTTCATACACAATTTTATCTAAACTCGTGCAATTTTATCAATAATACAAAAATGATGACGTAAATGTGACGCCAAAATTCAACATTCTGATGCGGAGGTACGCGCCACATCAACCAATCAGCTGTTGTGATGACATACCACAATTCCCGTCACAGATAATGTAGAAACAGCAGTTGGGGGAGTCATTATTCAAGACTAGGCCATAATGTATAGAAAATAGTTGTTTTTATTGATGTAATTATTTTTGTTTTATATGTATATATTTTTTTTTTGTAAAAGAACATTTAAATCAAACGTGCCATTCTACATTCGAACTCGCTTAGTCGAATCTGTCGAAAAACGGTTCATCTAAATAATGAACCGATGGCTATCAAACTTAGATCATTATCAAAATGTCAGCAGGATCGTGTCCTCGGCGGCGGTCAACAGAACTAGACGTTACTATTTATTAATGATTAATGCCGCGAACTGTCAGCGTTAACACATTTAGCACACGGGAAGCTCGCGAGACGGCGACGACCTTGTAGGTGCGCGCGGTTCTCACGACACCCCCTCTCACCCCCGCGATATTAGGAAGCAAACAAACGTCTATAACGAGCGTCAACATTACCCGACACTTGTTACATGTATACTAGCCGACACATGTCACAACATCTCACAGAACCTGCTGATAATATGCTTATCATGTGTTTACGATATGTGATCGATATCAGAGCTTTTATCGCCACCCCGAGTGAGTTGGACAATCTTACTATCATGCCATCTTGTGCATGTCTGCTACTGAGTGAATGAAGTTCTCTCTATTGTCAATACTAAAATAACAAAATCACTGCGTATTTTTGGCGTAATAATTTTATTTTTTTGCAGTTTTTCAGAATGCTCTGTTGAGGTTCAAAAACCCTTGTCTTGTTACAAGTACATATAGTGCGTTTCGATTATAATCAGTGCACTATCAGGTAGCAACTTCACCTCACTATTACTTCTCCGCTACACACATTTGGGGTATGTGCATCTTGTCCACAGAACAGCATGGAGCAGCAGTCTCAAGTGTGGTTTGGTGCGCAGTCAGTCGGGTCCGACCACTCACACTTACCGGCTGTGTGTAAGTGCACTTTGCTCCACTCACTGTCTACCCGTATGTTCTGCGTCGCAACATGTCAGAAGGTGCTCTGTAAGTACCTACACAGTAACATTTCAACATAATCATTGTGAAAGTTGCTTTCTGAATTTCTAGATTGTGATCGTCTAGCGGATTGTCACTAGCTTTTTGTTAGTGTTACTGAAAGGTAGTCCTTATGCCATTAGCTCACTCTAATTCTGTGCCTAAGTTGCTGACACTACACTTTCTTGACACCAGATCCGCGCCTCGCGAAGCGCATTTCACACACTCTAAAGTAATAATGTCACGGTAGGTCTTGAGGATACTGACATCTTTGCTGATCAACAGGATGTGGGAGCTGTGCTAGTAACTTGAATAGAACTCTGTCAGTTCACTGGTGTGGAACCCTACCCAAACGATTAAATAAATAAACATTTATTTCAAAATCACTTCCATATTTGTTGGTAACAATGTAAACTTCTAAACTAGTGTTAGTAACATGTATTCTAAGCTGCGTGAGGCAGGCCGATGGACTGGTATCACGGCCTATTTTTCAATCTTCAGATAACTTTATTTGAGGATTAAAAATTGCGATTTGCATTAAAAATCTGTCAAACCGCCATATTTTTTGTTAATTTAAAAATTAATTGACTATGGAAAAATGGGCCCTTAGAGATTCTTACTTATTCAACTAAGTGTGCTACTTTATTGAAACCGCCAACCAACAGCAATCCATCTGGATTCGAGTTTTTATCCCTACTGAACAAATATATAAATAATGCGTACATTTGTGCAACAGGAACATGGCAGATCAACGAAAAATAAACAGACTGACTTTCACATACATAATATTAGTTGGGATTAACATTGATTTCACAAGCTCCAGGTGTTTTATCAATAAATTACATATTAAATGACAGAATTAGCATTAATGTGATGAATATTAAATATTCTACATATTGATTTTAGAAACTGCATTCTAAGCGGCTATTTAAGTCCAACAGATCATTTTTTCCCACGAGAACGTCGATAGTAGCCGCGTCCTGTGTTCAAGGATCACAGCTGAATAACTAGAATCCTAATATCAAAAAGTTTGTTGTGCTCTTGTTTACACAATACTATTTAAATGGTATATTTATTATGACTGTGTATGCACATGAGATAAATGTTCGGTATTGTGACTTTACTCGTAGTAAGGCTGTTGGAGGCAGCACGTACCAACCGGTGCACACTGCACAAGACTTATGTGCCCGCGGTCCTCAGCAGTGAGGAAAAAGATTGTGACTTTCAAATTAAATTCAGTTGAGTGATGAGAGAAGGCAAAGCATATTCGTTCTCAGTTCAAAATATCCTTTGTGAACAAACATACTATAAATTGAATAAATTGAACGCTTGGAAACATGCTGGTCCTGATCCATAGGACACATTGACACATTGATTTACATTCTGTATTTGCTTTAACTCACACTCACACTCACTCACACTCACTTCTTGACTTGTTCATTTTTTTTTAATGAAATCGTCTTCTTTTACAATGTTTGTAAATATGTGAGCACCCTGTATCTATCACATACGAGTAACACATATATTTAAATGTCATGGCTTCATTTTTAATTCTTTTACCTATTGTGGTACCTATTGTGGGTCCTATTGTGGTGGTGTGGTGGTAAATATAGTAAAACATTTTAAAAGAGTAACGAAGTTTCTTGCTCATTCTTCTACATACGAAAACTATCTTTTGGAAAGGGCGATTAGAATTAATTCTATTTTATTGTAATGTTTGACATTCAAAAGTGCCTTTTATGTGCTTATTTGAAATAAATGCTTTGACTTTGAAAGATATTTTTGTGCTTACTATGATGCTACGCGTAGTATTTAGGAGTACTAAGAAATACAGAAGTATTAACCAACTCAATTCTGACATGTTCAAAACGTTCAGCCAACGTTGTCACGAGTGGCGAAACGTTCAGCCAACATTGTCACGGGGGACAAAACGTTAGCCAACGTTGTCGCGGGTGACAAAGAAAGGCTAGCCATTCCACAAACAACAAACACCGGTGTAGCCATTCACATATGAGTCACAACAGGCGGCTAGTAAAACCTTACAAGGTAACATATCGCAGTTTAATTAGCGAAATAAATAGGTTGTGGACTGGAAACTAAAATTAAATAATATCGGCTCGAGTGAGTATAGGATGTGTCAACTTGTGAAGATCAAAGAGAAAGAAGAATGGAGTAAACAAACAAAACAACAACAGAAACATACTAAATGATAAATAAATGATAAATGATTGATTTTCTGTAAGTAGGTTTGTACAAACACTTTTATATGTCAATCATATTTTTTTAAACTAGATGAGGTCGGCGTTTCCTATCTGACTACTCTGAGAAGAAAGGCCGAAACAAACTCAGAGGTCACACACAGTCTCTTTTAAAGTCCAGACATAATCTTGGTCAGATAATGTGAAGACCATGTAGATTGGTGTCTGAATTGGTCTATTGAGTAAAGAACCACACAGATTAAGCGGACCTGTCCAGTCAGTGCACGCATTTGTCAAGAATCGTGCAGCTCAACTCAGAACTTGAGGAGCCTTACGATTCGACGAACAATACCAATGAAAGGACATTTGGGTAGTCCGCATAAATGACTCAAACTGCCAGATCATGATTAAAACTAACTAAGAAGGAAAACCGAAAAAAAGAAATGACCCACATAGCCTTCACACTCACAGTAATAATAATAAAAAATAAGATACTTTACAAAGTAAATATCCATGTCATTGTTTATATAAAATTCATCAATGTCAATGTGTATATAAAAATCCGGATATAATCTTTGATCTTTGAGGACCATGTAGATTGGTGTCTGAAGTGGTCTTTTGAGGAAAGAACCACACTGAGTGGACCTGTGCAGTCAACTAACGACGATGTTCACACGTTGACTCAGCTCTAGTGACGTCAACCTATTGACATTCTTCAGACACACTCACTATTATAACTAAACTCACGTTAGTAAGTGAGTGGAACTCGTAGTATTGTATTATTTATTTTATTTTACGTATATTATAGCTTTCTGTGTAAAAGATAATGATTGTTTTTTCAATTCTTATGAGCGTCAGCAAAACTTTACAGAAGCTTATGATGGTAAATAATTAAAAATAGTAATTCTTACTCATTTGTGGCACTTTGAGATAATTGTATAGAATGCTAAGTTTTGTGCTCCTAAGGGGATTTATTTATCGCCAGTCTCGATATCTATACCTACCCACAATTTAACTAAAGATGAATAACTCTCGAGAGCAAGTAATCTACGTTAGTTAATGACATCTGCAAGTACCTACAAGAGCGATTGATCGTAACGTAATGACAAGTGGAGTGATTTATTTGCTGCCGCGAGTAACTACTACAGCAGGTGAGCTTAACACAATAATACCTCAACATGTGTGACAAGGACAGCGAGTGAGTAAGTGAGTGAGAGAGTTCACCGAAACACAACGAAGTAGTTCTAAACGCTCTCCTGGCGCTGACGGCCCGACCGGCGACCCGCCACCTGTGGGGCTGTAGCCCTTTTACGTTACAGTTAAAAATAAATACAATTACGATATGAGACGTTCCAACTGTTTCTACATGCTCTAAATAAAGAAAAACGTTTACTTTCTAGAACCTAAAGTAATTAAATGATTAATTCAAATCGTTCAAGAGGTCTCGGCGGGGCGGCGCGGTGGCGGGGTGGCGGCGGGGTGGCGGCGCGGGGGCGGGTGGCTGGACCCCGGCGTGCTTCTGGTCAAGTAACAAACATTAATCCAGACATTCATCACGTTATTATACAACACGTTGCCGTGCTATCGCATGATAATTATCAGATGGAAATCATCTCACGAGATACGCAGATTATTATCATCAAATAATAATAATCTCAGAAATGTATAGATCTGTGGAATTTAGAATCTTTTAAAACATTCGTAGAATTACCTATGAGTGGTTTATCTGATAATTTATGATACCTGCCTAGTGAGATTTTCTCCTACCATACGTAACACCTACAACATAAACTTGACTACGCTGAAGGAATAATATTTCATTACTAGCTTAACCCGCGGCTTTGTCCTATCATTTTCTTAATTCTTCGAGATATAAACATGGCTATTTTAAAAAATATAATGATTACGATTATCGAAATATAGGATTTATCCATTCAAAAATCAGTCTTTGTTTAACCAAACTGAATTGGATTGACTTTTAATATCTAAAATCATTGTAATTTTTATGATAAATATCAGTTGCTAACAAAGTTGAATTAATTATAGACTAAACTGTTCGATAAACTAGAATTCAACTTGTCTGTCATCTTATCTGTCAACGTGGAACATGCAGAAGTTTAGGTGTTTGTTATTGTTATGACGTCAACTGACACTCTTTGTGTTCTACGTTAAGGGGCCGTTTCCACGAGCGAGAGAATCGCGGCGATATTATCGTCGTGCCACGTATTTCTATACACAATCTTAGAACGTGTCTACACACGGCGATGTTATTGCGGCGATGCGAGGAGTGGCTGAGTGCGAGCAAAACGTCATTGTATCGCCGCACGCCTGTCACTACTGGGGGCGCGCCCGCCGCGCGCTCGCCACGGAACGTGGCACTCTCGTAGCGAAAGCGCGGCGAGCGCGCTGTCAAACGCAAGCATCCCGCCCACGTCATTTCTGCGTTGCCTGTCTGCCAAGCAAGGACGATAAATATTGACAAGTTTTTTGAAACAATAAACAATGTTTGACATTGAAAAGTTTATACCTGAAGTGAGGGAGAGACCTGCACTTCTCATCGCGGAAACGTGGGAATTCCGTTACGAGTCGTCGCGGACACGCGGCGATTCCGTTACGAGTCGGAACGATACGCTGACGGAATAATCGCTCGTTCGTGGAGATTACCCGACGATAGAAGCACGGAATCGTCGCGATTCTCTCGCTCGTGGAGACGGCCCCTAACGTATTAATTTAGTTTTAATGATGACAAACTGGAAATATTTCATGAAATCTGTTTTATATTTCTTTTCTGTTAGACAAAATGAAAGAGAAAAACAATGATTATTATTATATCGAAAAATAACGGAGAACGAGAAATTATGAAATTCGAACAGTGACGTGTTGCAGCTAGTACGTTGAAAAGACATCAACGCGCGCCACGAGCCGGGAACTATGAAAACACGATCGTCACACTGAGCCAATAATTTACTATTGTATATAATACAGCTTGAAATTACGTTTAGAACTAATAGTTACTTTATATTCATTTAATGAATATAAGGTTCTTTAAAAAATATTATTGGGATGCATGAAGCACCCTCCCCGTGTAGCGCAGTTTGTTCCGCCAGTTACTCAACTGAACCGAGCGCCAGTGCCTTAGGCATCTTCTGCGCACGCTCGTTCCATCATAGACCTCATGCATCGCTTTCCATCAGGCATGATCGAGGTCAAGAGTGGGCCCATTCAGCAATAATTAAAAACTACACCAGTTAAAACTATTAGGTTGTCTCATAAGTTCTTGCCATATTTTATTTTTCTCAAATTTTCTCGTATTTAATCTAAAGCTAATTCAAGAAAGTTCTGGATCTTTCTAGTAAGGATGAGTATCTTTTATGGTGAGGGTATAAATAGGCGCGGACGCAACGCAATAATTAGTATTTAGTGAAAATGGATCAGCGTCAACTGCGAGCTATTATGTTATGTGAGCTTCGACTTAAAGACTCTTCAACAGAAACGGCTAAAAAGATTAACACTGCATTTGGACCGGGTACTACTAGCGATCGGACTGTTCGTTTCTGGTACAAGCGTTTTGACACCGGTGATATAAGCTGCGAAGATCAACCTCGCCCAGGCCGACCCACCAGCTTCGATGAAGATGCTTGGCGTCACGAACTTGAGCTACATCCAGACTATAGTACGCGCGATTTAGAGAAGGCGCTTGGACAATCCCACGCGACTATAGATCGTTATAACAAATCGATGGGATATCGCAAAGTGATGTCACGTTGGACACCTCATGCGTTAACGGACCATGACCGGGTCGTTCGTGTGGCCATTTGCCAAAGTTTGTTACTTCGTCCGCACAGACGAGACTTTCTCAAGGACATGTGACGAGAGCTGGATACTCATTATGAAACTAACACGCGTCATGCCTATTGGATTCCTCGCGGGGAAAACCCACCAGCCCAGCCTAAACTTAATGAACACGGTCGTAAGATTATGTTGTCTGTTTTCTGGGATTGGCAAGGAATGATTTTCTGGGAACTCCTCGAATCTCATCAGATTATTAAAGCGAATCTGTATACGCAGCAGCTTCGCAAACTAGCAGATGTGTTAAAAATTAAGCGGATAAAACGACTTGGAGTCCAACTTTTGCATGACAACGCACGACCTCATTGCGCCAAGTTAACACATAAACAGATGGAGGAGCTAGGATGGCAGACTGTTCCACATCCACCGTATAGCCCGGATCTTGCGCCTTCAGACTTTCATTTATTTCAAGCTCTTAAATTTCATTTACTAGGAAAAAAGAATCGAAAATTCAGAAAGTATTAAAATTGAACTTGAAATTTTTTTCGAGTCCCAGCCTGCTTCATTTTGGGAGAAGGGTATTCAAATTTTGACCAGTAGAAGGTTGACTGTTGTAGATAACGAGGGAGACTATATAATTGTTAAATGTATTTTTTATTAATAAAAAAATATTAATAATAATTTGTTTTTTAACTGGCAATCATTTATGAGACAACCTAATACTTTGAAGGGAATAGAATTTGGCACTAGCCTACGGATGGTTTTGACGTTCATAAAAAATGAGTAGATAAAAGTAATACACTTAATTTACTTTTTGTTGATGCAATCACAGTTATTGCTATACGAGCATTACTTCATTTTCTTGATAATAAATTAAATTCTATTAGTTTTTAACCGACTTCAAAAAAAGGAGGAGGTTATCAATTCGACTGTATTTTTTTTTTTTTTTTTTTTTATGTTTGTTACCTCATAATAACCGACTGGGTGAACCGATTTTCATGATTCTTTTTTTATTTGAAAGCTGGTGCTTCCCGTGTGGTCCCATTGTCACCATTTCAATTTCTGATGATGGGATCTTGTAGAAATCTGGGGAACTCTTCAATAAATAACAGCAGATTAACCGCGATTGTTGCTATAGCATATCTAAGCATTGTTTACACCATCACACAACATAATATCACACCTGTACTCACTACAAAGGTTATAATTTTTTTTATTATAATAATAATTAATACCAGTAAAACAACCGCGATTGCTGCTATCGCATATGTATGCATTGTTTACGCAATCGCACAACATAACATCACGTCTGTACCCTATAAACGCAGATGCAGCTTCCTGTCACTGATATTTACATAGCAAGTAGTGTTTATATGATTTTGATTGGGGTAGATATAACTAAAAAGTGAAAAATAAAAAAAATTATATAAAAAAAAACAACCGACTTCCAAAAAAACACTACAAACTGAAAAATAATTTTAATTTCGGAAGTCGGTGTCTAAAAACCAAAATGCGGAACCAACGACACCGACTTCCAAAATTAAAATTATTTTTCACTTTGTAGTGTTTTTTTGGAAGTCGGTTGTTTTTTTTTTATATAAATTTTTTTTCTCTTTGCAAATTATTGTTGCGTAAGAACAGATTTCGCAACAAAGTTCTATCAATCCAATTTCAAATCAGTATAACTTAATGTGAATTAATAAGAGTTGTAAGTCGATGCGCCCTCTTCCGTGGTTCTACATCAGATCGCAGCTCCCACGTGCACATAGTACATGTACCTGCTACTAATTGTCATTATCGTAATTCCTAGAAGTGGCTCCTCGCAGTACGGATTACCAAGAGGGTGTAGTTCAGTGAACACCATTTTTTTCTCTGGGAAGGGGATTATCTGTATTACCACAAGACAGAATTTGTTTATAAAGTGAGCGGGTAGCACATTTTAGTATCTGGTCCTGCTGCCAGGGTTCCTGGACACTACGACTGCGTGGGAAACTAGTTCGTGCAAAATAATTGACCTTTGTTGTGACAAAGTTGTCTTTGGTACCTCCTCAGTAAGTGGTTGTCTATGGCTACTAACATTAACTCTTCCAGTGGTATCAAAATCACGGTTAAGTATATTTTTGGGAACCTATGAAGAAGGATGACGATGACACGACTGCCTGCTCGCTTCACTGAATACTTTGATGATAGTCAGCGGGGAGCCATGCCCGCAAGTATATATGTTCAGTGCTATCAACGGCTTTATTAATAATGTACCGCCGATTAAATCATTTGGTAAGTATATATGTTCAGTGCTATCAACGGCTTCATTAATAATGTACCGCCGATTAAATCATTTGGTAATTATAACAGTTAAGTCATTCTTACGTGAATGATTATAACTTCTGAGAGCTTTCATGTAAATATGTAACTTGATATTCTAGTTGCACCTGTACGATCTTAACTGCTTAAGTAATCAATAGCTTCATGAAATCGTCTTACATTAGTAAGCGGTCACAATGAAAACTGACTTAACTATACATCCGCAAGTAAATACATATTTGAAATACCTGTGTGATTAGTTTTTGTTAGTCAGTGCAAGAGAATGTTACCCGTCATAATTGGGTACTTCTAAGGACACAAACTGTTCACAGCTCACGAAGGAAAAAGGTTTTTTGGGAACATATAGATGACACGAGCACGAGCCAAGCAGTGACGTTGCGCAAACGTGACGTGGATCTCGCACCCCCGACCCCGGCCCCCGCGGGGTGCGCGTCGTCGTGCATTGTCCACGGCGCACTTATTGAGCTATCTGACAGGCGGAGCTCGGCTAATTGTTTGTGTGACAGGACCATCTTACCCCTGAACCACGAGTGTGACAGAGACGCAACACAGTCCTATTAATCCCCCTATAAATAACCCGGCTCATAATGCTGAGGCGCCACGCTTTTTTTAAGTAGAGTGCGACTGAGCCGACCCGATACTTGCGGCCAGTATGGGCTCCATTCGGGGGCCGATAACGCAACGATAAGTGGATTAAACAATGAATGCCGGTGACTAGCTAGGTAGGTATGCGTGGCGGGCCAGTGTTGCTGTCCGCCGGTTGTCTGCTGTGTGTCGACAGCATTCGAATCAATTCAATATTAATAGAACGTTTTATATGTGTGCTCTACTAAGTGAGCACGTAAGTAAGCATTTCTCAATTTAATCTCAAATTAAATTAGTTTTGAATCAATATCTAAAGTAATATTTTATAGAGAAAAGATTTTTGTGTGTTTGTTTGTTACGCTTTCACGGTAAATTTTATGGATTGAATGGACTTAGATGAAATTTGGCACATAGGTAAACTTTGACCTGGATATTCAATATCTGAACATAGAATTAAAGTGTATTATAGTGTATCACCATATTATTTAAAGTGTGTATATTATTGAACAAATAAATTATTATTATTATTATTCTTACGGGATCGAGACTTACGCGTGTGAAACCGCGGGGCGCAGTTAGTTTTTCTATAAAGTTGGAGCCGTATTGTGCATTAAAAATGTTTCTTTTAAATTCGCTTAAGTCTCTTAAGCGCAGAGTAAAGCAATAATTTCGCGAGCTGGGCGCCCAGTACTCATCTACAGGTACTCATCGCGCAAAACAAGCTCCTCGCATTTGTATACCTCTCACGGCATTACAAGCATCGCAGTTATCATTTTACGAGGAGTTTATTGGCTTGAGTAGACAGCCGCTAGGTAGAACAGCTGTACGTTAACAAACGCGAAGTCCACGACGGCGGCGACAAATTAGCCGATATTTAATTTTGTCTTCAGCGGTAATTTGTCAACATTGAGTCATTTATCAAGACGGCTGGGTCGCGTTAGAGGGCTGAGCGACTAAGTGCGAAATGTTCCCGGTCGTTCCACAGTTTTTTGTTTGGTGACGAGAGCTTAATCCGATAACGAGGGACGGCAAAAAAGACGACTGATGGTTCGCGCTGATGTATCAATGACAGTGGCGCCCCTCGCGCCCCGCCCCGCACGCCCCGCATACCAACAAACAAACAAACACTCATCATGTCCCCGGTATTACCTACGACGATACTCGTAATGGACACCTCCACGCCGGTGGGGGCGCCACTGACAGCTACGTTACTTCGTGTACAGGCGGGGTGAAGCTAGATGTCGGCCGTACCTTACGCCTTGGAATATATGGGATGGAATTAATATTGGCAAGCGTCTGCTTTGAGAATACGATGCCTCCACCATTGTTCGTGTAAACCATTACTGATTAGCACAATCCACTAGTATCGATGTTGGTGGGGATATCTTAAATCCGCTATTAAATATCTTAGGCAGTACATCACTGTGCAGTCACTGACAGCAAGGATCTGGACTCTTCATGGTTTACTCTATATGGGGTTGCTATCGACCGAGCCGATCGGTTCCAATGTGATGTTGGTGCTAACGGTACTTACCTATATTCATTTATTGGCACGGAGATTGTTGCAACTGAAGTGACTTTTCCTAGGATGCCACAATACTTGCAATGGTTTGGTCGAGTATGCGAACAGAGTTAACGCAAGGTACATATACATATATGAACAGACCATAATAAAGTATGAAGTAAAACGCCATTTTTCCTAAGTTTCGCATAGTGCAAGGGCAAGGCAGGTTATATAATTATAGTCTGTATAGGTATAAGTCGACAAAATGAATCATTGAGAGCGTCATTAGGGCTCGCTGACGTATCAGTACATAGTCGATTGGAACTGCAGCGCTGTTAACGTTATCTGTTAGTGATCACCAGCGATCACCCGGTATCGTGCGGTGACGTCCGGCGCCGTGCGAGGTCGCCGGAACTATGCGGATATCGTAAATTTGTCCAATGTCCGAGAGTACCAATATTTCGCGTTTTTTCTGCGTGGTTACCTGCGCGCGCGGCGCCGGTGACACGTCACCGCGACTCGACGCGTTTATTGCTGTCTGTAAGTAGGTCAGAAGGGTTGCAGGTAGCCGGCGCAGGCGCAGGCTACCCCTCCAGCCCGATGACGTCATGACGTGTCGCTGATAACAGCGCGCTGCCCTAAAACTGTACTTCCTCTGCTAACTCTATAGTCTCAAGTGATAGTCTAGTCTAGGTAGGTATATGTTTGATGTATGTTTGATGGGATGGAATCGGATAAAGCGTTCAAATGAATATCTATTCTCGTCAACATGCCTGCAGGCTGTTTGTTTGCGTGCCTGGATAGAAAACTGCTAGATCATAAGTGGTAGGTAGTGCGTGGTCAATGGTGCGGTGGGAATGCTAATAGTATCTAAAGTTAGGCACATTAGTGCGCGCGCCTGGCAGCGCTCTCGGCGCAGAAGCACATCTCTCGCAGAACGCCAGAAACGCATCGCACAACACCCGGTGGGTGTGCTGGACTGCTGGTGCCAGTAGTACAGTGCTACTGTACGCGACTCAATTCCGTGTGCCGAGGAGGAGTGCTAACAAAGCGCTTTATACATATAACTAACGTTTTGTAGTTCTTGGAAAATTAAATATTTAAGCTTCCTCACTCATCATTTTTTTTATAATAATAATAATACCAGCCTACTACTGTCCCATTGCAGAGCACAGGCCTCTTCTCATACAGAGAAGGCGTGAGTATTGATCACCACGCTCGCTCAAGACGGGTTGGCGATTTCAGACTTATATTAACTACAAGTCTAGGATTCCTCAAGATGTTTTTCCTTCACCGATGTCAGTTTTGGTCAAGATAAACTCAGAAAGTACATAGGAATTGAAAAATTCACATTGGTATTTGCACGGATTTTAACCCACAACATCGTGCATGAGAGGCGAGACTAACCGACAAACTCGTGCATGAGAGGTGAGACTTTAACCACTGCGCCATTTTTTATTTGAATAACTTGCATATTCTAAGGTAAAGTATATCAAAACTAATTATTTATTTTTAAAAAGTCATCTTATCTGATACCTACATCATAAGCAAATAAACAATTTCTATTTATAACAACATACATATTCTTTTTTCAGGTACTTAAGTGAAGTTTCTAGATAAAATTAAATGAGTTATTGACGTATTTAGGTAAGTACAGTAAACTCTTTTATACCTTCGTCAGACTGTCAAAGCTACAACTGAACACGTGAACGTGCCACTTCTGAACCCAACATCTGCACAAATCGCCATATTTTATTTTCAAACATGCCTAGAAATTGGAAGTCAATATTGGGCTTTACCAAACACATCGAGGGTGTATAGTTATTGAACTATCTGTAGTAACGTTACGTCGTATAGACACAACTGCAGTTATATGTAATGTGCTCCGCGACAATGTTCTCGGCTACTGAAACTTTCACATGCGACTGTATTGCTCTGCGAACACTATCGTATCAGATAACGCGAAGACCGTGCGGAATGCGGAGCGTCGGCGCCGCACATAGCGTGCGCCTGCGCCGGCGCCGCTGGGCGCTCGGTCGCCTGTACAATGAATGCTACTTCTTAGTTACAGTTAGGTACAGTCATATTTACAAATACTATTGTAAACTTCGTCAATGATAACAAATTCATGCGGGAAGACTACTAACAAATGCCACACCCGCAAACAGAGACACAGATTTGTTTCTTTCGACAAATTTGGGTCTTTTAACCTTTTTACATTTTAGTACCTACCTTATTGTTTTTTTAGCAAATGGTAATTGTTCAAATTGTAGTTTGACGTGTTGTGCCGATGAACGCAACTTCTGTTTATTTCTCTGTCTTTATTTGTTGTATTTAGAAGCCTGAAACTCTTTTTATATGATTATAATGGTTGGAAGAATCGAATCACGGCAAGGAATCGTTAAACAATCATGTGAGAGGAGGCCTTGTGGATGTTTTTCAATTATATTTTACGAACTTCTGAAGTTCATCAATGATAATAAATTGACCTGATTTTAGTTTTAATCACCTACAGTTTTTGGCAATTTCAGAATTGAAGTTCCTCAAAACAACAATATCTACATATCGGCAATATCGTAAGCATGTATTGTGTATGTGTGTGTGTATAGTGCATGTATTGTGTGTGTGTATAGTGCATAAGAAGCCAAGCTGTCAGCTATTAGCGAGTAACCGAGTGGAACAGTTTTTACGTGAAGATCGCGGGGCTACAATTAATTAGTTGATTTATTGCCATTTGCTACCGGCCGCTGTGAACGCACTCGCATTGTCTTCGAACTATTCTGACATTACTGCTACAAAGAACACTAGGTAGGTAGAAGTACATATCACATATTTATGTTGTGTTACATACTTGAATGTTTACGTCAAGTCGTAATAGAAGCTAGTTGTTATGTCAGTGTTATTGTTTAGGTACGTTAAACTAAACGAGGCTCTTCATTTGATAGCGATGTGTTTTGTTGTGTAGGTAACGTGTTTAAAATAGTTTGGCTTTGTTTAACACGGAGCACTTTATGAAAATGCAAATAAGCTGAAAATGCGAACCATTTGAAGTGAACTGAACTAAAGTCTACCATATCAATATTTATGGTAGACTTTAGTCCAGTTCACTTCAAATGTGACAATAATAAGTGTCATTGCGCAATCGCAATGACACTTATTATTGGCACAAAAGTCAAAATGAAAGTTCAATACAATACTCAATACTTTATTGCATTCCATAATGTGTACATAATGGTTGAAATGTGAACCTCGAATCAATTATGGACCCTGTCGGGCAAGTTCCTTCTTTTCTTTATCTATTTTCCTAAGAATGGGTAATCACAAGAAGGTAAACAATACTAATAAAGCGTTTCTTAAGGAGGGTCACAGAGTTCAGTCGCCGACGGCTGCGGCAGCGGCTGGCCGCTACAATGTAAGCCTACCCGATTTGTAAAACACGACATTATACAAAGCATTACCTCAAGACGTTTCAAACATCTCCAGTTTGGCAAACATAAAGAGAAACCTCAACAAGTTGTCAAAATGTTGGCAAGTTGGTCAGTACTTATTTGCTTGTCCTTGTTTCCCTTTGAGTTTCTTTTTTCTTTGTGGATAGACAGGCAATGTCGTTCGACGTCACGCACTGTGCACGTTCTGTGCACGACAGCACGAAACAACCACAACCACCCTTCGAGTCTAGTTGTGTTCACAATGCTGATGAGATCAGAGCTCAGTAACAACAAGGCGCAGAACATATCCGTCGCGGAACCGGAATGCTGATCTCGGACAGCTATCTGAAGTGTTCCCGTACGACGACTAGCTGACAATGATGTTGATACTAAGGAAGGACCTGATCACTGGACTTGACTGTTCAGAAGCCAATGTCTATGGTTAACATAAAGTATGCAGCACTCACTTGTGTCGAGAGCAGGCCGGTGGCCCCGGACTGCTGGCGATGGTGATGACGCTGTGCTGTCAGACCGTCAGCTGCAATGTATCACTGTCACTGGCACGAGCTGATGGAACACTAGGATCACTGATGCGAGCTATAGCACGAGCACGTCGACGCGTGTAGTCCTGCCGGCGAGCGCGCGCCCACTGGCGCGAGAGGCGGCGCAAGCCTCCGCCCCCGCCAACATGGGGCGGGGCTTGCCTCACACGCGAGGAAATGCGCTTTTCCATAAATTGCAGCGCTCATGATGTAGTCACACGTGACGCGTCATATGACGCAGGGCGCGGGGGCGCGAGGGCGCGGGGCCCCGGGCGCTGGGCGGAAGGGGCGCAGGTAGGGGCCGCGGTGGGCGGCCGCTATCGCGAGTAATGGGCGCCGCGCGGAGATTTATAGAGGGGTTAGTTTTTGGGCCCTAATGGAATTAGTGCTGCGTTTTTGTTTATACTCGCGGCGTTGCAATCAATCGTGCGAGTGTTCACCTTCTGCTCCCCGTCCGCCTGCCTGCCCCTGGTCTCCGGCCAGCGCTAATCAATCGCCGGCACCAGCGCCAGTTGATCAGCGGATATTAAGTGAGGAGCGGCGTCCCCTGGTGCACCTCCCTACTAGTGCGGTACAACGCACCACCTGGCCAGCGAGCTGCACTACCTACATATTAAGTGAGGAGCGGCGTCCCCTGGTGCACCTCCCTACTAGTGCGGTACAACGCACCACCTGGCCAGCGAGCTGCACTACCTACATATTAAGTGAGGAGCGGCGTCCCCTGGTGCACCTCCCTACTAGTGCGGTACAACGCACCACCTGGCCAGCGAGCTGCACTACCTACATATTAAGTGAGGAGCGGCGTCCCCTGGTGCACCTCCCTACTAGTGCGGTACAACGCACCACCTGGCCAGCGAGCTGCACTACCTACATATTAAGTGAGGAGCGGCGTCCCCTGGTGCACCTCCCTACTAGTGCGGTACAACGCACCACCTGACCAGCGAGCTGCACTACCTACATATTAAGTGAGGAGCGGCGTCCCCTGGTGCACCTCCCTACTAGTGCGGTACAACGCACCACCTGGCCAGCGAGCTGCACTACCTACATATTAAGTGAGGAGCGGCGTCCCCTGGTGCACCTCCCTACTAGTGCGGTACAACGCACCACCTGGCCAGCGAGCTGCACTACGTACATATTCTCCACCCACTCACTCATTTCATTTTCAATTCGTTTAACAGACCCAAGTGGCTGCCAGTTCACTCATCTTCATCAACCTCGTTACAATAAAATTGTGACTGGTCGTCAACGACATCTAATTATGGTACAAAGTATAGGGATATTTTAATGGAAAACCTTCAATTATTTCTCCAACATTATGAATCTATTAGAACTTGGAACTGATAGTGAGCTAGGTATGAATTTTGATCTTGTGCCATATCGCCACGGTAGAAATAAAAGAAGATGCGAGAACAGTAGCAGAGACTACTTGCCTTTGGGTTGTGTTCAGCTGTGGCTTTGACTGGTTAACTAAACACAAAGACAGAAGAGTATACATACTGACAAAACATACCAGGTCAGTAGGTACTTGGCATGTTTTGGCATTATCTACCTACGTTTTTTATAATAGCATTCATTTTACAGTGAGTGTACAAAGTATTCGTACCTACACATAGGGTCGTAATGAAAAAACGAATTTTAATTTGTTAGATTTTTTATTTATTTAATTTAGAAAATACTAACAAGTAGCTTCGGGTAGTTGTACTTCATTTATGAGAAACAAAAAAATTAAATAAAAATTATAAGCAGCATAATGATTTCATATCCACTATACAAAAAATGGCGAGCAAAAAGTATTCATACACTAATTTATATTTCATGTTAAATTATGTATGTTTGTTTATCCAACAGATTTTTTCGTATGTTTCAAATATTAAGATTATTCCTAAGGCGTAATATTTAGTTTCATTTACACTTGTGACATGTTTAGTAGCAAAAATGGGCCGTAAAGGAAAAAAAAACGAGTGAAGAGGTAAGAAAATTAATTATAAACTTACATAATCAGTGCAAATCATTAAGCGAAATTGCAAAAATTGTCAATAGACCACGCTCAACTGTACAGACTATAATTAATCGATTTCGTGTTAGTAAAACTATAAAAAATAAATTTAGAAGTGGACGTCCGTCAAAAATCACGCCGCGTTTGGGAAGAAAATTGTTAATTGTGTGAAAAGAAATACAAAAATTAGTGCTTCTCAAATATTACAGGAATTTAATAATAACAATGATTGTAAATTATCAGTCAGTACCTACTGTTCGAAATGTATTCCGTAGCAATAATTATCATGGTAGATCTGCGCGCAAAAAGTGTTGGGTGAATGATATTAATAGAAAAAAAAAAGATTAGAGTTCGCAAAAAAATATATTCATGAAAAAAATATTTTTTAGCAACGTGTTATTTTCACACGGAAGTCAGACGTACATTATAAGGTATCCAGAAAACCTATACTAATACGAAATTTAAAAAATAAAATTTATGTCCGACAGTAAAACACGGTGGCGGATCTGTTTTAGTATGGGGTTGTATTAGTCCTACAGGGGTGGGAAAGCTTGTATTTCTTGATGGAATTATGGATCAATCACAAAACACGTATAAACATCCTAAAAGAGAATCTTCACTCGAGTACAGCAGCAATGGGTTTTAAAAATAATTGGAATTTTTTACAATATAACGATCCTAAATATAAAGCATGGAATACAATGAAGCATGGAATAAGCAGGGATCCTATTTAACACACCAAGTTACCTCGAAATTCCTCCCCAATCACATGATGTTAATGTCATAAAGCATGTGTGGGATTATCTAGATAATAAAATTCGAAAAAGAGCAATTTCAAGTAAGGAAACGCAAAAAATGGCACTTCGCGAAGAATGGGAACTGATACCGTCTTCTTATGTCTCGAAACTACTTGATTCGATGCCACGGAGAGTCCAAGCTATTATCCATAATAATGGTGGACCAACAACATATTAATTGACTTTTTTTTCATTTTTTTTAAATAAATTTTGAAGTGTACGAATACTTTTTGTTCGCGAATTTTCGCAAAGTGGATATTTTTTTTTTACTGCTTATAATTTTTATATGTTTTATTTTTTTTGGCGTAAACAAAGTACAACGACCTTGAGCTGCTTGTTAGTATCTTCAAAATTAAATAAATTAAAACAAATATCTATCAAATTTGTATTTTTTTATTACAACCCTAGGTGTACGAATACTTTTTACACTCACAATACATTTAACTGGCTAATCCCATATACCTAGCTTTTTCCCAACTAATTTGGGGTCGGCTTCCAGTCTAACCGGGTGCAACTGAATACCAGTATGTTAAACATAATACCCCTTGGTCAGACTGGTTGTACACTTTCCTTTTTCGACTACCTGGTTCTGAGTATACTGACTAGTGTTGGTTATGAATTAAGTACCTACATTGTACGTAACTAAGGAAACGAGTATGTACACTTACAAACACCGTCGAAGGTCTCCCAGGTCGACCCAGTCAGCGGTCAGAACTCACGGTCATTGCGGCATCAGTACGAGGCCACTGAGTGACTGACGGGCTGTGGCGATATACCAAACGACATAAAACTTACTGTTGATATAAAGGAAACAAACAGAACGATTATTTGATTAAAAACTAGGTATATATACAAAACATAACTGGCAAAATTTGGATGTATTCTGTAGGGACACCTCTGCCTAACATTTGGGTGTATTCTGTAAGTACACCTCTGCCTAACACGTGGGTGTATTCTGTAGGGACACCTCTGCCTAACATGTGGGTGTATTCTGTAAGTACACCTCTGCCTAACATGTGGGTGTATTCTGTAAGTACACCTCTGCCTAACACGCGGGTGTATTCTGTAGGGACACCTCTGCCTAACATGTGGGTGTATTCTGTAGGGACACCTCTGCCTAACATGTGGGTGTATTCTGTAAGTACACCTCTGCCTAACATGTGGGTGTATTCTGTAAGTACACCTCTGCCTAACACGTGGGTGTATTCTGTAGGGACACCTCTGCCTAACATGTGGGTGTATTCTATGTAGGGACACCTCTGCCTAACATGTGGGTGTATTCTGTAAGTACACCTCTGCCTAACTTGTGAGTGTATTCTGTAGGGACACCTCTGCCTAACATGTGGGTGTATTCTGTAAGTACACCTCTGCCTAACATGTGGGTGTATTCTGTAGGGACACCTCTGCCTAACATGTGGGTGTATTCTATGTAGGGACACCTCTGCCTAACATGTGGGTGTATTCTGTAAGTACACCTCTGCCTAACTTGTGGGTGTATTCTGTAGGGACACCTCTGCCTAACATGTGGGTGTATTCTGTAGGGACACCTCTGCGCCGGTCGGAGAAGACTGGCGTGAGGTGATGGTGATGATGAAACTAGATATAGATACGACGACGAGTGTTTATTACATTACCACTATGTAAAATTGAATGTAAAGCTGCGTCAAGAGTAGTACGGGTAGAACTAAATACTTACGTATTCAAAAGCTGCCGCCTACAGAACAGTCTGACAAAACGATTATAATATTATACATTTATACAGCGTGTAACAGAAGGGGGGCATCAACCCTGAAGGAGGTGAATGTGCTCATGAAACTCAACAACTTTCCCCAAAGAACATAGGTCGAAATATGAAAAAAAAATTTGGCCCTCCCATAGTAAATCAATCAGCTGGTAGTCAGTTTTGTAAGGGAGGGCCAAATTTTTTTTTCATATTTCGACCTATGTTCTTTGGAGAAAGTTGTTGAGTTTCATGAGCACATTCACCTCGTTCAGGGTTGATACCCCCCTTCCGTTACACGCTGTATAAGATGTTGCTAAGCCATTGCTTTATATGTTCGTAAAAATTGTTGAACTGTCAAATGAAAGCCATTGTTAGGCTGTTCCCACGAGCGCGGCAGGCGGTCAGGGCTATCAGTGCTGTGCCGTGGCCGTCGCCGTCGGCCGCAACACACAACAACACTAAAGCGAGCCGCACAATACACACAATACTTCAGTCATAACTAATCGTTACTACACTATTGTACACACTGTTCGGTATTATCGGCTTCCTTGAACTCAAGTGCTTGTCGTTTCCCAAAAACAGTAGACAATGAGAGCAGTGGCTCCTTACTGATTACGGAATCGTGAGGAACTTTTTCAAAAATTAGGAATTGTTCCCGAGAGTCGTTGGTGCGTTGCCAAATCTCACACATAAGTAGCCAGTCCCTAAACAACTATCTGTAGGTACCTAGGTCATAAATATTTTTCCGCGAGAGCCGACCCCGCGACGCGTATAGCGACTACCACTAACTACGCGACTACGACACCGTGCTTTCAAATTGACGACACTTTATAGTAGAAACTTTCTTTTGAAACACTATTTGAACTAGTAGCTGTTTAGATAAACACTTGTGTATATTCCTAGAAGAGCTTGTTAGACATAATACAAAAGTTTCAGAAAAGTTAAATTCACTAAATATGCACTACATGCATTGCTCTTTTGTCACCGTCGCGTAGCATTCGGTAGCATGTCGTAGCATCGCGTAGCGTTACAAAGCATGTCGTAGCATCGCGTTACGTTACGCAGCATGTCGTAGCATCGCGTAGCGTTACAAAGCATGTCGTAGCATCGCGTAACGTTACGCAGCATCACGTAGCTGTTTGAACATTGTGGTGTATGATAAATGGCTACAATATTATTAGAACACATTCCTATCATTCAATCATCAATTGTCTAGATCAGCTGTTAGAAAGTGTTTCAATGTAAAGAAGTAACTAATTCTATTGAGATAAAGGAGTCATTAGTGCACCACAATGGAGAAACAATTGGAGCTATTCCGGCTAGTGAACGAATACGCAGTAAGTAACTGAGTAATCTGCGTGGGACGTAGACAGAACGCCGTGACGTCATCATAGGTAACTACTCAATTATTTTCGAAGATAAGAATTATCAAAATATAAATAAAATCTTACATTTGTAAGTCAAAATACTGTCAAGAATATCTTACAATTAAAATATGACGTCATTAGTGGTGGTTGATCACTTGAAGCTAGAGTGTGACCATAATTTTTTGATTGCTGATAGGTTTTTGTTTGGTAAAAGTAAAATAAATAAAGGATCATACTGTAATCATTGAATCGAATAAAAATTGTGATTCAATCAGAGTTAAGAGAATGCAAAATGGTGATAAATAAATGATAAATGATTTATTTTCTGTAAGTAGGTTTGTACAAACACTTTTACATGTCAATCATATTTCTTTTTAAAACTATATGAGGTTGGCGTTTCCTATCTGACTACTCTGAGAGAGAAGAAAGGCCGAAACAAACTCAGAGGTCACAGTCTCTTTTAAAGTCCAGACATAATCTTGGTCAGATCATGTGAAGACCATGTAGATTGGTGTCTGAAATGGTCTTTTGAGTAAAGAACCACACAGATTGAGCGGACCTGTCCAATCAGTGCACGCATTTGTTGAAAATCCTGCAGTTCAACTCGGAGCTTGAGGAGCCTCACGATTCGACGAACAATACCAATGAAAGGACATTTGGGTAGGCCGCATAAATTACTCAAACTGCCAAATCATGATTAAAACTAACTAAGAAGGAAAACAAAATAAAAAGAAATGACCCACATAGTCTTCACATTCACATTAATAATAATAAAAAATAAGATACTTTACAAAGTAAATATCCATGTCATTGTTTATATAAAATTCATCAATGTCAATGTGTATATAAAAATCCGGACATAATCTTTGAGGACCATGTAGATTGGTGTCTGAAGTGGTCTTTTGAGTAAAGAACCACACAGATTGAGTGGACCTGTGCAGTCAGTGCACGCATTCTTCAGTAACCGTGCAGCTCAACTCAGAACTTAAGGAGCTCAACGATTCGACGAGCAATATCAAGGACAGGACATTTGTGTAGGCCGCATAAACCACTCAAACTGCCACACCATGATTAAAACGGAAACAATGACCCACATAGTCCTCACATTCACCATAATTAAAATAATATAAGACTTTAAGCAGTAAATGTTCATGTCACTGTATATGTAAATAGATATTTAGAAAGAACAAAAAAGTGTAAATCAGCAAAATAAAAAATAAACAACATTCACTGTCTAGACCTATTGGAGCAGCTCAATCCCAAGCTTTTTTGTCCTCAATATAGTCTTTTACAGCTTTCTGGCATAGTTGTAGCTTTACAAAAGATTTGAATTTATTAAGGCTTAGTTCTTGCATGTGGCTAGGAAGTTTATTATAAAAACGTATACATTGGCATCTAAACGAGCCACCTATTTTCTTGAGCCTTGTTGTAGGAACAACAACTTTGTGTTTGTTCCTATCGGGTGTGTATCGTTAATTACTTTGTCTGCGACTATTTCTATTAATTATCTCAGTTATTTAAATTCAGTCAGGAATCTCTCCGAGGAAGGACCGTTGGACTTCCGAAACACATAAAGGATCATTATCGTACAATGATCTTATCAGTTGCCCTCTGATAAGATCTGTCAGTCGCCTGTTACGACGTTGTTGATTTCCCTGTGGCGCCTGTCACTTTCGATATTGTTGGTGCACAAGTTGCAGGCATTTCAAACACCCATTTGTGATAATTAGCTGCGTCATTGTTAGGTATGTAGGTTAGTACGCGTTGAGCACAACGGGGAACACGCAGTTTCAGCAGTATGTAGTCTAGTCGAACCACGTGAGCGGCCTACTTACATCTGATTGCGGATACCGATCGTAAACAAGTCACATTGTCATTACGAATAGCTAATAATTATGTGGAGCACCACATCAGCAACGTCCTTAACCAGCTGGTAGCGCGGGAGTTTGCCCATTGCACGGTTGCACTGGACGCTGGTACAAGTATTGCCAGTCAGGAACAAAAAAAATAAAAATTACTCTGTGCCTTAATTGCAAAAGGCACAGAGGAATTTATAAAAAACTAGCTGACAGGTATCCGCAACCAGATGTAAGTAGACCACAGTCGATATTTAAATTTTAATAGTTCATACAAATCAGTTTTTCCCGAATTTGAAAACATTCCGAGAAACTTGGCTTTGACTCAATTGACCTCACGAGCAAATTATGTTATGCAGTCCCTCGCACCGTTAATAAGCGTAGTGTTCGTGCAGGTACTTTGTTTGCTGTCAACATAATATGTCGAACTAATTCTGGTTTGCGCTGTCCTATTCGTCGTATGGTAGATACCTATAATCAAGATTTCATAGATATTGATATTTTTATATGCTCAAAACCTAAATTCAAATGGAATGTAATGAAACTTCTATGTAATAATAATTGTAATATTAATTAATGTTAGTCCTATATTTTTAATATTTATATCCTATATTTTTACTTATTGTTATTCTGATATGTCTTTTATTGTTCTTCTTCTTATTATTTCTATTGTATTATTATGATGTAATAATTATTCATTCATTTATTGTTCATTTAGTGGCACTCATTACCATTTTTGTTTGTAATATGCGGATAATGTAGTGGGCCACAATATTGTTAACACTCCTCATAATATTCTTATAATTTGTTATATTTTATACTAGAGACCCGCCCCGGCTTCGCACGGGTGCAATGGAGAAACACCGATAATTTTTTTCGTAAAAAGTATAGGATAAAAATGGTTATTGTGGGTTATCCCTAAGAGATAGACATATACCATCGCCGACTTTTTTGTAGACCTTTTTAAGGTGTACAATACTGTAGTACATTATTTTGATCTATCTCGACGGGTTCAGCCAGCGTTTACAATGTAAGCGCAAAAAAATGTGTTTATTTACGACATAACATTAGAAACCTCTAAAATTATCAGTGTTTCTCTACTATATTATGCATTTATTATACATATAAACCTTCCTCTTGAATTACTCTATCTATTAAAAAAAACCGCATCAAAATCCGTTGAGCAATTTAATGATCTAAGCATATATAGGGACAGACAGATTGGGAAGCGACTTTGTTTTATACTATGTAGTGATTGTAGTTGTTTATTATCCCTCAATAAATAAAATAAAATAAAAATAAAACTTTTCCAATTTTTCTCCTCATAAAAACCTAATTCGGACTACGACAAATATTGTTAAAATAAATGGTGTGGAGAGATGTGGAAAGGAGAGTGAATGCGGGAAATAAAGTGAATGGTGCTACACTTGCGATTGTGACGAACCAATCGATTGTGACGAACCAATCGATGACCAAAAAGGCTTGATTCTGGCTTTTCACAATGCTTTTCAGAATAAATACATTTATTCTAATAAATGCTGTGGTCATGCGTTCCTTGCCGAGCATGTAATGTATCTATCGTTGCTAGTAAATAGCGACCGCAGCGCTAACAATAGTTTCAGCAACAACGAGGCCTTATTTGAGTTACGTTACGTTACGTTTAGTCCAGACCGTCTATGGGATGTTGTCCTGCTCCCGGACATCATACAAACCAGACCTATGTAGGTATGCTTATTGTGATTGCCATGAAGTCGTCTAAAGGGTATCAACAAGATGGGCGGCATCTCTCAACCTCCCAAGTCGAGAAAAATACAATTATCAGTTAGTATAATTCCATTTCCAAACACCTCCAATCGCATTTTCAGTGAACTACTTACCTACTCGTACCTGTAACACATTACCTGTTCGGAAGCGGCCATGTCCTCGTCCATCTCACCATCAGGCAAGATTTAGGTAAACCTACCACCTAACTTCACATTGTGGAATACAAATAAAAGTATTGAGTAAACAGAGGATTTCTTTAGACCCGACTGCGCGAGAGCAAAGTTGATTATGTTTTTCACTCATGTTCTATGTGTGTTTCTATGTATTGTGGGATGCATTATACCCTCGAAGCATCCTAATGGCTAGATGGATTGAAATTGGAAAGGGCTTGAGGAAATGATTCCAAAAATTTAACACACTAGGAGGTTTAAAATGAACAAAAGTTTAAAAATAATAAAAATCCCGACTGTAACTAAAATGTTCAACACAAGATCACTTTTCATGCATTCTGATTCTTGTGGTGGTACAAACTGGAGATTGAACTACAATAACTGCCAACGATCTCATCAGACTGGTTCAAATGAATCTTGCTCTAAACTAATCTCTATTACGTTTTTAATCGATTTAAGTATGATCAATATTAAACCAATTATTTGCACGACCGAAACTTCAGATGTAGTGTTAATTCAGTCCCTCTACCATGTATTATTCTATATTCTAGCAAATAAAGAAATAATTTATTCGTTCATTCGACTGTATTTATATTATAATTAATATAAATACAGTCTAATAGTCTCTTTATTTCTAGACCCGAGAGATATTATCCTGTCAAAATTTCGATAATTCATAAAAATCATCCCATAGAAAAAAGGGAAGGAAAGAATTGGGAAACGTGAACATCAGTTTTTCCTGAATTTGAAAATTTAGCCGAAATTCGGTTGAACTCTCGAACCTCTAAGCTATTTGTTTTGTTACAACTTGACTAAAGTAGCCGTTCTTATATTATGTCATGATTGACTGCATATCTCCTTAAAGGTACAGCGGGATGATAATAATTTAAAAGGTTGAATCTGTAACTATGTGCTATATTTTGACTCTTCTGTTTACAATTTACGGTAAACTATAGAAGAATACGAACAAATTTCAATATTGCTCATCTCCCGTAGCAAATCGCACGATACTTAGCCTACAGACCGACCAGGCTTATACCTACAGACCGACCAGGCTTATATCTACAGACCGACCAGGCTTATAGGCATATCTATGCAAAGTTTGAACAAAATCTATTCGGTAGTTTTTGCGTGATACTGGAACATACATACATTCACACAAACTACACAAACAGATAAACCGACAGAAATTTATTCTAAAAAAGATTTTCGGCCTTAGAATCGTTTCCAGTACTCGCAAAAATTACTTTAAATAATAAATATTCAATGTAATTAGTTGAGAACTACGGCACCGCTCGCCGCTACCGCCGCGGTACATAGACTTGCCGCCGCCGCCACGGCGTCGTATGTAAAGCTCCATACAAATCCAAGGAGGACTAGCGCAGCGGCGGCGGTGGCGCTGCCGCTGCGGCATAATGTGTAAACGGCCTTACAGTAGCAGGCGAAACACCGCGCTGTCGCAGATCGTAGCCGTGTCGCTACGAGCGCTAGCACCGACCGGGAATGGACAGATATGTGCATATATTAGTTAATAATACAGGACTTTCTAGATTCAGATTGTTGATGATCAAAACTCCTCATACTAATACACCAGTGCAGCGTGCAGCACAACATTGTGAATACATCGGTTCATTCCCGACTCCACAACACAACATTAACATGTGTCCAGAAACAGAATTGATCGAAGTCCGCTGCATTTAAATAAATAAAACTAACAAGTACCAGTATAACATAGCTAGCTGCATTATAACCTGAAGTGTGCTGATAAGACGCGCTGTCTCGGGGGGGAGGGGGGCGCGTGGCGGCTGCTTTGTACCTATTCTATTATTTCATGATCCGATAAAAAAGAAATAAAGGCTCGCGACCTAAACGCAGGAATGTTGTAGATTTTTGTGTGAGCCGGCGCCGGCGCCGGCCGCATTAGTGCGGCGAGCGCGCGACAGCGGATACACATTAGCCCCTCGCGACGCGCGCACGCACTCGCAGCGCCTAACTCGCCTGCAGCCACTGACCAGAATGGAGCCCTACACTCTAATAAATAGAGACCATTTCTCAGTTGGCATTAATGAAATTATCACTTTTTACAATTTTGATGGGGCCGGGAGAGCTTTGTGCGGAAGGACTAAAGTGAATCCTCGGATCCAGAATTTTGATTTTTAATAGTAGGCGATAAGGTCGCAATTGCGTCGCCGGTGTGAGGTCGCAAGCGGAGCGCTGTCGTCCGCGTCTCACGCCCACTTATCGATCGAACAATTTAACCGATACGTATGTAAGTGTAATATATCAATTGTGGATGCGCGGCTGCTGTCCGTCCGTCCGTCCGTCGCGACTGCTAATGAATTTCGTTCGTTGATTGCGTCCCGGTGTGTGTGCGCACTGCCCCCCTCCCCCTCCACACATAACTTATTGACAACTAGGTGAGCTGATAGCGGCTGCACTTTATTACGGCGGCGCTGCGCGGGCCCTCCTCGCTAATTGGTACAATTGCTATCTGTTCACGTCATTACCTATAGTTTTTTGCACAAGTCTATGTTTTAGTTTTACGTTGCGCAGCTTCACTACAAATCTAACGAAGCTTTTCAGTAGGAGTATATGTATCATTATGTACCTAATGTGAAAATTAACACTTTCACTGCCAAAGGAGTGACTATAGACAATACTTAGGAACTCCCTCAATTTGTCAACAAAACGATAGCGGCGTGACTGTACACGTAGCAGCAGCGTAGTTCACTCTTCACTTCGTGTTATTATTTCGGGTGTTCCCTACGTGTCGATAGGTGCCATCGCATACTCCGTCTTTTTCAGCCTTTTCCCTGATAAACATAATATCTAAATTGTTAACCTAAGGGATAAGGAAGTTTATGTCACGATCGATATTTTGAATCCCGAGCGTAACGAAAGATTCTAGAGCGGTGGAGTTAAGACTAGAATTTTGAGTGCAGCAAGGGATTCAAGCTCGCCCAAGATGAAGAATCCTTTAACCCCGAAGAGAATACTTACTCTACTTTTTACGCCTTTTTACGCCTTCGAACTAATAAAATTGGGAAAAGTGATCCAGAATCCTAATTTTAGTAGTTTATTCGAAGTGTTCAAAATCGGAATGTCGTTTTTCGGACCGAGAACCCTTCGAGCCATTGATTCTTCGAACGTAAGAAAATCGGAAAACTAAGAAATCGCATTTACGACTTTCGGTAAAATAAATTTCGTGATTTTTAATAATAGACATTATAATTCTTAGGTATTATGAAATTCGGATTTTTGAAAATCGGAACATCGAAATTCGGAATTAAGTAGTTCGGAGTATTTGGGTGTTCCCCTTAGACTGCAGAACTATAGAGACTATGGAGTCTCTATACTTGTACAGTCTAAGAGACTCCAGAATATAATCGACTTCTTCGAGCAGATAATGGCGCCGATTCTCTTGTTCACAAACTGAACTAAATTTAACTTCAGTGCAAACTATTTTTACAAACTATTGTTAGTACATATACCTCTGTCAATTGATAAATTCTAAAAACATGTTAGAGACGATAGTAATAATATGTTCATTCACAAAAATAATTAAACTTTATTTCGGACTCCAATATCCACAGTGTTGTTAGTATTTTAGTATCTTAATAATAATAAAACATTTCACTCCCAAACTGCGTGAGGCTCGCCGATCCTGGGGAATGTCTACTTGACTGCGTGCAGTCGTATCCACCGCCCCAAGATCGGAGAGTCCCACCTATCAGCCAACACTCTCAGAATGGTGTGTGTTTGGTGTTGTGATAACGCACTGACACTACACACACTACTTCTGGTCACGATTTGAAGGCAGCACTACCGTCTTCGTCCAGTGCTTCCATAGAAGGCCACCAGTCCTATCCGATACGATCAACAAGCGACTGTCGTCGCTACCACGCACCCGCCACATCAGGGATGCGATACGCTTTTGAATAATAGCATAGAAGTCATCTAAACGTGCCTCAGCGAACATCCCTGATACGCTACAGTGTCGCAGCAGGCTCAACAGCGCTGTATGCGTTATTGTGCTGGACTCGCAAGGCGCTATAAGCCCTCTGCGTGTAGTCGACCCGTAGGCTGCAAGCATAAAAAGATTGGCAGTATGCCCTAAGTAGAGTACACTTTACGTCACTTGAACACTTCGCAAATCTACGGATCAACGTATTGCTCCTGACTGACAACACCCTACGTTCCCTCTCCATGTCAGTGTTATCGGTCTGTGTAGCAGTACCCAGTGCCCCAGATATTTGGAGGATGTGACCCACTCTAGAGCGGTCCCCGCAAGTATGACAGGTGGTACAGCATAGGTCTTAGTGTCTGCCTTGAACAGCAGACACTCGCTCTTTTTTGCATTATATCTCAGACCCTGAGCCTCCGCATATCGCTCACACACCAATAACAGTGTCCTGAGGGCGCTGATCGATGGGGCCAGCAGCACCATGTCGTCAGCGTAACTTGTATTATTGACAACTGTTCCGTCAGCTGAACCACCTACCGTAGTGCTGCTGAGCTCACGAATCAGCCGATCTACATACAGACAGAAGAGTTTCGGTGAAGTCAGACCTCCCTGCCTGACCCCACACTCCAGCCCGTACGGATCGCATAGCGAGCCTGCACACTTCACCATATTGGTCTGATAGCCGTAACAATTTTTAACGCTTTGACAGCGACCCACGAACTCGGTCCGTGCTCCGTAAACTCTAACTCGCGACTCGCGAGGCACGGCCTGAGGCCGTGAACAACTTTCATACTATTTATTTAAAAATCATGCACTCAGGGCGTGAGTTGGAGCTATTGGGCTTGTAGTTTAATGTTTTAGCTACGCACGTGTCAGAAAGGTGTATGTTACCTATATGTATAGGTAATAATATCAGCATAATTAGCAAGCTTTGAGTGTCAGAATGGTTACTAGTTATTCTGTGTATGAAGTGCCTGTGAATATGGTGTGTAGGGAAAGGGTTTTATGAAGAAAAGCACAGAAAGACTAGACTAGGCATTTATTTCAATTAGGCTTGTCAGTCAAACATGTTAATGAGAAAACTAATTGTCCGTTCCAAAACTAGGTCATCATGGAGAAGGAAGGACAAGGAAACTCCATGGCAGCTTGTTTTAATGTATTGTATAATATCAACACATTTTTACATTTGCATAAACAATTATTGTTATCACATTAATCTCTGGACCATTTCTCAAAGCTATAGCAACTTATCAACGAAAGGACACAGAACATGAATATTCCTTAATTCGATTTAACACAAAAGCATTATTATACATATTGTATTATACCGTATATAGGAGAACATAGTTAACAGCAATAATATCAATTAACTTACATGAACGGTAGTCCATCTTTTCACCTCTGTAATCAACTGCCCTCCAGCCTTCCAAATGGCCGCGCATCCCCTCCTATAGTTCCCGAAGACGATCTAACATTCCCGCCATTTTTAACTAGTCATACATTTTGACCAAATAACTTTTAATATTGACAGTTTTAAGTAAATCTAATTTAGCAGAACTGTTTTAAAACAATATAAGATATTCAATGTATTTTTATAACATTTTAACAGACTATATTTAGATGAAGTCCCATAAACATACATCCCACTGAGTTTACTACATTTATTATTTATAACAACTTACACATCCAAAATAACACACAAAAATTAAGAAAATATTTCAAATGCAATGTTTTATTCTGCTATCCTTAAATTTTAGGTGAGAGTAAAATAAGTTTTTGTATTTACTTGACCGACTCACAAATCACCGGTTTCGTTCGGAATTAATTATTTACTCATCTAGAAATACTCTTGACAGCTTAAAGAATATAGTACATACTAATTCTATGCACGTTAGGGAAACAAATCAAGATTATACTGTATATAATTCTACATATTCCCACACGCGCATATACAATTCGTTGCTGTAAGTACAAAGGGAGAGCGGAGGGAAGGAATTACAATGACGCGTGTGGGCGCCGCGTTCATTCGGCGGTGAACGAGACAATCGATGAATACTCGAATGCTCAAAGGAATAAAATAGAATAGAATACTCTTTATTATGTACACCATATAAATTACAGACATAATTATATAAATTTTACAAAGGGTGACACAATGGGCGGTCTTATCGCTTTGAGCGATCTTTTAAAGACAACCTTTGGATGGATTGAAAAGGGAAGGAGAGACAAATACTGTAGGTAGTCTGTGGTGTAGGTACATACACGATACATCGCAGCATCTCTAGTCTCAGGTTTTCCGATGACCTCAGATATCTATTATGTGGGTCATGAAGGAACTTGAAACGTTCTTTAAGATAAGAGGGGGTTTTAGAACTAAACAAAATACTATAGAGCTGAATCAAGATATGAGAATTCCGGCGAAGACGTACGGGAATCCACTTGAGCTGTGTACGAAATTCAGATATGTGATCATATTTCCGCAGGCCAAATATAAGCCTTATGCAAAAGTTTAGAAACGATTTTTTAACCCTAGAAGCCTAATCTACGCCTGCAAGGCGTACACGCAATCGAATATCGTTTTTCCCTTTATTAGTTATAATTTATAATAGTGTTGTTTTATTTTTAGTTTATATTCCAAATTTGTTGTGCTAAATAATATTTCTAAAATAGGGCTATTTCTGCACACAGATTGTAATTTATATGTGTACGCCTCTGAGACGTATATAAAGGCTTTGTGTACGTCCGAAATAGATAAGACTTCTAGGGTTAATATACTAACACACGTAACTAACGTAAATTTAATTAAAAAAATAGGAGTAATTTTATGAACTAGGTACATCTGGTTGTGACCCGCTATCTCGCAAGTTGGTGCGGTCCCACGGCATTCTCCTTTGGTAAGTGATGAACAACAAAATCAGAAGCGAGCAACATTCTCGAACCGTCTCAAACATGCAAACTAGTTTTTTGGAAAATTTATGGGAGCGCCTTCGTGTAGACACCCACTTTTGAAAGTACGGAATTGAGAGAATGTTTGGAACAGAATTTTGCAAAGGAGACTGAAACGATTAGGTACATACAATCTAAGGCCTGGGTGTAAAAAGATGAAAGTAGTGTCAATTAATAGCTTCAATATTAGGTATCAACCTTTCACTGAAAATTCTGTGGGTTTTGTCAACCTGAGAACAGAGATATAAGAGATTAATTTCACTGTTGTTTTCAATTGATTTCAATGTTTACTATTATTTCATTATAATTATAAATGTATATAGGCACTTATTAAGATGTTGAGAGGGGTTCTCAACACCTTCAATCCATCACCTCAATCCATAAATATTACACAAACCATGTCAAGGCTATGAAGAAACCAACAGCGGAGTAGACCGAGACGCATCGCGTTGGATCAACTCCGGGTGATATGTGACAGGGCCGTAGATCAACTCCGGGTGATATGTGACAGGGCCGTAGATCAACTCCGGGTGATATGTGACAGGGCTGTAGATCAACTGCGGGTGATATGTGACAGGGCCGCAGATCAACTCCGGGTGATATGTGACAGGGCCGCATATCAACTCCGGGTGATATGTGACAGGGCCGCAGATCAACTCCGGGTGATATGTGACAGGGCCGCAGATCACCTCCAGGTGATATGTGGCAGGGCTGCAGATCACCTCCAGGTGATATGTGACAGGGCCGCAGATCACCTCCAGGTGATATGTGACAGGGCCGCAAATCAACTCCGGGTGATATGTGACAGGTCTGTAGATCGACTCCGGGTGATATGTGACAGGGCTGTAGATCAACTCCGGGTGATATGTGACAGGGCCGCAGATCAACTCCGGGTGATATGTGACAGGGCCGCCGATCACCTCCAGGTGATATGTGACAGGGCCGCAGATCAACTCCGGGTGATATGTGACAGGGCTGTATATCAACTCCGTTTGATATGTGACAGGGCCGCAATTCAACTCCGGGTGATATGTGACAGGGCTGTAGATCAACTCCGGGTGATATGTGACAGGGCCGCAGATCTTCTCCGGGTGATATGTGACAAGGCCGCATATCAACTCCGGGTGATATGTGACAGGGCCGCAGATCAACTCCGGGTGATATGTGCCAGGCCCGCAGATCACCTCCATGTGATATGTGACAGGGCCGCAGATCACCTCCAGGTGATATGTGATAGGGCCGCAGATCAACGCCGGGTGATATGTGACAGAGACGCAGATCACCTCCAGGTGATATGTGACAGTGCTTCAGATCACCTCCAGGTGATATGTGCCAGGGCCGCAAATCAACTCCGGTTGATATGTGACAGGGCTGTAGATCAACTCCGGGTGATATGTGACAGGGCCGCAGATCAACTCCGGGTGATATGTGACAGGGCCGCAGATCAACTCCGGGTGATATGTGACATGGACGCAGATTAACGCCGGATGATATGTGACAGAGACGCAGATCACCCCCAGGTGATATGTGACGGGCTGCAGATCACCTCCACGTGATATGTGACAGGGCCACAGATCAACTCCGGGTGATATGTGACAGGGCTGTAGATCAACTCCGGGTGATATGTGACAGGGCCGCAGATCAACTCCGGATGATATGTGACAGGGCCGCAGATCACCTCCAGGTGATATGTGACAGGGCTGTAGATCAACTCCGGGTGATATGTGACAGTGCCGCAGATCAACTCCGGGTGATATCTGACAGGGCCGCAGATCAACTCCGGGTGATACGTGACAGGGCTGTAGATCAACTCCGGGAGATATGTGACAGGGCCGCAGATCAACTCCGGGTGATATGTGACAGGGCTGTAGATCAACTCCGGGTGATATGTGAAAGTGCCGCAGGTCACCTCCAGGTGATATGTGACAGGGCCGCAGATCAACTCCGGGTGATATGTGACAGGGCCGCAGGTCACCTCCAGGTGATATGTGACAGGGCCGCAGATCACCTCCAGGTGATATGTGACAGGGCCACAGATCAACTCCGGGTGATATGTGACAGGGCTGTAGATCAACTCCGGGTGATATGTGACAGGGCTGTAGATCAACTCCGGGTGATATGTGACAAGGCCGCAGGTCAACTCCGGGTGATACGTGACAGGGAAGAAACACGTTATACATGTTCCTGTTTTGAGTGGCACAAACAATACCTACCCACACAGACAGACAATACGACAGAGACAGAAATCGCGGGTGATTTGCTGGCATCCATTAAAGAGTTAAAATCTTACTTTAAATTGGCACCACCAAGGTGAAGCCAAATGAAACAAAAGTAACTCATTTGGACATCGTATAGTGATAAACTCAAACTCAAACTCAAAGCATTTATTTCAAGTAAACCAATTATAGGCACTTTTGAATTGTCAAGGGGTCAGTCAGTCAGAAAGATGAAGCTAGTTGCCCATTCCAAAGCGAAGTAGGTACCTGTGGAGAAGAACGGGCAAGAAACTCCACTTACACTCCACTTGCAATCCAACAATCATAAAAATTGTTACAACATTTTGGTTACATCATTCAAGTTGAAATTATACATGTGAGAACGATGTAGAAAGACGTGCACGTTAAAAGTGTCCGTACTAAAACAGATAACAATTGAGAAATGAAAATACTTAGATTAAAATTAAAATAAGCCGTGGCAGCTAAGAGATGACCAGTCCCTACTGGCGGCTCCCGTTCACGAACATGACGTAGGGATCAGCACCATTTAGCTCAACCATTTTGAAGGGAACTTAATGATCCAACACACACGCCACCACCAGCGAGACATTTGAGTGAGCATGACATACCCTCAGCCGCCATGGCACATTCAAGTCAATGAAAGACGTACCCAGTAAATGGTAGCTTTATAGTTTAGGTACATAGTGCTCACACCTGTTATGCAATTATACAATACTAGCGACCCTACCCGGCTTCGCACGGGTGCAATACCTACTGATCACAACATAGTATAAAACAAAGTCGCTTCCCGCTGTCTGTCTGTCGCTATGTATGCTTAGATCGGTTTTTTTTAGTAGATAGAGTGATTCAAAAGAAAGGTTTATATGTATAATACATGCATAATATAGTAGAGAAACACTGATAATTTTAGAGCCATTATTTCTCGTAAAAAGTATAGGATAAAAAATGGTTATTGTGGGTTATCCCTAAGAGATAGACAAATGTCATTGCGGACTTTTTTGTAGATCTTTTTAAGGTGTACAATACTGTAGTTCATTATTTTGATCTATCTCGTAGGGTTCAGCCAGGGTTTGCAATGTAAGCGCAAAAAATGTGTTTATTTACGACATCACATTAGAAACCTCTAAAATTATCACTATTCCTCTACTATACTCTATATATATATAAACCTTCCTCTTGAATCACTCTATCTATTAAAAAAAACCCCATCAAAATCCGTTGCGCAGTTTTCAAGATCTAAGCATACATAGGGACAGACAGACGGAAGCGACTTTGTTTTATACTATGTAGTGATTAGGAGATTGAATTTATACAATACAAAGATAGTTTTTTCAATCTTCAGCAGTCTTCAGCAGCTCCAACTATATTTATATATTTTCGAATGGTAATTAATTAGTTTATGCGCCCTTGTGGAGCAGGACCAGCGTTGAGCCAAGCATTTTTGTCTGCGATGTAATCCCCCAACTTATAATATGCTTGGCTGCATAGTGTGCGTTTTACGTAAGATTTGAATTTCGTTTCATTGACTTGGAGTATGTGGGGAGGTATTTTACTGTAGAATTTTAAACAGTACCCCATGAAGGATGAGTCTACTTTAGCCAGTCTGAAACCTGGTTGAACTAATTGGTCCCTATTTCTAGTCCTATAGGTGTGTCTATCACCTCTTTTAGTGAAAAGATTTAGATTTTGCCTTACGTACATGATGTTTTCATAGATATATTGACAAGGTACCGTCATGATATTAATATTATCCTTAAACAGTTCCCTTAGAGAATCGCGCCTGCGGAGGCCATATATTGCTCTGATGGCTCTTTTCTGCAGAATAAAAATAGACTCGATATCGGCAGCCCGTCCCCATAGTAAAATACCGTAAGACATGATACTATGAAAGTAACTGAAATAGACTAGTCTCGCGGTATCTAGATTAGTAAATTGACGGATTTTTCTTACAGCATACGCTGCTGAACTTAGCCGTCCTGCAAGAGATGTTATATGAGGACCCCATTGTAGCTTTGAGTCGAGCGTGATCCCCAGGAAAACAGTTTTATCGACGAATTCTAGTTTCTCTTTATTCAATACTATGTCATCAATACTTTTAACGTTCGGTAAAGCAAATCTTATGCATTTAGTTTTTTTTCCATTTAATACTAAATTATTAGCAGTGAACCAATAGATAATACTATTTAAAACTTAAAATGAAAATAATCATCCTTTAAAAAAAAAAAACTAATATTGATGTAAATATCTAAATTTTAGCTTCGTCGAAGGGACCATCTTTTTAGGGTTCTGTTGTCAACAAGGAACCCTTATAGTTTCTCCATGTCCGTCAGCCCGTCTGTCACGCTATAATTTGGCATGGATATAATTGCATATTAATCACGCCGACAAACTGGTAGAATAAAATCTTGAAAAAAAAAAAAAATTACGGTGTTCCTGTAGGTACACGTAAAGTAGGGATGTTTTTTTCTCGTCTACCCCATTGTGTGGGGTATCGTTGGATAGGTCTTTCAATAATATTGCGGGTTTGTGACAACAACTTTTCGATTCATAGATTCGTTTGTGAAATATTAAGCTTTAAAGTGCTCATTTTTGGTAGAATCAAGTGTCCCCCCCCCCTTCCCCTGCCAGCTAAATGGTTGTTTTTGGATATGTGAAAAAAATTACGGTAGTAGTATACAGGGTTACTGGTAACTCGACGTATTCCTTGCAGGACATCATAGTAGGGTTAAAATGCAACAAATTAAGCCACCAAATGTTCTACCGAAGTTCAGTAGTTTTTGAGTTAGTAAGGGTTTTAGATTTTTTGTGAAAAATCCCAGATTAAATTATTTGAAGCCAATTTGAAAATTATTCACGGGGCGGCTGTACTGAAATTGGAGTTATTATCATAGTTGACGCCGTAGCGGATCGTTTTTAATAATTAAAAGTTCAAAATGAATAAAACTTTGGTGAAGATCACTAATCAAACATTTTTTTTTTGTAATTTTTGCTATTACTTCATACAAAATGTTGTCTTAGCACAAAAAAAAATACTACACCAGGTTCACAAAT
The DNA here is from genome assembly GCA_949629135.1 of Eremobia ochroleuca. Taxonomy (NCBI): domain Eukaryota; kingdom Metazoa; phylum Arthropoda; class Insecta; order Lepidoptera; family Noctuidae; genus Eremobia; species Eremobia ochroleuca. The sequence continues at coordinate 204,421 of OX451387.1, read as the reverse complement.
TATTAGTAAAATATCCTTGTCTTATCAGCTATCCAAAAAGGTATGAAAGTTAATACAAAGTCTTGGACTGCATTATGAAAATCGTTTTTGATTTAGTACAAGAAGGTGTTTATTCGGAAAATCAAATTAAACAATTTCGTGAAAATTATTATTATTTTTAATCAATATCAATTTGTGGTCTTTAATAACATGTATTTCACACGTCTTGTTCGAAGTGCTGCCCTCTGTTTCGAATACATGCTCTTATTCGCTTCCTCACTTCGGTTTTTGTGATTCTTGATGTGATTGTGGTCCTCATCTGGTCCACCGCATCTGTTATTCTATCCCTTAGTTCTTCAATTGAATTTACGGGGGTCACATAAACTAGGTCTTTCATATGACCCCAGACGTAAAAGTCTAGCGGCGTCAGATCAGGGCTTCGTGCAGGCCACGGAATCGGCCCACCGCGCCCAATCCATCGGTTTGGATAGTTTTCATCCAGCAATTGTCGAATTTTGATGCGGAAGTGGGCTGGACATCCGTCATGTTGGTATATCATGTTTGCCCTTCTTTCTTCGGGTACATCCGTGAGCAGTGCTGCTAAATGATTTCTTAGGAAATCTTCATAAAGTTCCCCATTTAATGTTCGGGGTAAAATATGTGGGCCTATTAACTTATCGTCGATAATACCCATTCAAACATTAAGCGAGAACTTACGCTGCGATGCGGTTGGTTTCAGTTTCTTAGGGTTTCCTTCTCCCTTCGGTGCCCAGTAATGTAAATTGTGGTAATTTGTGATACCATCACGGTCAAAACATGACTCATCGGTCCACAGAATGTTTTTCAAAAAGTTTTCACTTTCGGCATCGGCATTTAGCATGAAACGACAAAATTCAAGCTGCGGATCTCCCTCTTCTAATGACTGCATGGGTTGGTAGTGGTATGGATGTCGGCCTGACAAGTGAACTACAGACCAGACTTTCCACTGTGACGTACCAAGCTCACGCGCTACGATGTTTGTAGATATGTTGGGCTCGTCAATAAAACGTTGAAGAATCAGCTCCTCGTCCTCAGCCGTGTATCTCCGAGAACGACCAGTGTCAATTTGCCTGCTTCTTTGAGCACTGCCAGTTTCAGATAATCGCCGATAAGTCGATCCGAAGACACTAACGTGGGGGAGTCGGCGGTTTGGAAAGCGCAGTTGATATGATCTTCGCGCCTCAGCAGCGTTACCGTCACAAAGTCCGTAACAGTACAATATGTCAGCGTATTCTTGATTAGAATATGCAGCCATAGTCAGCACTTATGAACGCACAGCACAACACAAGAGCAAGATATGGGGCAACAGTCAGGGATATAGCCAGATAACAAAACACGAACTTGCGCAACGTAGAGTTGTAACTAACTAACGCTGACGACCAGATTTTGTGAAGTCGCACCCTGTCTCGTACCGAGGGAACAATAGTGACCAATCATAAAGTTTGCCGAGTGTTTGGAATTCAAACGCAGGTAAAAACTACGAAAAACACCCCGCCAAAAAACCCCCCATAAAACTTCTATCTTTCCCTGTTACACACGCAAAAGTATTGACAATCATACCTTTTTGGATAGCTGATAAGACAAGGATATTTTAGGTACTAATAATTTGTACACCTGGTGTAGTATTTTTTTTTTGTGCTAAGACAACATTTTGTATGAAGTAATAGCAAAAATTACAAAAAAAAAAAAATGTTTGATTAGTGATCTTCACCAAAGTTTTAGTCATTTTGAACTTTTAATTATTAAAAACGATCCGCTACGGCGTCAACTATGATAATAACTCCAATTTCAGTACAGCCGCCCCGTGAATAATTTTCAAATTGGCTTCAAATAATTTAATCTGGGATTTTTCACAAAAAATCTAAAACCCTTACTAACTCAAAAACTACTGAACTTCGGTAGAACATTTGGTGGCTTAATTTGTTGCATTTTAACCATACTATGATGTCCTGCAAGGAATACGTCGAGTTACCAGTAACCCTGTATATAGCGAAGTTAAAAGGAAAACTATCCCAGCTAAGTAGACCTTACAAGTTAAAGAGTAATAGTCGACCAACTTAAATTTGCAATTTGCGGTTGCAATGTATGGGAGAACAAGATGTTCAACTACAATGTATGGGAGAACAAGATGTTCAACTACAATGTATGGGAGAACAAGATGTTCAACTACAATGTATGGGAGAACAAGATGTTCAACTACAATGTATGGGAGAACAAGATGTTCAACTACAATGTATGGGAGAACAAGATGTTCAACTACAATGTATGGGAGAACAAGATGTTCAACTACAATGTATGGGAGAACAAGATGTTCAACTACAATGTATGGGAGAACAAGATGTTCAACTACAATGTATGGGAGAACAAGATGTTCAACTACAATGTATGGGAGAACAAGATGTTCAACTACAATGTATGGGAGAACAAGATGTTCAACTACAATGTATGGGAGAACAAGATGTTCAACTACAATGTATGGGAGAACAAGATGTTCAACTACAATGTTAAGTTTGTTCTTGGGATAAATTCATTCCATCTACGGAACCCTTCATAGTGCGTGGTCGGTCATGTACTTGAAAGGTTTTTTCTTTTATTATTATCTCGCATATTCTAGCCATTCTGTTTATTTTCTTGAAATGTCGTTTATGTAGTGAATACCTACCATTCGCTCACTAAATGTTGACACATCCTATTCTAGCCATTCTGTTTATTTTCTTGAAATAACCTTCATGTGGACCAGCCCGACCGTCAGTGTCCACGTTTCAGCACCGTATGTCATGACGGGCAGGGCGCACTTAGTCTTCAAGCACTGAGGGATAGGCGACGAAAAGACTAGACAAAGACAAAGACATTTATTCGTTGGATATGGTAGGTACAAAGTTGGTTGGTATCTATGGATAAGTTCAGGACACATCCGCCGCTAATAGCGGCATACGAATATTTACAATGTGAACCTAACCTACACGTGGATATAAAAACCTAACTATTCTACTTATAAACAATACAAAACACTTATAATATGGACATTATACTCTAATATACTATATAAAATAAAAACACAACAATAATAACATTTCTATTATACAACTAAATAAATCTACCTTATTAAAAAATGTATATATTTATATTATTTACTTGTGTTCAAAAAATGCTTTTAGCGTGTAAAAATTATTTTGGAGAAGCCAATTTTTTAGATTTTTTTTGTAAAAATGAAATGGTAGCTCTCTTATTACCTTTGGAATATGGTTATAAATTTTAATGGACATAAGGGAGCTGTTTCTGTAGTGGAGAGTGCTATTACAAAATTGGTTTTTTAACTTGGTGGGGTCCCTTTTTGCAAACCTATTCTTTTCGGCTACTGTGGAGAAGAAGTGAGAGTTTTTCTTGACAAATATGGCTATTTCTAAAATCTAAGTAGAAGATAGAGTTAGAACCTTTTGCTTTTTAAAAATTGGTCTACAGCGTTCGTATGGAGGCGTCCCAGTTACTGCTCGCAAGCATTTTTTTTGCGCTATGAAAGCTCTTTGTATGTGTGATGAGTTACCCCATAGGATTAAGCCGTACTTGACGAAGCCTTCTAAATGCTGCCCAACCCAACTGGATCCTTCTGTCGGCCTCTTTCTCAAAGTTGTGTCTACCGAGCTGGATGACTTCCGGTCGGGCGGATCCAAAAATTCAAGGCCGCTCAACGTACTATGGAGTGAGCTATGATCGGAGTCTCTTTGAAGGATAAAATCAGGAATTAAATTATACCGACAAGAACCGGAGTTACCGACATAGCTTGCAAAGTAAGCAAACTGAAGTGGCAGTGGGCTGGCCATGTCTGTCGAAGGGCCGATGGCCGGTGGAGCAGACGAGTCCTGGAGTGGAGACCGCGTATCGGCAAGCGTAGTGTGGGACGTCCCCAGCTATCTGGACGGACGACCTAAAGAAGGTAGCTGGGGTAGACTGGATGCGGAAGACAGGGTGTTGTGGCGCAGTCTGGAAGAGGCCTATGTCCAGCAGTGGACTGCGATAGGCTGTTGATTGATTGACCCTTCATGTAGTGAATACCTACCATTCGCTCTCTAAAAGTTGACACAAATGATCTAAACTCGTAGGAGCGTACGAGATCAATGTTTCACCCTTCTATTGAGACCAGTTTATCGTAAACAATATCTATGGTGGAAACATCGGGTGATTGAGATGGCCATTCAACATTTTCTTCATGATTTTTATAATTTTCTCATCTTGTTTCTTGTTCAAAAACTTTCGACAGCGCTTTGATGAATATTTGGGGTTATATGGGGGCTTGGGAAATAAAACCAGGACCGATCAGATTCAATTTATTTTGGAGAATTTAGATAGTATAGATGTAGCGTCCCGCGGCTGCGACCCGGCGAAGTAACTCGTTGAGAGTTATTAAAGTGAGTGTGTCATTGACTAGCGTTACGTATGTAGATGTAGCGTCCCGCGGCTGCGACCCGGCGAAGTAACTCGTTGAGAGTTATTAAAGTGAGTGTGTCATTGACTAGCGTTACGTATGTAGATGTAGCGTCCCGCGGCTGCGACCCGGCGAAGTAACTCGTTGAGAGTTATTAAAGTGAGTGTGTCATTGACTAGCGTTACGTATGTAGATGTAGCGTCCCGCGGCTGCGACCCGGCGAAGTAACTCGTTGAGAGTTATTAAAGTGAGTGTGTCATTGACTAGCGTTACGTATGTAGATGTAGCGTCCCGCGGCTGCGACCCGGCGAAGTAACTCGTTGAGAGTTATTAAAGTGAGTGTGTCATTGACTAGCGTTACGTATGTAGATGTAGCGTCCCGCGGCTGCGACCCGGCGAAGTAACTCGTTGAGAGTTATTAAAGTGAGTGTGTCATTGACTAGCGTTACGTATGTAGATGTAGCGTCCCGCGGCTGCGACCCGGCGAAGTAACTCGTTGAGAGTTATTAAAGTGAGTGTGTCATTGACTAGCGTTACGTATGTAGATGTAGCGTCCCGCGGCTGCGACCCGGCGAAGTAACTCGTTGAGAGTTATTAAAGTGAGTGTGTCATTGACTAGCGTTACGTATGTAGATGTAGCGTCCCGCGGCTGCGACCCGGCGAAGTAACTCGTTGAGAGTTATTAAAGTGAGTGTGTCATTGACTAGCGTTACGTATGTAGATGTAGCGTCCCGCGGCTGCGACCCGGCGAAGTAACTCGTTGAGAGTTATTAAAGTGAGTGTGTCATTGACTAGCGTTACGTATGTAGATGTAGCGTCCCGCGGCTGCGACCCGGCGAAGTAACTCGTTGAGAGTTATTAAAGTGAGTGTGTCATTGACTAGCGTTACGTATGTAGATGTAGCGTCCCGCGGCTGCGACCCGGCGAAGTAACTCGTTGAGAGTTATTAAAGTGAGTGTGTCATTGACTAGCGTTACGTATGTAGATGTAGCGTCCCGCGGCTGCGACCCGGCGAAGTAACTCGTTGAGAGTTATTAAAGTGAGTGTGTCATTGACTAGCGTTACGTATGTAGATGTAGCGTCCCGCGGCTGCGACCCGGCGAAGTAACTCGTTGAGAGTTATTAAAGTGAGTGTGTCATTGACTAGCGTTACGTATGTAGATGTAGCGTCCCGCGGCTGCGACCCGCCGAAGTAACTCGTTGAGAGTTATTAAAGTGAGTGTGTCATTGACTAGCGTTACGTATGTAGATGTAGCGTCCCGCGGCTGCGACCCGGCGAAGTAACTCGTTGAGAGTTATTAAAGTGAGTGTGTCATTGACTAGCGTTACGTATGTAGATGTAGCGTCCCGCGGCTGCGACCCGGCGAAGTAACTCGTTGAGAGTTATTAAAGTGAGTGTGTCATTGACTAGCGTTACGTATGTAGATGTAGCGTCCCGCGGCTGCGACCCGGCGAAGTAACTCGTTGAGAGTTATTAAAGTGAGTGTGTCATTGACTAGCGTTACGTATGTAGATGTAGCGTCCCGCGGCTGCGACCCGGCGAAGTAACTCGTTGAGAGTTATTAAAGTGAGTGTGTCATTGACTAGCGTTACGTATGTAGATGTAGCGTCCCGCGGCTGCGACCCGGCGAAGTAACTCGTTGAGAGTTATTAAAGTGAGTGTGTCATTGACTAGCGTTACGTATGTAGATGTAGCGTCCCGCGGCTGCGACCCGGCAAAGTAACTCGTTGAGAGTTATTAAAGTGAGTGTGTCATTGACTAGCGTTACGTATGTAGATGTAGCGTCCCGCGGCTGCGACCCGGCGAAGTAACTCGTTGAGAGTTATTAAAGTGAGTGTGTCATTGACTAGCGTTACGTATGTAGATGTAGCGTCCCGCGGCTGCGACCCGGCGAAGTAACTCGTTGAGAGTTATTAAAGTGAGTGTGTCATTGACTAGCGTTACGTATGTAGATGTAGCGTCCCGCGGCTGCGACCCGGCGAAGTAACTCGTTGAGAGTTATTAAAGTGAGTGTGTCATTGACTAGCGTTACGTATGTAGATGTAGCGTCCCGCGGCTGCGACCCGGCGAAGTAACTCGTTGAGAGTTATTAAAGTGAGTGTGTCATTGACTAGCGTTACGTATGTAGATGTAGCGTCCCGCGGCTGCGACCCGGCGAAGTAACTCGTTGAGAGTTATTAAAGTGAGTGTGTCATTGACTAGCGTTACGTATGTAGATGTAGCGTCCCGCGGCTGCGACCCGGCGAAGTAACTCGTTGAGAGTTATTAAAGTGAGTGTGTCATTGACTAGCGTTACGTATGTAGATGTAGCGTCCCGCGGCTGCGACCCGGCGAAGTAACTCGTTGAGAGTTATTAAAGTGAGTGTGTCATTGACTAGCGTTACGTATGTAGATGTAGCGTCCCGCGGCTGCGACCCGGCGAAGTAACTCGTTGAGAGTTATTAAAGTGAGTGTGTCATTGACTAGCGTTACGTATGTAGATGTAGCGTCCCGCGGCTGCGACCCGGCGAAGTAACTCGTTGAGAGTTATTAAAGTGAGTGTGTCATTGACTAGCGTGTTTGACTGTTATCCATTCTATACCTGTATATTTAACAATCAAAAACAAAATCAAAAAATCAAAATCAAATAATGAAGTTATTCTCCTGATTTATTGTGGCTTTGGGTTGACCAGATCTTTCTTTGTCTTCATTTTTTCTAGTCTCTTGTTTTCCAAGGGTGTAGTGCACGCCTTTCCGAGCCTTTTTGTGAAGTAGGTATACCCTTCCTCACGAAGAGTACAAATAGCGCTTCGCCAACGCTTCGCTGTTCAAGCGTAATTTGCTTACGTTTTGCCATTTTCAGTAGAAACAGCACGTGAAACTGTGAGTTGAATACTTTACAATAAACCGCGCTATCGCATTAGGGATACCTGTAATGATAATTGTAAGGGAGATTTTACTAAATAAATAAATAAACTCAATATTAATACCTACATATTACAACTTTCTCCTACAATCGCTCAAGTGCAATTTAGGATGCAAAAAAGTTTAAACGAACCAATATTTTTGAATGGAACCACATGTTGCAAATATACATAGGTATGGGATAGACTAAGGGATGATTCTCATTAGAGCGGGCCGTGCCCGGGGCGGTCCGAGGCCGGGGCGGGGACGGGCCGGAGCCCGTCCGTGCTGCACAATTTATATTACACCGAGTGTTAAAGGGGTTATAAGTCGACAAGGTCGCGTAGTGCTGGGAATAATTTCCAATTATTGTAGTTGGGTCATATTCAAAATAATTGTAAGTTACGGATAGGAAACAGATATGAATATTGTTTGATTGTAACAGAAAAATAACAGAGAGGAATTATTAGGGCAACTTTAAATAGCACACGTTTATAAATTAAATAATTAACGTTGAGCTAATTAAAACATCTGGAATAGTAGAATACCATCATCACTATCACTACTTATGCATACCTATTACAGTTCACCTACTAAGATTAAGTATAACAGGCTACGAGTGCGAAGCCGGTGTGGGTCGCTAGGTGGGTACATAATGAAACAACATTTTGATGATCGTATTTTAATTGGTATAATTGCCATAAATCAATAAACAATTCGTAAAGCAGTTTAAACTGCATGATTTTAATAATTAGAGTTCTATGTGGATGTTACTTTTTTGCTAGCTGACTAAGCACTTACAGTATTAACAATTTAGTTTTTTAATGAAAAAGAGTTTCTCAGAATAGTAAGTAATTTAAAAAATACTCACAACATACAACTTTACACTGACCTGTAAATTGCAAAAAACCTGAGACATTTTGAATTTCGCGGCTACCTTGGCGCATCCCCCTTAACTGATACTGAAACGGCCAACGAGAGGCTGGGTACGCCTCGGCGAGGCTGCGCGGTTAGTACAAAAGGCTCAAGCTGTGAGGACTGAGCATACGCAGTAAAACATGCACACACAGACAATACATGGCACAGCAATGCAATACATGCCACATTATACGCAAACTTTACATACTTCAAATAAATTTAAGTCAGTAAAAAAAAAATGTTTTGGCTAACCTGCGGTGCAGTAAATATTAATATTTTATTTTCATTAATTCATACAACATGAGACAATGTGAATAACGCCTAATCATTCATATATGTTACGTAACAGAAAAAAGTGACAGATAAAATAACGGATATGAATTAATTGCACGTGTCTAATCTACAAATCTATTTATTTCCACAACAATTCGAAATGTTATACGAATATTTTATAGTTATAACAAATATCACAATACAGCCATTTCCTAGTATGAGTATTATAACAGTAATTACTTACCGCTATTGTAAACGACTCACATTGGATATTTACTTTTAAAAGTCTAATTTTCTTCGACAACGAAACGAGCTGAAAAACTATATTGAACAAAATCCCCGAGCGTTTATTCTTACGTTGTGTAGTGACAGCTAGTGAACTCATGTTGCCAGTATATCAAATTTCTTTATTTCCATGGAAATAATGTTAAAAAAGCATAACAGAGAAGAATAACAGATATGATTAAAATCAGGAGACTCATTAATAAATTAAATTTGGAGAACACTAAATAGTATTTTATATTTTGTTTAGTGAAGTGTTGAAAGTTTAAACAATATTCTCTGAATATAGTTTTTTTTTAAACTTTTGTGTAATGGTTAATAATTAAATTATTTTTTTAAGTTTACCGTCAAAGACGTGGACATTGAATACTTGTTCAAAACGGAACCTGCGCAATGACTGGTTTAATTTTTTTTTATGAATTGTTTAGCTGTACCAAATGTTTCGTTGTTTTTTATTAAGCTCAAATAAAAATTTAATCTGTTTGTTTATAAAATTCTAGTCAGTTGTATCTCGTTATGAAAATAATTGGGTAGGACATTAAGACAATAGTAAATATACAATTATTTTGAATATGACCCAGTTACCTATAATGGAGTTTTCTTTACTGGAGATGGCTGCTATTGCGATAGCTATTGATGAAGAGGAAGCAGATGCAAGGAGTAAGAAGAACCGGGTTAAAAGAAAATGGAGCATCCATCCTCTTTGGAGAACGCGTGAACTTTAACACTCTATGCAGATACTTACCAGACGACGAAGATAAATTCTTTGGATATTTTAGAATGTACAAAGAAAACTTGGACATTTTACTAAATGAGCTACAGCCCGCCCTTAGAAGACATCAGACGAGATTAAAGACACCAATAGAACCTAAATAAATAACGTAAGTATATAACTTTAATAAATTGATTATAATACTCACTTGTTTCTTTTAATTTTTAATTCAGAATAAATAATTGATTACAAGTCCATATGTTGTTAGAACCTACTTACATACATTGCTTAACAATTATTTTAATAACTATTTCTCGCTGCACACTCATAATTACACTCACCCATATACATATGGGTGTGCAGTTACAGTTACATTCACACATACTCTCCTACATTCTTGAGTTGCACTCCCTTCTCCTCCTTTTTACCATAAGCATATGTTTAGGAAAAATACATACTTTTTGAGCAAGATACATACAAAAGTAAGATATTATACAACGTGTAACGTTAAATGCGCAAAACCTGAAAATAGTTTGATCAGAATAACGAGCAGAATTAATTGAACCACTTTTTAACATAGGTCCCATTTAAAAAAAAAATCTTCATTACTAAAAACGTTGCCGTGTCTATTTATTAATAGTTCAAGCAACCCAATGTCAGCGCGGCGCAGCGCCCCGGTGACGACTCCTCCCTCGATAAAGCGTCGTCGCAGACGCAAGAAACGATCAGAATGGCCAGTAAAACTAAAACAGCACATAAATCCTTTACAATTTTTTTAATGACTTATTTTCGCTCTGAAATAGGTCAATTGAATTAAAAATCAGTTGGGGTGTCTGAGGTTTTGCGCTTTTAACGTTACACGTTGTATAAACACAAACATGTCAATGGAAGATGATACTATCAGAATGTTTGAAGTTTTGTGAGAAGAATGCATGACTGAGTTGAATCAATTATATTTTATCTTAAATTATATTAAATAGTGTAATTGGCTTCGGCCGTTCTATTTAAATAAATAAATGGCAAACTGACACACTTCACAAGTTTTGTTTATTTTTAAGATCTGAACACTGTCTCTTAAGATACAGGTCACCCAATACTCAATACTCAATACTTTTATTAGCATCCCACAATGTGAACTTAGGTGGTAGGTATTGTAAAATATACATCATATTAGACGATTGTGGACCCTGTCGGGCAGAGCAACCCGCACCCTAGTCAAAGACCCACCGTTTAAGGGGCCGGCCTCACCCAACTCTTGTACAGATCTTGTGGTTACAGCATAATTATGTACCTAGTCCTGATGATGTATGTACCTGTCTTTACTGTTCTGCCAACCGGTTGTAATCCATCTTTTACCTCATTTTAATCATAACAACTACATTTTCGTATTTCTTGTTTGTAACTTATTTGAAATAAATAAATTTTATTATGATTATGTCATTTATTTATTTAGTTATCTTATTTTGTTATATTTTTAAACATTCCTTTAAAATATAAAAAAATAAGTATAAAAACATTTAAAAATATAAAAAATAGTGATCCACCGGTGTCGGGAGCAGGGTCCAAGCTACCGGTGGTTAGGGCTCCAAAGACAGGAACCTCCTCACAATGCGAGCCGTATCGAGGAGTACTGCCTTCTGAATCAGGCCCTTGATCCAACCGCTCACATTCCACATATCAACAACCTCGTGTGCTAAGTTATAAAAAATATATTTGATTTCTTTTTAACCGACTTCAAAAAAAGGAGGAGGTTATCAATTCGACTGTATTTTTTTTTTTTTATGTTTGTTACCTCATAATAACCGACTGGGTGAACCGATTTTCATGATTCTTTTTTTATTTGAAAGCTGGTGCTTCCCGTGTGGTCCCATTGTCACCATTTTAATATCTGATGATGGGATCTTGTAGAAATCTGGGGAACTCTTCAATAAATAACAGCAGATTAACCGCGATTGTTGCTATAGCATATCTAAGCATTGTTTACACCATCACACAACATAATATCACGCCTGTACTCACTACAAAGGTTATAATTTTTTTTTATTATAATAATAATTAATACCAGTAAAACAACCGCGATTGCTGCTATCGCATATGTATGCATTGTTTACGCAATCGCACAACATAACATCACGTCTGTACCCTATAAACGCAGATGCAGCTTCCTGTCACTGATATTTACATAGCAAGTAGTGTTTATATGAATTTGATTGGGGTAGATATAACTAAAAAGTGAAAAATAAAAGTCGGTTGTTTTTTTTTTTTATATATTTTTTTTTTCTTTCTCAGCTTTCACGAGATTCTCGTCATGTGGAATGGTAACATCGACAATCATTATTATTATTATTATAGATGGACACTTAAAACTATGTTTGTAAACTTTAAAATAATAATTATTATTTTGGACATGAATAATGTCGGTAGTCATTTGTATTGTTTAAAAATAGCCGATCAATTCTGTATAAATGTCACCGTGAAAACTTGGGTGAAGTGAGCGGTCAATATTGTCAGCATCAGTTGGAGTGACAGCTGACTTCAAGCTTTTACGGCGAGATTTATATTTATATAGAATCGCACCCCGCGACTGACCGTAACGTATCTAGAAAGGTATAGAGTCTAGGGCCTGTCTATATCCAAAGGTTCATTCACTTAATGACGTGGGTGTGGTAAGGACACGCACTTGAATAACGGGTTAGGTCAAAAAAGGTGATTCAGTTTTTCTGTTACGAAATACTCAGTGCTGGTTGGATGGAGCCAGTAATTTGGGGGTGTTGCAACCCTGTGTGTCTAAAACTGATCTCCGTTCAATATCTACCCTTCGTATAATAAGTGTTATTGGGTTGATCGCTTAGAATAACTTCTTGCGAAGCATGGTGTCCATTCTCCGCAACCCCGCGGGTTTCTCGGCACATAAAACCGTTCACTGCGACTCCTAGCGCCATCTACCAGCACGCTCGTGTGCTACCATGCGCCATCTGGTGGTAGCGCGTGGAATTACTCCAAAGTTGCCGTGCACTGCCGCGAGGCGCGAGCGGACTCTTTAGGTAAATAAACAATATTCACGAATCAACAGTTACCTAAAATTATTAGAAATGTTCAGTAAATAACCTGTAGAGTCTGTTCCTATATGTACTAGTATTTAAACATGGAATTCAGTCGATTTTGTGGTAACATTATGACTGTATTAGTTCTAGAAATATTGATTAGATGGCGCTGCAGATATGGATACCTCTCACAATGTAGAGTTTATTTTTATCATTACTTGATACTCTGATAAATGTTTCACAAATACGCGAAGACGGGCAACAAAGATTATAATCTCTGTTGCCCGTCTTCGCGTACCTAATGGATTTATAAGCTATATAAAATCAGGTTTATGTATGTGTATTTTCAGATCGATTGTGGTCCAAATCATAAGCTTCCTACTTTGGAGTTCGCTACCTACACCTACATCTCGCCAGTTACATTATGTCCCTGTTGTAGTAGGAGACCGTCAAAGTGTAGTCGACTAATGTTAGACGGCTTTATGTCATACTTGAAAGCGTGTAGGCATATCAGACTATGAAAAGCTGCACGCGCGTCTGCCTTCAGTAGTGCCCATTACGATGTTGGGTTATGTGACACTACTATATGTACATATATGTAGGCCTGGGTATACATTAGATAACCTTAATCATACACCATGCGGTCTGCGAGACGTATGGTAGAGTTAGCAGAGTCTACTCTTCAAGATTATTGTGATTCATTTATTTATACAGAGGGTAAAAAGCCATAGAGACGAAAAACCTAAGTTACGGTATTCCAGGAGAAAGAAAGGACATCATTCAGTTTCATATAAATTGCATTTCATAAAAAGTAAAACATTGCTATATTCGGTTAGAACTTATCCGTCTAAGCATTTGTTTATTGGTAAAGTGTGTTGGTCGTAACGCCTTAAATAAAAGAACCGTACAGCGATGGCTTGAAATGTACAGACGCCAGCACATCACGCTACTACAATCTGTCAGATTTCTTTAATAGATTTTCAACTTTAGCACTAAAGCATAAGGTTCAAAGTTGATTGGGAATATCTGACAGTTTCGGGTAGCTTGATGTGCTGACGTCTGTACAAACAAGGAAGAACCACAGCTGAAGATGAGCCGCGAGCACCTCGATCATTATCATCGACTAGATTAGAAGCAAGGCACAAAATCAAGGAAGCACTTCGTCAGTCACGTAGGGTCAGTGTCAGTGATCTCTCCACTCAACTTAACATTCCTCATTCCACTATACATAGGGTACTCACGGAGGATTTATGTCTGGTCAATAAAAGTGCAGTGTGGGTGCCCCACACTCTGAACACGGATCAGAAGGAGTTTCGTTATGAAACTGCGCGTAGCCATTTATCGTGGTATCGCCGTAAGAAAAATATACTTAATAGATTCATATGCCTTGATGAAACTTGGGTCGAATTTTATACTCCTCGTCAAAGACATCAGTCACGATGTTGGGTGGAACCGGGCACTTCAGCTGAACATTTACCACGTGCAGAGCTACATGAACGAAAAATACTACTAATAGTAGATATGGATGTCAGAGGCATTGCTTTTTGGAGAACTTATGATGAAAATACAACTATGACTGGAGAGCGATATAATTCATTTTTAGAAGAAAATATTCCTATTTGGGCAGACGAACATCATATAACGAGTCCTATAATTTTACTTGATAACGCCAGACCGCACAAATCAAAAATAGTTCAGAATTTAATTGAAGATAAAGGATGGATTGAAATTATTCAGCCGCCATATTCCCCGGATATGAATCCTTGTGATTTCAATTGTTTTGGCCATGTGAAGAGGAAATTGTCGGGTACTCAATACAATAGCAAAAAGGAGTTAGATATTAAACTAAAGAGCATTATTGATGAATTAAATGAAAGTGGTACTTTACATGGTGTTCAAGATTTGCCAGCAGTCTGGGAGCGAGTGATTAATAGTGGTGGAGATTATTGATTAGTGTCACAAGGTTATATAGTATAGTAGTCAGTTTTTGTAAAATAATAATAATAAAAAAATATGAAGTGGGATGACCTAATATATATATTTTTAGTGTTAGCTTGTATATTGTACTTGTTGTGTCTTTGTGAATAAAGTTTCACTGAACTTAAATTTAGTTTAGTTTGTGAAGAAGGGAATCGGCGCCAATAACAAAGGTTCCGAGTCCATTTTTGACATGAAAATCGTTTATTGAGTGATTTTGCGGTTTCCTTAATAAAAATGGGATCTATAAGATTAAACATTTGTTTCATTTATTTATATCGTTATCGTCTGGCACAGCAATGATACTCTCTACTACAAAAACGGATGATGTGTGAAGCATTCGTTTTAAGTTATTAGGGCCCTGAAGAGTAGGGGCGTTATAAGAGTAGGTGCGTTATAAGAGTAGGTGCGTTATAAGAGTAGGTGCGTTATAAGAGTAGGTGCGTTATAAGAGTAGGTGCGTTATAAGAGTAGGTGCGTTATAAGAGTAGGTGCGTTATAAGAGTAGGTGCGTTATAAGAGTAGGTGCGTTATAAGAGTAGGTGCGTTATAAGAGTAGATACGTTATAAGAGTAGGTACGTTATACGAGTAGCTGCGTTATAAGAGATGGTGCGTTGTAAGAGTAGGTACGTTATAAGAGTAGGTGCGTTATAAGAGTAGGTGCGCTATAAGAGTAGGTGCGTTATAAGAGTAGGTACGTTATAAGAGTAGGTGCGTTATAAGAGTAGGTGCGTTGTAAGAGTAGATACGTTATAAGAGTAGGTGCGTTATAAGAGTAGGTGCGTTATAAGAGTAGATACGTTATAAGAGTAGGTGCGTTATAAGAGTAGATACGTTATAAGAGTAGGTGCGCTATAAGAGTAGGTGCGCTATAAGAGTAGGTGCGTTATAAGAATAGGCTGCTACACCCAAACCCTTTTTTTAAATAAAGTCTGAATGATATCATAAGTAGTCTGCATGTGGTCCCCACCTCGCGCGTTACGGTCCTGGCGAGGTGGTAAACAATTATTTATACAAGGAACTTCGACAGGAAACTTAAAAAACCGGCCAAGTGCGTGTTGGACCACGCACAATGAAGGGTTCCGTAGTTGGAATGAATTTATCCCAAGAACAAACTTAACATTGTAGTTGAAAATCTTGTTCTCCCATACATTGCAACTGCAAATGTAATCATATTCATATTCATATTATTTGTTTATTGTGGATCACAGGTAGGTACATGGTACAGGTGTTACAAATAGTTAAAAAAATGTTGAACAGCTATGTCCCGCCCACAGGGCATACAAATATGTATGTCAATGTAAGTTGGTCGACTATTACTCGTAAACTTGTAAAGCCTAAGCCCAAAAACAACCATTTAGCTGGTTGGGCGACGACACTTGACTCTGATAAAAATTAACATTTTAAAGTTTAATATTTCACAAACGAATCCCTAAATCGAAGAATTGTTTTCAAAAACCCAAATAGTTTTGAAAGACCTATCCAACGATACCCCACACAATGAGGTAGACGAGAAAAAAAAAACCCCACTTTACATGTGCAGGAACACGATAACAAAATTATTTTTTCATGATTTTATTTTACCACTGTCGGTGTGATTAATATGTATATCCATGCCAAATTATAATATATAATATTGCTTTCTAGTAGTAAGAGTCTTTGAGCTAAGCTGCTGATGGACGAACGGACGGACAGACGAACATGGCGAAATTGGGTTCCTTGTTGACTATGGAACCCTAAAAAAAGACTGAAGGGATTATAGAGAGTTGATGTTAACGGAAAAAGGTCACCCGGATCTGTAGTAAAAATGGGGGTCCCCCAGGGCTCAATTCTTGGCCCATTTTTATTTCTTATTTATATAAATGACTTGCCTTACCTCATAAGGGATGAACATGATATAGTGTTGTTTGCAGATGACACTTCACTTTTATTTAAACTCAAACGTCAGCAGCTGGTTACTGACAATATAAATAGTGCCCTCGCAAAAGTAGTTAACTGGTTTAATGTTAATAACCTACTTCTTAACGGAAAAAAAACGAAATGTATTAAGTTTACTATACCAAATGTTAGACAAGTGGAAACTAGTGTTCTCATAAAGGGTGATGAGTTAAAACCCGAAAATACCACATTATTCTTAGGCATAACTTTGGATGCCAAGCTTCAATGGGGCCCCTATATAGAT
Organism: Eremobia ochroleuca; assembly: GCA_949629135.1. Taxonomy (NCBI): domain Eukaryota; kingdom Metazoa; phylum Arthropoda; class Insecta; order Lepidoptera; family Noctuidae; genus Eremobia; species Eremobia ochroleuca. The sequence goes on along the minus strand of OX451387.1, from coordinate 187,707 downwards.
AAATTGTCAAAAAAGCTTAGCTCTGCAGCATACGCCGTTAGGAAAATTCGTGACTTAACTGATTTAGAGACTGCCCGTTTAGTTTACTTTAGTTATTTTCATAGTGTGATGTCATACGGTATTCTGTTGTGGGGAAATGCCGCCGATATTCAGACAATTTTTATTTTACAAAAAAGGGCAATTCGTACCATTTATAAATTATGTCCCAGACACTACCTCAGAGACAAGTTTAAAGAGATTAATATAATGACTGTGCCTTCTCAGTACATTTATGATAATCTTTTGTATGCACATAAAAATATTAATCTGTTTAAAAAATACAGTGATATCCATAATATAAATACTAGGAACAAACACAAATATGTTGTTCCTACAACAAGGCTCAAGAAAATAGGTGGCTCGTTTAGATGCCAATGTATACGTTTTTATAATAAACTTCCTAGCCACATTCAAGAACTAAGCATTAATAAATTAAAATCTTTTATAAAGCTAAAACTATGCCAGAAAGCCTATTATACTGTAAAAGACTATATTGAGGACAAAAAAGCTTGGGCTTGAGCTGCTCCAATAGGTCTAGACAGTGAATGTTGTTCATTTTTTATTTTGCTGATTTACACTTTTGTTTTTTTTTTTTTCTTTCTAAATATCTATTTATATACAGAATGACTTGAACATTTACTGTTTAAAGTCTTATATTATTTTAATTATTGTGAATGTGAGGACTATGTGGGTCATTGTTTCCGTTTTAATCATGGTCTGGCAGTTTGAGTGGTGTATGCGGTCTACACAAATGTCCTGTCCTTGGTATTGCTCGTCGAATCGTTGAGCTCCTTAAGTTCTGAGTTGAGCTGCACGGTTACTGACGAATGCGTGCACTGACTGCACAGGTCCACTCAGTGTGGTTCTTTCCTCAAAAGACCACTTCAGACACCAATCTACATGGTCCTCAAAGATCAAAGATTATATCCGGATTTTTATATACACATTGACATTGATGAATTTTATATAAACAATGACATGGATACGTGGTGGTACTTTGTAAAGTCTCTTATTTTTTATTATTATTACTGTGAGTGTGACGACTATGTGGGTCATTCCTTTTTTTCGGTTTTCCTTCTTAGTTAGTTTTAATCATGATCTGGCAGTTTGAGTCATTTATGCGGCCTACCCAAATGTCCTTTCATTGGTATTGTTCGTCGAATCGTAAGGCTCCTCAAGTTCTTAGTTGAGCTGCACGATTTTTGACAAATGCGTGCACTGACTGGACAGGTCCGCTCAATCTGTGTGGTTCTTTACTCAAAAGACCATTTCAGACACCAATCTACATGGTCTTCACATGATCTGACCAAGATTATGTCTGGACTTTAAAAGAGACTGTGACCTCTGAGTTTGTTTCGGCCTTTCTTCTCAGAGTAGTCAGATAGGAAACGCCGACCTCATCTAGTTTAAAAAATATGATTGACATGTAAAAGTGTTTGTACAAACCTACTTACAGAAAAATAAATCATTTATCATTTATCATTTATCATTTATCATAGAAAACTTTTTTCGCAAGAACCCTATTACATGTAAATACCTTATTGTATGTAAATACTTAAACAAAGACTGTTCGTGCAACTTTGAGTATTGAGTCGATCCGAGTGTATTTCGGGAAATGAATATGAGATTATAGGATGACATTGGCGAAGTTAATAATATAACATAGGTACTCGTAATCGTAGAGGCAACAATCGTTTTTATTTGTCGCTTATTTTGTAAACTCTTATATTATAACAGTTTAAACAGTGTTATCAAAATATAAATATGTAAACCTAATTAGCTGAACAAACTGACACACACACAACACGTACCCGGGCACAACACACACACACGCACATGCACAAGGTCACAACAATATATTATTATAGTAAATTCGTCGTCTGTTAAATCTAAGTACTACTAGTTACATAACTATACGGTACAAGCGCTGCATTATCGACACTCTCCAGTCCACTGAATGTTCTCTCTGCCACCCACCACTACCGTCACTTGACTTGCAACCACCACACTGCGAGTGTACTTCCATCATTGGAAACTCTTAATAATATCGATGTGTTTATTGGTACATTGCATGTCGCGGCATCTTTAAAATATATATATACACCATCAATTTACCGCGACACAAACTTAACATTATAGTCGTCACTTCTTCACTTTTAGACAGTGTTCGCCGTACCTACATGTACGAGCTAAGTATCGAGACCAATCACTGAAGTTACAGGTGAAACATTTAATCAGTATACGTTTCGCAAAGGGTACCAACGAGCATACAACACAAACATTACTAAAGCGATACTTCAACACTTAGTATATAATGTTCACACGCAGCGGCGCGGTGGCGGGACCACCCGCGCCTAGTCGCGTTGTTCGTGTGGATAGTAGCGGTCGTCTCCACAGCGCACCTACGGAACCAGCCGACCGCACCGCGGCAACCCTACACGGTGATACTTAGGTATACATCTGCGAGGGGACACATATTGAGACCCATGCCCACGTCGCTAACGAGCCCGAAAAGGTATTTTTTGAAATTGGAGTCGAGTTGATCTAATGAGACAGTGATTGCAAGTCAAGTGATGCTGAGATCAGAACGTGAAGGTTGCGTTGGTTGCGTCGTGCTACCAGGCTGTGAGCACTGCAGAGGGCGCTCGGGGCGCTCGGGGCGCTCGGGGCGCATTATGGCGGGCGGTAGTGCGGCACGCCGCGGTCTAGCGCTGGTACCCTGCAACATAAATCGCTCGTCACGACCACGTCTCGGGATCTCAGCACGGAGGACTCCACTCCTTTCAGCGCAACAACAAGAACAAAAAGTCGAAAATTATAGTAATGAATTACTGCACCCAATTTTGTCCTGCCGATTGGCTCGATTTTTGATGATTAACCAGGGGCCAGATTTAACTAACACTGGCACCAGGATCCAGAGCGTAGCCGACACAACTTGTTATACTTACTTTTGACGAACACGGTAAAAACGACATGCCAACATACCTTACGTATCACCAAAACAAATGAAAACAGTAGTTAGAAATGATCCGCAGATATCAATAACTAGTCCTTACATTGAGGTGCACCTTAAAGATTTGATAGAAAGGAATAGGCGGCAGAATGCGGGAAGCCGATGTGCAGTACTAAAGATACGTATAGTCAAGATACGATAAGACAGATCTTTGGAAGGTGAAGCTGAGAGCAGAGCGTGCAAACAAGGAGATGTAGCTGGCGATCCGATGACGGGCAGATCTGAGGATACTGGCGTGAGCATCAGAGGAGTGCGAGGAGAGAATACTGGAGCGGGAGCATACCAGCGAGGAAATCATAGACTGAAGATATCATCGAAGGAACTGTGGCGCGTAAGAAGACTGGGAAGCAGTGCATAGTCAGGTCGTCTGCGACGAGGGCTCGACGCATGTACTCACATCTCGGCCGAGTGGCGCGCGGCGGGCAGCAGCAGTAGCGGAGCGGACGCCACGCCCCCCGCACCCCCCGTGCCCTCCACGGCCGCGTACAGCGGGGGCAGCACCTTGTGCGAGTGTGCGTCTACTGCGGACACCACACGGTTAGTCGTGACGTCACAGCTGGCCGCGCGGCCACGCGGGCGCGTACTCACCCGCCAGCGGTCCACCGCCCGGCCGCGCCACGCCGCCATGTCCACCCCCCATGCTCTTGGGCTTGCGTTTGCGCGTCTGGATGCCGTCCTTCTTCATGCTGAGCGGCCGGTTCACCTGTGCACACGTCATCACATTCAGACGGGGGAACTCCTCGTAATCTGTCGCCGAGCGGCCCTATCATCCTTTAAACAAGCGTATCTACTCACGAGGAGATAATTGATAAAAGATTATTTATCTCATTATGAATATTCGTGGTCGCGCGATGATAATTCTCTATCAGTCGGTAGCCCCGCGTTTTATCTCGCGAGATTAGATGAGACCCTGTGTTTTGATTTTTTATACAGACCCAATATTTGCCGAGGAGTTCCCTGATAACTGACTGCAGCGGCGATTAGATACCTGCGCGGTGTCTAATCAGCATAACCGCTGTAATCGATGCACAATCACGCGATACGCTACTATCAGCTGGTCTATCGTTGACAAGCTCCTGTGAACTCACGTTGTGCAGCTTGTAGTAGAGGCCGCATGCGTTGCAGACGGGCTCGCCGTTGTTGTTACGACGCCATAGCGTGGTATTGGACGTCCGGCAGTTGGCGCACGTCACCCCGACGCGCCGATTGCCGTTCGTCGGCTGGATAGGATACATCAGTGGCATTATTGCAAATAAAGCTGGCATTTAGGTAAAAAGACAGACTCACTCAAAACTCAATTTAATGCTTACCAATGCCTGTTGCGGCTTTGCTTTCTGTCCCTTAAGTGGTGGCCGGTTGACGCCGTTGATGCGCGTGTATAGACCGCACGCGTTGCACAGGTAGTGGCCGGTGCCATCGCGGCGCCACAGCGGCGTGGTGGCGGCCGCGCAGTTCACGCACTCCTTCACCTCGCCCATGCCCGCCATACCTGCGACACACGCACGTTAGCTTGCTTGCTACACATAATGTTTAACGACGTAACGCTGCAGGGTCGCGTGCCACTTACTGGGGTCGAAGCCCTCGTCGATAGACAGCAGGTTGTGCGCGGGCCAGGCCTGTGCTGGCGCCGGGTAGCCCTCCACCAGCAGCCCGCCCTCGTAGCCGGACACGGGCACGTACTCCACGCCGCCGCCTTGCCCCAGGTAGTGCTCGCCGCCTACCTTGTACTGCACCGTGTTGCCGTGCGTGTACAGCGTCACCTGACGATACAACAACACGTTATACACGGTTTATAAATAATCCAAAATTATATTGAGAAGTGTGCAAGCTGACCTGTTGTGAGTTAGGGCTTGGAGGTGTTTCGTACACCGCCTGTGACTGCGGAACCACTGAGCCGTACACTACGTGCGTGCCGCGCGCCAGTGACGACGAGGACAGCGTAGGGTCGCTGCGGTATAACAGTTGTCCGGGGGGCGACTCGTCTCCCCGCGCGCCCCCCGCGGCTCCAGTGCTGCCACCCCCGCCACCGTACAAGGTCAGCAGCTCCTTGCTGCCGCTGGCGTATGCGCCGTACCCTCCCCCTGCGTACTGCGGGCTCTGACCGGCGTAAGAGTATCCGCCGTGCACTGACGTCACAGGCTGCAGGCTCGCGTACGTGGTCGGCCGCGGCTCCCCTTCCCCACGCGCCTCGTACTTCACCTGCTGGTAGGCTACGCCCACCGCCTGCTGGTTGTTGAGCGCCGTAGTCTGGATCATCTCCAGCGAGGATGCGGCCTGCTCGCCCAGCACGGCGGCGTACTGCCGAGTGTCTGGCACCACCTCACCCCCCGCGTACTGCATCTGCTCCTTGTCCTTGTGCAGGAAGGCGTCGTGCGCGGCCTCCTCACCCTCGCCGTCCTGCGCTACGATGACGTGGTGCGGCGCGCCGTAGCGCACAGCCAGGCCACGCGGGTAGGCGGCGCGCGGGGGCGGGCGTGTGTATTGCGGCGGCGCGCGCTTGTCACCGGGCGAGGGCAGCGCTCGGTAGAGTTCGGGCTTGAAGGCGAGGTAGCGCGACGTCTCAGCCTCTACCAGGCGCAAGCGCTCGTCGTCATAGTGCTGCTGTTCGCGCGCCTCCGCCTCCTCCAGCTTGGCGGCGTAGTGCTGCACATGGAGCTGCGACTCGTCCAGCGCCGGCGGCTCGGGCGGCTCGTCCTTGACGCCGTCATCCGCGAGCTCGCCGGGCTCGTCTGTGGTGATGTGTCCGGCGGCGGTGATGGTGCGCACGGCGCGCCGCGACGTGATGACGGACTGCGAGTGCGTGGGGGGTGACGCCTCGCGCGGTGTGCCTGCAGCCGCCTGCTGCTGCTGTTGTTGCTGCTGCTGCTCGTCTCTCTCCGCGCTCCCCTCGCCCCCCTGCTGCTCTTGCTCGGAGCGCGTCTCGCTCTTCACCAGCTCCAGCGCCTCCGTAGCGGGACGCGTGTCTTGTTGCTCCATCTGCGCCACGTTCTCCATACTTCACCTGCGAACAATGTTCACCATTAGGTATGTGTCGTTATGTAAGCAGGATAAGCTTACCTAAAAGGGAGAATGGTGTCTCTAAGAAACTAGCGTGTTACAAATAAAGCATCATGTGTGTCATTTGACGGCAGACGTCTAAGTAAACGAGAAGGCATCGTTTTTGGAGCGGAAGAGCGGCGGCGGAAGTACACGACTAATAGGGAACAAGCGCCTGTGCCGGCGCCGACTGTGGAATTGCAGACATATTCTGTTGTAGTGGATATACATACTAACAGAACATAAGCAATGTGTTTTTTAAAGTAAATTCATTCTGTAAAGTACTACCTACAGAATGAATAAACTAACGCCATATGTGGAGACAGAAAATACCTGTTTATTGTACCTACCTATTGAAGGTATAGCGACCGTTTTTTCATCCTTTTAATGCAAACAAAACAACATCGTTTCGCCTGTGTGGACAGTTCACTGCCGACGCAGGTGTCGCACCGTGGAACTTCCCAAGCGCGTCCCTTATTTGTGACAACCTTACTATTCATAAATTCACATTTTTACGGATTTAGATAACACAATGTAACAAATCTCGTTCTGAGCTCGGTGTTTTCTTTGGTCAAACCATAAATACCTTGCAGGCTCCTCAGATTTTTTTGGGAACTCTACACACATTGTATTCCTGTGTCGACACCCTCGAGCCATCTCATCTTCCTAGCACGGCGGGCTGTGCTGGGGCAGCTGCTGCACGAGCAGAACACCTCATACGGCGCCAATATTTATAACGTCTTATCTGACGATGCTGATATAGAGAGAGAGCGGAGGCCATAGGCGTTCGATATAATGTGTAAGAAGGGTGTTAAAGTCTCGCTTGTGAAGGCATACGAGTACTGCCAAACCTTCTACACGAGCAGCTTCTGGGTGAAATATACGCAGAGAGCTTACAACGTCCTTCGCGTACATTATAATGTTGGGTTTAGGATGCTGATGGGGCTTCTGCGATTCTGCAGCGCTTCGCAGATGTTCGCGGAAACCCATGTTGACGACTTTCATGCCATTATGAGGAAGAGGCCTGCGTCAATAATGGGTAGGTTGCGCGGAAGCTCCAACAGCATCCTAAAAACATTATTAGACAAAGTGGACTGTCCCTGCATGAGGCACTGGGTACGAAAGCACGTGCCATTGTGTGTTGGGCCATGTATTTTTTTGTTGTATTAGTTCGTAAAAGTTTACTAACATAGTTTTTAGGTCATTGTTATTAAGATTGTACGGATTATGTGTACTTGTATGCGTAGTCCGAAATAAAGAATATACCTATAATATTATTATTATAACAACCTTAGGTTGAAACACTGGGGTCTTGGGGCCTCGGAGAGCGATGCGGACAAATCTTTTGATGCCCAATGAGCTCTTCTACTTTTTAAAAAATCATATAAGTACTTGTGCATAGTCTACAAATGTTTGTAAGCTTGTTTGTTCTTATTAGGATTTATAACTGAGTAAATAAATTATGTAGCTAATTATATACAATGTGTAACGTTAAATGCGCAAAACCTGAAAATAGTTTGATCAGAATAACGAGCAGAATTAATTGAACCACTTTTTAATATACGTCACATTTTTCAAAAAATATTCATTAAAAACGTTGCCGTGTCTATTTATTAATAGATCAAGCAACCTAATGTCAGCGCGGCGCGGCCCGGTGACGACTCCTCCCTCGATAAAGCGTCGTCGCAGACGCAAGAAACGATCAGAATGGCCAGTAAAACTAAAACAGCACATAAAACCTTTAAAATTTTTTAATGACTTATTTTCTCTATGAAATAGGTCAATTGAATTAAAAATCAGTTGGGGTGTCTGAGGTTTTGCGCATTTAACGTTACACGTTGTATAGCTAACTGCTAATTACAAATTATGCTACTGAAAACCACAGTAGGTACAGGTACAACAGTAGTTACAGGTACAACAGTAGGTACAGGTACAACAGTGGGTACAGGTACAACAGTAGGTACAGGTACAACAGTAGGTACAGGTACAACAGTAGGTACAGGTACAAAAAGTAGGTACAGGTACTACAGTAGGTACAGGTACAACAGTAGGTACAGGTACAACAGTAGGTACAGGTACAACAGTAGGTACAGGTACAACAGTAGGTACAGGTACAACAGTAGGTACAGGTACAACAGTAGGTACAGGTACAACAGTAGGTACAGGTACACCAGTAGGTACAGGTACAACACTAGGTACAGGTACAACAGTAGGTACAGGTACAACAAGTAGGTACAGGTACAACAGGTAGGTAGCCAATTATTTTACCGAAGATGAGAACTAAGTTTGGCAAAAAAAATTTAACTTTTGAAGCAGCACAATTATATAACCAAAATACCCTCATGTATAAAACAGTTGCACTCATTCAATGCATTGAAAACTCAATTAGCTGCATATTTAATCACAAATAACACCCTTCCTAAAAGTTGAATGCATTGGATGGGTGTATCATAATAGCTACCATGACGCCTGTGACGAACTTTATATAATTTACTTTAAGCATTGTTCTCATATAAGTGACTGTGTCTTTTTTGAGAATAAATATATATAAATAAATAAATATATAACCTAGGTAAGTACCTACAAATCCATCATTTAGTAACATAATTTTCCTCAAAAGCTACATGAACTCCTGCTGCACAGACCTTTCCATAGCAATACATATTTGAAGCGTTTAGGAAGTGTATTTTATGATAAGAACATTAATTATTATATCGAGGCATATTGCAGCGGCGGGTAAACACGCGCGCCCCTAACACGCAGCTCCGTTTACTCTGTCTGTGCCCACACAACACATACGTGCCATGTAAAAGCTCCGAATTAAACCACCACACCACGCGATAGCAGAAGATTCACTACACGATACGGGGAATGAATATAACGCAACATTTGTACAACATTAGTGACCCATTTAAAAAGCATTTCAATTACAGAATTAAAAGATGGACAAAACAACAGTAGCTGTAAGCATCTGAGGCGTTCCATGTTCAGGTACAAGGGAATAGTATAGTTACTAACGAGCATGGTCTCTGGCGCTCGTGAGCGAGTGTTCTAGAGCGAGCTCTCACGCGCTCGTGAGTGAGTGTTCTAGAGCGAGCTCTCACGCGCTCGTGAGCGAGTGTTCTAGGACGAGCTCTCACGCGCTCGTGAGCGAGTGTTCTAGAGCGAGCTCTCACGCGCTCGTGAGCGAGTGTTCTAGAGCGAGCTCTCATGCGTTCGTGAGCGAGTTTTCTAGAGTGAGCTCTCACGCGCTCGTGAGCGAGTGTTCTAAAGCGAGCTCTCACGCGCTCGTGAGCGAGTGTTCTAGAGCGAGCTCTCATGCGCTCGTGAGCGAGTGTTCTAGAGCGAGCTCTCCTTGTGGACATTCAATGGAATGTTTACAAGCGCGAACAAACAAAACAAAGAACAAAGAAATGCGAGCTAGCTCGCAATGGTGAGCTAGCTCGCATTTCTTTGTTAGCAATTATAAATTGATTTGAAAGGGCTGTGCTTCCGGAGCTTGTTGGAACGTTTCTGGAATAACCTTCAAACTAGCGTGGGAGCGTCGGACCTAATACTCGGCTCAAAGGTTGACTGCTGAAATGCTCTTTTACGGACGGTCATTCAATCACATTAGCGCAGACTGTTGACCTTCTGCTGAGTGCGTGTCGCGGTCGGGCAGTTTGGAGGCGGCGCCAGGTTTGCCGCGGGCCCGCGATAACGACGCGCTTTTATGAGTGAGCGCTGTTGTGTCCTCGGCTCACCACCACGCACCACGGACCACCACCACCATACGAGCTTTGCGTCAGCTGTGGACGGTTCACAGCCTACCTTCTAGTATTTTTGTAGTAAGTTTTATGCTACAGATATGACCGTTGACCAAAAAAAATATCTTCAAGTTGTAAGTATCGGGATGTGTGCGGCTGCGACATATATTGAAGCGACTGCGTACCGTTAGCGTCCTGCTAGTGTTTGCATGACGCTTAATTCACGCATCCCGAGCATCGCTCAGCGGGAGTCCCGGCGGTTCTCATTGAGCACTTGAACAGTTGAGCGTGACCGTGAACCGAATACGTCTAACATACAAAACTGATTGAAACTGAAAGCTATCACGTCTAACATACAAAACTGATTGAAACCGAATGCTATCACGTCTAACATACAAAACTGATTGAAATCGAATGCTATCACGTCTAACATACAAAACTGATTGAAACTGAATGCTATCACGTCTAACATACAAAACTGATTGAAACCGAATGCTATCACGTCTAACATACAAAACTGATTGAAACCGAATGCTATCACGTCTAACATACAAAATTGATTGAAACCGAATAACATACAAAACTGATTGAAACCCAATGCTATCACGTCTAACATACAAAACTGATTGAAACCGAATGGTATCACGTCTAACATACAAGACTGTATGAAACCGAATGCTATCACGTCTAACATACAACACTGATTGAAACTGAATGCTGTCACGTCTAACATACAAAACTGATTGAAACCCAATACCTACTATCACGTCTAACATACAAAACTGATTGAAACCGAATGCTGTCACGTCTAACATACAAAACTGATTGAAACCGAATGCTATCACGTCTAACATACAAAACTGATTGAAACCGAATGCTGTCACGTCTAACATACAAAACTGATTGAAACCGAATGCTATCACGTCTAACATACAAAACTGATTGAAACCGAATACTATCACGTCTAACATACAAAACTGATTGAAACCGAATGCTGTCACGTCTAACATACAAAACTGATTGAAACCGAATGCTGTCACGTCTAACATACAAAACTTATTGAAACCGAATGCTATCACGTCTAACATACTAAACTGATTGAAACCGAATACTATCACGTCTAACATACTCGTACAAAACTGATTCAAAATCTGTCTACGTTACCTAAACATATTTAGGTATAGGTATGTACATACCTACTTAAAACGGGTGTAAAATACCCTTAACGAAGACGAGAGTCACTTGTTCTTCGCGTTACCATGATATTTTTTTTGGACCGGACCATACCTGGGTCCCTTCTGGTTACGGAGACTATAAGTTCCTTCTTTTTTCGATGTTTTGTTACGTAAACTAGTTTTAAATGTTATTATAACTCAAGTTTTTGCGAGCGTTACGTCACGCACTAAGTAGGTACCGTCAAATACGATTTATAATATCAAAAATAAAGGTCGTTTCCAGCAATAGCGTAGAGGACGGCTTGCTAAAGTGTGAAGGCTTGTTACACCTTGCATGGCTGCCTACTTTTGATAAAGTAACGTTAAGAGAGAGTGAACTTTGGAATCTACATTATATTATTTTAGCAGTAGGTATAGTATCGGGTCTCACCTTCTGTTATCAATATGTTATCTATGCCTAAATATCACTATAGAGTTCTGCGTGGGAGTGGCAAAAAAGGCATTAATAGCATCGATACAATCAAGATCAACTTTTGTGTTCAATAAAATTTATTGAAAAACTAATCGAAACCAATGAAATCAAACATTACTTTTTTGTGCACAGCCGAACCTAGGCCTTTCGGAATCTCTATCTCAATTACTATACGAATCATATTGTTCTATGTACCTACATTTCAATGAAGAATTAAGAATAATTTGTCAAGTTTCGAGTGTACCTCGTGCCTTCTAGTAAGTAGTGGTCCGTGTGCTATTTTCACAAAGTCAAGAGGCTGGAAACTGTTATCTTTTCTAAAATTAATCAATGCTAAATTTTCTAAGGTGTCAGTCATTAACAACAACTGCCAGTGACGTTAGAACTAGCTTCAGTAATTATGTATTCAAGCACATGTGACATGGAGTTGATTGTAGAATGCATGTGAGCGCGACGGCGGCGGCGGCGCAAGCGCGCGGCGGCAGGGCGACGGCGCGCGGCCCCGCCTTCTATCGTGACGAATATCAATACATAGAAGTTAGGGATGTCCTATTGTATTATAAATTATAGTCAGTATGAATTAAAACGGACTTCTTTCTACCTTGAACACGTCCCTGCAGTCAGTCTATGATGTTCGATGTAAAACATAAACACATGTGCAGTATGTATTTGAATTTTATTTGATTTAAACGTTTGAGTATTATTTTACTGTGTGATTTTTATGTAAATTAAATTAAATTTATGTAATGTAATGCACTTTGTCTGAAAAATAAGTGAACTGTTATAAGAGCCAGCAGATCGTCCCTCTTGAGGAAGGAGTACGTTAGAGAGCGTGCTCTTGCATTCTTCTACTATGAGCACGTGTATTATAATTTAAGGGCTATTAGTATTGAAGTTACAATATAATTACGTCCTAGGGAAGTTCAACACTTTCGCTTTAAACGTCCGACAGTTGTAAGTTTCTCTTCACAGAACTTTTTACAAGAGAAATACAGAAAATGCTTTCAATAATCAGGTAATTACCGGATTTGATCGCAGAATAAAAAAGGACTTCCAGTAAAGTAAAGCTAGGTACCAGTTTTCTTACATGAATTGAATAGGTCTCTAGCATGTACTGAAGTGAGCCGTGTATTCATTTGAATCGCAATCTCTGTTTGAATAGCATCTCTAAAACTAATATCTTCACAGTTTTTGCAATTCAAGTCGAGACCGTCCGACACTGATCCAGGAGTTGTCGGTGTATTGGGACGTGGTGGTGCGTGGTAGCTGGTGGTGGTGCGTGCTAGCTGGTGGTGGCGTCGAACAGTTTATTCGATCACGCCTCGCCAACAGCCATCTTATTGAAGACGTCGATGAACGAAAGACTGATTATTGCAACAAGAAAACGTCGGCATAGCTTTTGACTTCCCCGTGTTTGGGATGTTGTGCACGCTTTGGTTTAAAGTTTCACTTGGTATTTCTAACTAGTATCAACGAACGCTACACTCCTACAATACGCGGGAATCTTTTCAAGTTATAGCCGCGGTAGATCTATGTCTGACAGTGTTCGCGGGAGTATCTGTCTCTTCACTGAGATGTCCACTGTCCTCCACTCCTGCCACTATTAATTGCACGATACGTCACTTGGCCTGGCTCAGTATTTCACGAGTTATGTACACAGTAGGTATGTAAAGCTGTAGGTACTCACCGCTCGCAGGCAGCTGATGAAGGCAGGCTATTAGGTATAAGCGTGTCGTATAGTTCGTGAGTTGTAGCACTGGCTCGGAGTGTTCGAATCACAGCACGTCGATGAGGCGCGGGTCGCGGAGTGTGTGCCGGCGCGCGCAGCGCTCGCTCGGCTGTCTGCTGCGGCCAGGTGAGAGTGCCGAGTGGGCCGGACGCCGCGCGCGTGTGCGTGCGCTCCTATGTGTGCGGCACCAGGCGCGCGCCCATTGGCCGAACGCGCGACGCCTCTCCACACGCAAGGGGAAAACATTTCCATGTTTCAGCGCATCCGGAGCGCGCGACCCGCGAGGAGTGCCGGGCAACGCGCGCCCGCCGATGCTGCTGATGAGATACCTGACTCTGACACCAACTGCACTATCTGTCTATCATGTTGATAACTTAACTAATCACAACAGATATCCAAGTATATGCTATTCATGTTTTAAACACTTATGTTAGTTGTTCAATGGCATCCGATCGAGATAGTTTCAGGAACAGTAGGTAGCAGGCACTGTAATATCTAATCATGTTCTACTATACTTCACCTTTGTGTGAAATCAAAACTCCTTTTTCCGAGGAAACGTGTAACAGAACAGTAACCAAACCGATTCGGTTGTAAGTACTTAAGTCTTGTAAATTGAGGTCACGCCTCCTGCTTCCAAATATAGATTTAGGTGACATATTTAGCCATACATAGTTTTTTTTTTTTGTGGCAACAATGATTATAATATATTAATTGTGATAACTTTGGTCAGCTTCGTAAAGTAATAAGCTAGAGTTAGCCATGTTATTACAAAGCTGAAGCTGCATCTGTCTTGTAACACTCCTGGAGATTATTACTGAACAAAGGAAACAGTTTCTGTGAATACGCCAATGCGGTTCAAGTGGTTCGTGTTGGTAACAACACGCGTGGAGCGTCGCGCGGCGTGACCTTCGCACGGCTGCGCAGTGCGCATGCGCACCGACGCCGCGCTATAATCTCCTCACTTATCCCCGAATTTATGTCAATATAATATAAGGTAGGTATGAAGGTGCGCTTTAAACAATCATTATTGTATTTGCGATAGGTATCTTAACAATAAAAAGTCGATAAATGTTGCGCTATCTTATCACGAGAGGCTTACTTGAGACATCGATCATCGGTCTAATTACCTGCGATACTGTTAATCACAGGAGAGCGCCTCACGTCCTCGGCCCCGGGACGCGCTACACACCACATGCTTCGAGGACGCTACGCCGCACCGGATCCACGCTCCTCTGTATACACATCGTACTCGCAACGTACACGTGGGGACACTTCTTGTACTTTTATTAATACAAGAGATTCAAGTCTCACTAGATTTGAACCAAACAGATAGAAGTTATCAAAATAACGATATAGTGTTGAATTTACCAAAACTGTTTCCTTAAATACAAAAATTCCACCAACATATTATTGATTCTTCATTTTATTCGTTTCAGCGCATGCAAAACAATGCTTGAGTGGAAATCCCAAAATGAGCTGCACATCAGATAAAATCATATATTGCACATTCAATTCGTCATGTTTGTGAAAGTCCTGATTTCTGGACTAAGCTGAACGTGTATGCAAGCCAAGGCACTCTCTTACATTCGAGTAGGTACTATAAAATAAGACGAAGGCAAAGGGTGCATGCAAAACCAAATTAAAGGCAAAAAAATAACTAAAATAAAGATAAAACAAATTAGAAAACCAAAAATAATCTTTCTTGACTTAAAGCCAAGGCAAAGTCAAAATCAAATAATGTAGGTATTTCAAAGAGGCACATAAAAGGCACTTGTGCAAATCATGATTTTCAAAAAAAAAAATTCTTACAGGTTGCAGCAGGCATTGACAAATATTGTAAAAGAACATGATTTTTCTAAAACTTTGCTGAAACACATATTTAACGCATGGGGGGACTCGCAAAATGCTGTCGGAGTTTTCTGTGATCTTTCTAAAGCCTTTGATTGCGTGCACCATGACACGCTTTTGCGTAAACTACGTCATTACGGTGTCCAAAACGAAGCTCTCAGCGTTATAAATTCTTATTTACATAATAGGTTCCAATGTGTAGACGTTAATGGTGTGAAATCTTCCGCGCTACCAGTTCAGTTAGGTGTACCGCAAGGCTAAATACTGGGTCCATTCTTGTTCTTAGTTTATATCAATGATTTACCATTCTATTTAAAGAGAATCTGTGACGTTGTACTGTTTGCAGATGATACATCTCTTATTTTTAAAGTAGACAGGAATAGACAAGAGTTTGACGACGCAAACAGTGCACTCTCAATAGTTACGGATTGGTTTACGTCAAATAACCTAGTTCTCAATGCCAAGAAAACGAAATGTGTAAAGTTAGCCTTACCGAATGTTAGAAATCTAGGACCCAACATCGTCTTAGACAAAGAGGTGCTTGAAACTTCAGTGGGCACCACATATATCAAGCCCAGCAGGAAAACTCAGTTCAGCTGCCTACGCCGTCAGGAAAGTAAGAAAAGACACTGACGTTGATACAGATCGCTTGGACTATTTTCACAGCGTTATGTCCTACGGTATTCTGCTGTGGGGCAAAACCGCTGATATACAGTCTGTAACGTAATCATAGACGCACTATGAATTATATGCTTTACTTTTTTTTTAATAAATATTTTCGAAATCCAATTAATTAATTTTAAATTTCGTGCGTTACAAATCTCATATAGCATACAAAAAAGTTAGACTTCATCAATTACAAAATATTGCGCAACTAGTTTGGCAAAGAGTGTGCTTAATCCGTAACATAATAATAGACGCATCAGTGTTTTTTTAACATGACAAGTAACTTTATATTGATTAAAGTAAGAAAATTTGTAGAATATAGTATAGTCTTTAACTTGAGTTATTTTTTCATAGTGCCGTATTCTCATTTTCAAAATGCCGCGAGGTCGAAAGCTAACAGATTATGAGAGGGGTAAAATCGATGTATTACTCTCTGAAAATATAAATTACCGTGAAATTTCTCGATTGATTGGAAGATCAGATCACGTTGTGCGTAATATGCTAAAAATAAAGAAAACTAAGGTACAAAAAAGTCATGTGGTAGAAAATCAAAATTGACAGCGAGAGAGAAAAGAAATATTTTAAGATTTGTATCAGAAACAAATCAATCCGCTGACAAAATAAAACGAGATTTAGGTTTAAGCGTGCATAGACAAACTATCTGGAGAGTGATAAGAGGAGCACCACACTTGAAGAGACAAAAACTCAAAAGTAAACCTTAATTAAAAAACAACATATTAAAGTTCGATTGGAATGGGCGAAAAAATACATGCACTGAAAACGGGAATGGAGAGATGTGGTGTTCAGTGATGAAAAGAAATTATAATTTAGATGGACCGAATGGTTACAATTAATATTGGCATGATTTACCTAAACAGGCTAAAATTTTATGAAAACGTGTTTACGGTGGGGGTAGTGTAATGGTCTGGGCAGGTTTCGTATATAATGGAAAAACAGATAAAGCTTTAATTTCTGGTTCAATAAACTCTAAGAAGTATCGTGATATCCTTTAGGATTATCTTTTGCCACAAGCATCAAAAATCGGTTGTAACAACTGGAAATTTCAGCAAGATAATGCGAGTGTTCACACTTCCAAAGATATGAACGAGTGGTTTCAGATCAATCAGGTTAATTTATTAGATTGGCCAGCTTTAAGCGCAGATTTAAATCCCATGGAAAATTTATGGGGTTACATAACAAGCAGATTATATGAAAATAATCGTCAGTTTTAGAGTCTTACAGAACTGAAATCAGCTTTAGTCGATGTTTGGAATGCTGTACCTCAAAAAGAACTTCGAACTCTTGTAGATTCGATGCCAAATCAAGTATTCAAACTCATTTTGAAGCATGGCAAGTCAATCGACTATTAAAATAAATAATAGATTGGCGTTTCTCTTAGTGCGTCTATAATTAAGTTACATGTTTAATACAAAGACTTTCAATATTTCCGTGTTTTTTTTTTCAAGTACCAATTTATTCCACTCTAATGTTTAAATACCCAGCAAAGATTAGTTTTGTCTTGTTACGCTGTATAAACAGTATAAATTATTTAAGAAAATAAAGAAAAACTATTGCGTCTATGATTATGTTACAGACTGTACAAAAAAATATTTGTCCTTCAAAAAAGAGCTGTTCGAGCAATTTACCAGCTAGGTGCTAGAGTTTCGCTAAGAGATTTTTTAAGTATTCTCACGGTTGCATCACAATTCATCTTTGCCAACATTTATATATTACGGTTTAAGACATTTATTTCTCAAAAAGAATACAATGCACTTAATATGAGATATACAAGGTAATCTTAAAACTAAATATTAAGTCTTTACCTATGAAATTGCCGTTCTGCAGTACTGGCCATTTCAAATCAAAATAATTTTTGTTTGGCTAGGAATTCTAATTTCAAATTAATTTTATTTAAAAAAAATGGAATTTTGATTCCAAAAGTAGTCATTTGTTTATTGATTAGTGTCACATTTTCATCGCATTTTTCAATCTTTTTTGTCATCATGGATACGTTAATAATTCGAGTAATTATGGAATATGAGTACCGTCGTGGCAGCAACGCGGTACAAGCGGCACGCAACATCAACGACGTTTACGGAGCTAACACTACAAACCAACGCACCACCTGTTATTCAATTCAATTCAATTCAATTTATTTATTGCAGATAATAAAAATCCATAATATTACATAAAACCAATATAGAACATAAAAAAGAATAAAATTTAAAAATACAATAATTAAAAAATATTATAAAAAAAAAAATAATCGTGAATGTCAAAACATGTATAAAAGAATAAATTAAGTCAAATAATAATAATAATCAAATATAATTATAATTTAAACTGTCAACTAATAATAATAATAAAAATATAATTTAAACAGAAATAAATAGTCAAAAACACATAAAATATTATAGTACCTAATATAAGTTATTATAAGTATGAGGGGCCGCTAGCGTGCAGCCGCATCCACCTCATCAACATTGGTGAGTCCCACCTCTGGGACAGTGCGCTAAGAATACCATTCGGGCTGCCACGCACACGCCTTAACAGCGAGGCGCACCTTTTTCTGATTATGGCGAAAAAATCATCAGTCTGCGCCTCAGCAAACATAGCGGAAGCACTACAAAAGCGTGGCAGCCCCAACAATATCCTAAACGCATTGTTATACTGGACACGCAGAGCGCTGTTCCCCCGCAATGTAAAATTAGTCCATAAGCTGCACGTGTAGAAGGTCTGACAGTATGCCTTGAATAATATTATCTTTACTTGATTAGTGCAACGTGCAAACCTACGAGCCAACATATTACACTGGATGGACAGCGCCCTGCGCTCCCTCTCGATGTCCTCATTGTCACACAGGTCTTCGGTCACCCAGTGACCCAGATACTTAAAGGCACTTACCTTTTATTGGTTTGCTCGTTTCCGTTCTGGAAATTTCGACCTGAAAAATGAACCTCGCGGTCGTCCGAAGACTTTGGTCGACAGTGAAGAATTAAAGGCGATTGTGGAAGCTGATGATACATAATCTACGGCTGAATTAGCAGCAGCTTTCGACGTTAGCGTCAAAACAATATTGGTCCATTTGTGTCAAATTGGCAAGGTAAAAAGCTTGACAAATGGGTGCCCCACGAACTCAATGATCGCCAGCGCGAAGTACGCGTCGAGACGTGCCTTGCACTGCTCAACAGACACACAAATGAAGGAATTTTGAACCGCATTGTTATCTGCGATGAAAAATGGATTCTGTTTGATAACCGCAAGCGCTCAGCAAGTTGGTTGGATCCTTTTTTTTTTTTTTTTTTCTCGGGGTGGAAAATCCTCATGGATATCCGCCGCCCTGGGGTGGGCGGCGGGGTCTGTCAGACTCTTACTGACTAAAAACCACCCCGGTGTTCCCTCTCTCACCTACGCCGGGGGTCGCGGGAACGAACGATACTTCCGCAACCCCCGGCTGGTGCTGGCCCGCTCCTGCGGGCCTCTCCTCGTGTCAGGGGGGGGAGTGAGGTGTTAAACTCCCCCCGCGACGTCTAAGAGGGGCGCGCGTGGAACACTACGCGCCGCCGCCTCGGGTCCAGATGTGTGGGGGGCGACGGACGTCCCCAAGTCCGTCGCCCCTGGACCCATTTAGGGGGGCTGGAAGAGGGCGTTATCCGCCCTCCGCCGACGCCCGGTGCGCCTGCTGCGGGCCGGGTGAGGGGACGAGATCTCCCTTTCCCTTTCCGCAGCCTCCTTCTGCGAGACGACTGTTTCGCAGAAGGAAACCACCGCGTCCCAGGACTCCTCGCTGCCGACCATAGACTCCACCACGGCCGGCAGCGACAGGTCACTGCCTACTCCTGAGATGAGGGCACGGCGCGGCTCCTCCCAAGCGGCACACTCTGCCAGCGTATGCCGCGCCGTGTCCTCCCGGCAGTCGACGCAGTGGTGACACCGAGCGTCCGGCTCCCTGTTTATGCGACACAGGTACTTCCCGAAGCAACCATGCCCCGAGAGCACCTGCGTCACCCGAAACGACAGGGAGCCGTGCCTCCTCCCGAGCCATTCGTCGAGCACTGGTCGGATCGCCCCGACAATAGCGAGGCCGGCGGTAGGGCGTAAAAGCCTGTCCCGCCATAAGTTGGTTGGATCCTGGTTTAGCACCTAAACAATGCCCTAAACGAAAACTTACCCCTAGAAAAGTGATGGTCACTGTTTGGTGGTCTAGCGCCGGGGTGATTCATCACAGCTTCTTACCAAACGGGGTGAGAATTACTGCAGATGTGTACTGTGAAGAACTGAACACAATGATGGAGAAGCTGGCACATCTCCAACCAGTATTGGTCAATCGCTCGTCTCCGCTGCTCCTGCACGACAACGCGCGACCTTATACTGCACAGCAGACGGTCTCCAAGTTGCAAGAACTGGGGTTGGAAGCTCTCCGACATCCGCCCTACTCACCAGAACTTGCGCCTACAGACTACTACTTTTTCCAGAATTTGGATAACTTCTTGGCGGGAAAAAAATTCAATACCCGAGAGGCAGTACAAAATGCCTTTGAAGAATTTGTTGCCTCCCGTCCAGCTTAATTCTTTCAGAAGGGCATCAATAAACTGCCACTGCGTTGGCAAAGATGCATTGATTGCATGGGTGATTACTTCGATTAATACAAATAAAAAATACATGAAAAAAAATCGTTTAAATTTTTTCATACAAAACGGCAATTTCATAGGTAAAGACCTATTATAAGAATTACTTGAAGGAGGAAGTTACTCGTAGATAAATTAGTTAGTAGACACACAATTTTTACAGTGTTGTGGGTAAAAGGAAAAAGAGAGTGTACTATTACACACTACATATCGATTCTTGAAGGCAAGTCAATAGCAATTACACATTCTACCATTTGTATGTAAGTACTGTGATGTTTCCGAAATACAGAGTAGGTATCCTAGTTATCTTTATACTTAGCAAATTGTTACAGATGTAAATTAAATTGTTGCGGTGGCTTATATTTAAAACCTACAAAAATCTTTCAAGATGTGGTGCTTTATGTTTTTTTTTTAAGTAAAATCCAACCTTTATTCAAAGGCATACTATTACATCAACGACTACTTAAACGATAAGAATAGTTGGTCGTCCTGATTAACTCAATACAATATTTATGTTGTGTAGAATATAAGTTCACATAATTGTTTTTATTTTTAATTTTTATTTGGCTGTATAAATCAAATCAGTTTGATTTTATTTTAATTTATTATTGACATAATCTACTCATTTCAAGGTTTTCTAATGAGTTGATTGCAATATGTGGTTAGCTAGTGACCTCGACGATTGATCATAATATTCTTATCTCAGCAACCGGCAGCGAGTTCGTCATGCTCCCATAGATATCACTGCTTGCGGTAGCGTCGGGGGTCGGGTTGCCTCCTTCCCTCTTATATGGCGAGGGGGGTAATAGGTGATCTTTGCGTTAGGCCCGTGAACGGATGCTGCTTGTGGTGACTGGTCGTCTTGCTGACCATGGTTTAATTGTTGTCATTAGTAATAACTTGTTTATTTAGTTTACTTCGATGATTTATTTATTTTATTTATTTATTTTACCATTTATGTACACACATATATAAACAGACAAGAAAAAACAGTTTATCATTTGTGACTTCAAGTGACAGCTATGTAAACAGAACCCGGCATTGCATAAATATGTAAGCGGTCACGCCCTTTCTACCTGGAGGCGGTTTAGTAATTAGGTAGTAAGTTTTTGTTTACATTTTTAATTTTGATATGCTATTTTTGTTTTTTGCTTGAGTACGTATAGTTTTTCTTGTATTTGTTGGGATATTGGCGTGTCTAGCTGGCATATAGCAAATAATTTAATTTAGTATTATGTGTCTTGTAATGTTAATTACTTTGCATACCTCGTATTGTATTCATTCAAGTATTTTCTAACTGAACAGACAGCTGTGCTGCTGGGGAGTTTATTGCGCCACTTCTTCTCCCCAGCGAAAGCACTAGGATGCGGGAGGGCAGAGGGCAAGCCAAGCGTTTTGGGGACTGTCTTTTGTAATTTTGACGTTCGAAAAGTGTTGATTTTCGGCCTAGTTTGAATAAATGACTATTGATAACTTTTTGTCAAATTATTATTTGCTTTTTTAAGAGTATACGTTATTTTCGACCCTGTGCGTAGCAGTTCGTAGTAGCGCGTAGCCCGCCTACGAACATCGTAGCCAATCGCTACGACTTATGCCTGTTCACAATTTTTTTTGACGAAAATTATAATTTTTTATAAGCTATTATGCCGTGCATCGTGCATCAGTATGCAGGTAGGTATAAGTACCATGAGTCCGAAAAAAAAAATATTATCGAAATACCCAAATAGTTGCTAAGTTCTTTGTGTGGTTTACAATAATTTGGTAATGTAAGCAAACAACGGCATGTAAGTGATGCGGTGACGTCACGAGCAGCTGACGCGCGCCTCGTGTAGGCACGGTAAGCAAGTGAATCACCGCGGCCAGCCGGAACTGACTCTGTGTACGAATATCAACAATATGTATAGTTCCGTAACATAGGGAAAACAGTGTCATCGTTCTGTAGCCCCGAGAGTTGTGATAAACGATCTTAGACTTGAGATCAAGCTACTGTTAGTACGTTTGGTGCGGCACTACATGGGTCGCCTCTCATTCACAGATTTTAAAGATAATTTTCATTATCAAATGATAAGTTTATTCACACTAATCACAATTAATAAATAATATAAAATATGAGCCCTTAATTCGCTATCAATATAATTTATTTTGATTTTCATATTATACAGTTGTAAAGCGTGGTCCTCGGTCCGTACTCGACCGTGAAGGTGGGCGCGCTCGACCGTGAAGGTGAGCGCGCTCGCAGCCTCGAGGGCTGCCGATGTGGTGGCTGGTTGTGGTGTACCTACAAACTTAAACATTGACGGCGGCAACTTACAACGATAGGTTTAACTATATGGGGCTGCCGCACGTAACGTGCAACTTTGACTTGGAGATCGAAAACTTCGTACTTTAAGTGTTTAACTATATGGGGCTGCCGTACGTAAAGTGCAACTTTGACATGGAGGTCAAAAACTTCGTACTTTAAGTGTTTAACTTGCCATCATGTATCCGAAGGAAAGACACACCTTTTCAAACAGGCCAACTAGGATTATAATTATGTAAAACAAACCACGAGGTGATCGCCCAGAACTTAAATACAATTTACTGTCAATAAAGTAGTTACTTATATTTTCTGCTCCAGGGTTGGACCCCCTGAAGTGAATTCCTGGCTACGGCCTTATAGGTAGGTATTAGGAACGATGACGTCGAGAATTATCGATTTCCTCATGTCAGGAAAACTTAGTCACACGCTTATGCTACATGCATCTTGTTGGGAAGGGAGTGGCCCGTCACGTCACTGGAGTCAGTGGACCCAGCACTGGAGCCAGTGGAAACAGTGTATTTTGCTACAACAAAACCACATCTTTTATTTATCACATTTAGGAAGTTCTTATGCCCAACAATTCTTGCTATAATCCAATACCTAAAATATGCTAAGACACTTTCAGACTATTTCATTAGATCTAATGAGTCCTCTCCCTATAGCAAGACAACGTAACCAATACATCCTTGTGGGTACTTGCTGCTTTACTAATACAAACATGATGTGTGCCCTCAGCTACATGTAACATTACAACGGCCCCGGAGCCAGTGGACACAGCACTCCGGCGTGCGGAGCAGCGCCCGCGGTGACGGCGACAGCGTTGTCTTATCAGCGCACTTGACGGCGCTGATAACAACTGGTGTGTGCGTGTGATAGGTATGCCGCACTCCATGCTCAATGATTCAGCCACTATTGCCGGATCACTATATTTGTTGAATACTAAACGCAGTTGCTGTTGTACAACTCACATTTGCTACTAAACTTACTGAAGTCTCTAGTCATTAGTTGACACAAAAATATGTTCCCTACATCAGATTTATTCCGACTACCTTTATTTTAGATTTTTGTGGCCGACGGTTTGTGGTAACTTAAAGAAAACTAAAACTCGAACAAAGTTGTTTCTTTTTGTGTTATGTGTGTACATATATTATGTGTGTACATAATAATAATAATAATAATCATTTAATTCAGGCAAAACCCATATTACATAAAACATAAAATATCACAATATCACTGCTACAAAATAAATAAATTAATGAATATAAATTAAAAATGTCACAGATAAAAATTAAAATTAAAATACAATATCAATGCAATTAAAATAAACGAATATTAAAAGATAAAACGAAATTGTCACGGTCACAGAATTCAAAATTAAATCAAAAGAAATAAATAAAATAAAAAAACTAAATGATATAAAAAAAAATAATCAATACAAGTCACAATGTCAATCACCTTAGTCTAAATTTAGGTTTGGACCCGGAGTGCTCTACATGCAGCCTGGTCCAGTACCGCATTATTGGGCAATCCAAGTCCAGATCCATCCTCCATGCAAACAGCTGAAGGTAGCTGTTA
Source organism: Eremobia ochroleuca (assembly GCA_949629135.1). NCBI lineage: Eukaryota > Metazoa > Arthropoda > Insecta > Lepidoptera > Noctuidae > Eremobia > Eremobia ochroleuca. The sequence goes on along the minus strand of OX451387.1, from coordinate 163,481 downwards.
GAACTGCCTCGTACGCGGCGCATCAGGGACACAACTCTTTTGCGAATAATCGCCGCAAACCCATCTATCTTTGCGTCTGCAAACATACCCGATGCGCTACAGTAGCGAGGCAGCTGCATCAACGCCCTAAAGGCGTTATTGTAGAGAACACGCAGGGTGTCATACGATTTCTTTGTATGCTTGACCCATAGGCTGCACGTGTAGAACGATTGGCAAAATGCCCTAAACAACGTAGCTTTTACTTCCGCAGTACATCGCGCGAACCTACGAGCCAGCATATTAGCTCTAACAGACAAAGCCCTGCGCTCCCTATCTATATCAATATCATCTACAAGCGTCTCGGTGACCCAGTGGCCCAGATACTTTATCTGCGAGACTCTTTTAAGGACACTGCCATTCAGCATGACCTCTGGGACAATGTCATATGTTTTGGATCCTGCCTTAAACACCATGAGCTCGCTTTTGATGGTGTTATATCTGAGCCCATGGGCCCCCGCATACCGCTCGCAGATCGATATCAGTTTTCGAAGGGCACTGATCGATGGAATCAGCAGCACCATGTCGTCCGCGTAACTGATGTTATTGACAAGAACACCATCAATTGAACAACCCACACCGGCGCTACTGAGTTCACGGATCAGCCGGTCAATATACAAATTGAAGAGAGTCGGCGATGTTAGCCCACCTTGCCTTACACCACATTCCAACCTGTACTCAACCGATAGTGACCCCGACCACCGCACAAAATTGCTCTGATTGCCATACCAATACTTCAGGAGACTTATGTACTCAGTAGGTACATTCGTATCATCTGACAACTTTTGCCACAACCTGTCATATGCAACCAGATCAAATGCTTTGGATAAATCTAAGAAGCAGGCATAGACAGGTGTGCTTCTGTCAGTATAGTATCGGACGGTATTCTTGAGATTCAGTATAGCCATTTCTGTTGACAAGCCAGGGCGAAAGCCGAACTGTGCATCATGAAGCTGTAGGTGTTGGCTTAACTGAATACCAATAACACCGTCCAATACCTTAGCAATGACTGTAGCGAGTGATATAGGCCTATAATTACTTAACTTTGAGGCGTCTCCTGTCTTGCTCTTTACTATGGGGACAACTATAGTTCTCATCATTGCCTCAGGGAGGTATGAATGCCTAATGCAGAATGTAAACAACAGAGCGAGCACCCTCGGCAGATGAACACCCGCATGCTGCAAGTGTTCTATGCTGAGCGAGTCATGGCCCGGGGATTTTCCTCGCTTCATGTCTCTGATCACTTTGGCAACCTGCTTAGCAGTGATCCGAACAAGTGGTTTCGCCATACCAGTACCTCCCGCCTCTCTAGTAGTCGTCGCGGGTACCAGTGGAGGAAGTACCCTAAAATGTTCCTTGAATAAGTTGGCAATTTGGTCGGCGTCACTAACCCCCTCTACACTAACTGGAATACTCGGCTTCGGATTCAATTTGTTGGTCTCCTTCCAAAAATTACTAAAGTTTTTTGTGGCGTGCTGTGATGCAAGAGTGTCCATCTTTATCTGACTTTTATTGTCCCTACACCACTTGAGCTGATGTTTAAACCAACTTCGAGAGTTTCGCATTTCGTCATAGGCCTGACCGAACGTATTTTTGCCTTGGGCTACCCACTCATGAAACCGAAGCCTAGCCTCTTCATATGCCTTTTTGCAATGTTCGTTCCAGCCTGTCACATGCCTTTTCTTCTTACTTTTAATTATTCTACTTTTAGAGCATGCCACCGCAGCGTCCCTAAGCACACTGACAACATTATTATACAATTTATCTATTATTTGTCTGTGGTCTATATTATTACACATTACATCTGCGCAGTTATGTAATTCACAAGGAAAGTTGATATCACGCAGCTTAGTCGAGCAAATGCACACATATTTATTGAGCTGGTCTTTATATCTTTCGCCCCATATAACCTCATCCGGCAACGAGCCTCTCACTTGTACTTTTGGTACCAATATATTCAGGTCACATAACAGTTCGACAGCGAAATGATCGGAACATGACATCTCATACCGTATACTTGTGCGCAGAACAGTTTTTTTTGCAGCTTCGGTAATGATGACATGGTCCAACCATGACGTAGTCCCGTAAGCATTACTAAGGAATGTACAAAGTGGGCCAAAAGAAGTCACCCGATGTTGTTTGGCTCTCTTTTTTTTTCTAAATGAAAAACTTCGATTCTGTTTTTTGACTATGTTTATTTGAACCTTTAGAATTTTATTGGTCAAGTCGAGAAGATTATATCGGCCAAATGGGCGCCGTCACAATTCATTGCCAAACGGGCTTGTTTTATGGCATTTTTCATCACTTCGGCGAGAACTTCGGGCGACAGATTCTCGGACTCGTGTCGAATGTTGTCCTTGAGGGCTTCCAGAGTCTCGGGCTTGTTCACGTAAACACGGGACTTCAAAAAGCCCCACAAAAAAAAGTCTGGAACGCTTAAATCGGGCGATCTTGCGGGCCAGTGGAAATCGCCAAAATGAGAGATGAGGCGACCCGGGAACGCTGCCTTCAAAATACCGGTTGTGGCTCGTGCAGTGTGTGCCGTTGCTCCGTCCTGTTGGAACCACGTATATCCCTCAGTCCTAATTCGTCCAATTGCGGCAGAAAAACTCGGTCAACATGCATAGCACGCACCGTCCACTGTTGTCTTTTGGCCAGCCGCATTCTCGAAAAAAAATGGGCCGATGACTCCTCCAGCGTGAACAGCGCACCATGCAGTCACTTTGAGCGGGTGTAATGGCTTCTCGTGCATCACTCGTGGATTTTCGGTGCCCCAGAAGCGATAGTTTTGCTCATTCACGTACCCGCTGAGGTGGAAATGAGCCTCATCGCTCATTATGATTTTGGTCGAAAAATCGTCCACTTCTTCCTCGAGATTGAGGACGGCTTGGGCGTAGGTTACGCGCGTTTGGCGGTCGGCAGGCAGCAGCTGATGCATGGACTGGACTTTATACGGGAATATGCGCAGGTCTTTGACCAAAATTCGCCTTAGGGACGTCCGGCTGATGGCTAATTGCGTGGCACGGTGTCTGGTCGATGTTTCCGGCGACAGCTCGACATCCTCAATAACAGCGGCGATATTCTCGGCAGAACGGGCGCTCCGGGGCCGGCCACTCTTGGCAACATCTCGTGTGGTCCCATAGTCTTCAAAGTTGGTGGCCAAACGGCGCAGTGTCTGCGCAGTCGGTGTCGGACGGCCGGCGAATCGGCGACGGAATTCGCGCTGCGCCAACACCACAGACGAATTGTTCCGCAAAAAAATAGACACGATTATTCCGCGTTCTTGGGGAGTGTATCGCTCCATGGCTTGTTCACTTGTATTCTGCATTTGTCTATTTCACAAATGTCAAAACAGATTTGACATTGTCGGCCATTTGCAAAAATGAGAGCATCTTCCAATACGGTGATTTCTTTTGGCCCACCTTGTATATGTACCTGAATCTAGTCCCAACCATTCTATGTCTGCACACGTCCACCGTTGCTCAGCACAGAACTTCAAGAGCTCATGGCCAAATAAGGCGCCTGGATTAGCGTTGAAATCCCCTAGTATAAACACTGTGTCAGTACCACTAGTCTCTATAATAGCATTAATCTCGGCGAGGCAACTCACAAAAATTTCCAAATTGTCAAGACTATCCGTTGGCCGTATACCGACATCACCAATAACTCGCGGTCACCAATCACTACCTTAACTGCCACTATACGATCATTCTCACAGTCTACGACCGAAACCGATTGAAACACACTTTTACGCCATAGAAGAGCCACTCCGCCATATGGCCTGCCCTTCAGCATACCCGACGAAGTGTCCACTGACGATTTCCCGGTGTACGCAAAATCTTGCTCAATTTCTCCTAGGAATGGAATGTCGTCCGGTAGTAGCCATGTCTCTTGTAAAGCTAAAAAGTCTGCCGTGCGACACAGTGTCCTGACGTATTCAATGGAGTTCTTAACAGAATAGCAGTTAAAACTCACAAACTTAGTACTGTTTATTCTCTTGCCCGTATTGTGATCCATTATCCTTATTTTTAAATTCAATAAATTTTCTAACCGTTATGCCTTCAGGCCATAAAGTGTCATCTAGAAACAATGAGAGCTTCGCACTAGGCACATGCATTTTATACGAACTGTACTTCCTCTGCACCTTCACTTTGATCTTCTGCAGCCTGACATGAATTCGGGTTTTTTCTAATATATAGTCAACAATGTCCGCCTCTGATGTGCTTCTGTCAACATTATTGATGAATAGAGGTACCTGTATATCAGCAGCTTTGAACTTTTCACTGCCTGTATTTCGTGCTTTGCCTTCCAGTGTATTAAAACGATTTTTTAATCTCTTTTGCTGTACTAAAACCCACTGCTCATTCGGTTTCTCAACGTTCCATTGCTTTCCTGTATTTATTACATTCGCAAAAGAATTATGTAAACCCGTATTCGGACTCGTACTATCGGCTGGCACTGTCACTGGCACGGCTGGGCTGGCGCTGGGTACCGGCGCTGATGACTCGAGCGACGATAGCAGCCGCGACGGCACCTTCATGTTCGAAGTCACGGTACGTGCGCAATCCTTCACTTGCACTGGAACGTGCGGGCTGGGCGTCGCAGGGTAGCGCGCGGGCGCAGGTGCAGGGGATCCCGGCACCGCCGCTCGCGCCGCAGCAACACAAGTAGCTCTCGGCAATGACTCACTTCGCTCAGCTTGACTTTGCGTTGTATTTTGTTCCACGTCCGAAACGGGGGGTAGGCCGGCCGGTCCGCTATCCAAAAAATAACTATTTGATATATTACTACCTCCGCCTCTGTTTTTACTAATATAACAGTCAAAGTTATTGTTCACCAAAGATGCATTTTTCAAATTAGCAAGTTCATTCTTGACTTCGTTAAACTTTTCTTCAGTAACATACGACTCCTTAATCGTTCTTCATTCATTTTGGATGACCAGCATATCCTTTAAGAGCTTTGTCGGATCAACATGGTCAAAATGAACTGGAGGCAGCTTCTGTAAGTCCCTTGCAACAAAAACTGGAATTAAATCCGGATCAGTCTCTTTAAAGAGGCTTACAACATCAAATAAATCTCTCTTCGAGCGTCCATCCTTCCTTCTATTTATCTTTTTCTTTGAAGTAGGCACTGATTCGAATAGCAAGCCCTTTGCACTTTCGATCTCCTCCGAAGAAAAACTCGACACACACAGATTCACCAAACTCTCTTCGTTCATAATGCCTACTTTATTTTGGATAAAGGCTAATAACTCACTGACTACTAGATTACACTGATTGCATTTTACAATATTATTAGACGTCATCTTCGTGCGATGAGTCACCAACGCGACAGTATGTTCGCTCGCTAGCGCTTACGATCGTACAATAATATATTAAATACCAGCCTATTGTGTCCCACTGCAGGTCTGCCGGGCCAAGCCTCATGCAGAGAAAGCGCGAGCACTGATTACGGACCTATATTGATTTATTATAAGTGGCATAACTGGCGAAATGCGGGTCTACTGACCGCAGTAATGTATACACACACCTCTGCTTAGCCTCTCGTAAGGGGCCCTGGACCGGCCGAGCAGGTTACATTGTTACCTTCACCGATGTCACTGATCTCCAAGATAAGCCAAAGTACCTATGTAAATTGGAACATTCACATTGGTACTTGCCCGAAATTGAACCCACAACCTCGTGCGTGAGAAGCGAATCCTTACCCACTGGGCCTACACTAAATACACACACGACATAGTCATGTACAGTCAGCCCAAAAGATGTATACACGGACAAGGAACCATTTTATTGTACAAACTTTGTTTCATAACATTGAATCCACCGTATACAACACGCAGTATAATATATTAACAAAACAAAACAAAGTAAACATTTATCAAAACAAAGTAGTTAAACATTTTGTCGCAAAACATGTATCACGCGCGATTGCTCACAGTTCTAACCTTACCTAACCCCTTTGGGCGGGGTGGCCTGGCTTAGTTAATGTTAATGCGACCAATTCGGCTCGCGCACAGACCACAGTTCCAACCGAATGGACTGCCAAACTATTTACCTAACTGTCCATTCTAACATTAAATAATACTCAAGTAGTGTAATAACATTACTATATATATATTTTTTTAGTAACATTCTAGGATAGCATAACTGAAAAAATCTTTTTATTACTGTTCATGATTTACTGTCACAACACTATAATTTACGAACCGCCGAAAAATGAAATCACTGCCCGTTATTTTATTCAACTGATCATAATAAATAACTAATGTTTAAATAACAGTCGTTTAAATGATTATCTTTCCATTTTTTAGTTTCATTTTTTTTTTATCACATGTCTGCCTGTTATATAAATAAGCATCAGCTACTAAGTTCACTAAATGTTGTATTAGACGCATCGTCTGAATATAATGCAGGCCGTTAGCTGAACGGCGCCGTTTGGTAAAAAGGCTAGGCTGTTAACTGAAAGATTAATTAACCAAACGACACAAACAGAAACCTATATACAACGTGTAACGTTAAATGCGCAAAACCTGAAAGTAGTTTGATCAGAATAACGAGCAGAATGAATTGAACCACTTTTTAATACAGGTCATATTTTTCAAAAAATCTTCATTACAAACGTTGCCGTGTCTATTTATTAATAGGCCAAGCTACCCACTGTCAGCGCGGCGCGGCGGCCCGGTGACGACTCCTCCCTCGTTAAAGCGTCGTCGCAGACGCAAGAAACAATCAGAATGGCCAGTAAAACTAAAACAGCACATAAAACCTATACAATTTTTTTATGACTTATTTTCTCTCTGAAATAGGTCAATTGAATTAAAAACCAGTTGGGGTGTCTGAGGTTTTGCGCATTTAACGTTACACGTTGTATATACATTAAAGTCGCTAAGGTACGCGTCTGTCTGTGTGACCGCATTATTCTTCTAAACTACGCAACAGATTTCGATGTGGTTTTCTCTATAATTTAGAGAATAAATCCCGAAAGGTAATCCACCCTTGGTAAGTTATACATAAGTGTACCTCAAAACAATTACAAGTACGCTATGTTAAGTTCGCTCATCCCCATGTATTCATAGCATAGGTATGTGCGCTTACGTCCGTCGCGGCCATGTTTGAGGCTGCGTCTTGAACCGCTGTTGTCTTGAACACTCCGGCTTCTCCGTCTGCTGTAGACAAGTGGCAAGACAGAGCCCACGCCCTAAGTGCTGGGTTCAGTAAATGTGAGCTGGCCGCCGCTGGCGGGCCGTCGACTGCTCAACAGATTATCTCGCGGCATTCGCGCGGCTCGGCGGCTGTCCGTGGTGACGTGGCGTGTCAGACGATGTCGATGTCGTTATCTTGTCACGACAAGCATCTGTTTATGTAACAACTTGTTGCGAAAACATACTGAAGAGAATAACTTCTAAGATGACAAAAAGGCCATACGATGTCATAACGTGCTCGCTATGTTTTGTTATCATTTATTCTAATGAAATATTTACAAGTTCATTAAACGTAGATAATACAAGAAATCTTACAATTGGAGAACCAGTGGCAGTGGAAGTTATATTATTATAGTATTGTATTATGATAATTTTTATGTATTGGTTTATAAGTATTCTTATATTTGTATTTTGTATCCAAAAAAAAGAATAAATAAATAAATAAGATGAAACACTATTATGTAAAACAGGAACTTTCAGGAACAATCAGTTTTAATTTATGGGCAGTCCACTTGGGGTTCGAGACACAGAGACGCCTCGTATGGAACCTACGAGCAAGCAGGCGCGGTCCTCACTGACAGATCTCTGATAGCTCACAACTGACTACCTATAATACTAAGTATTACGTCGAACTTACACCTTTAGGAATAGTAGCGGATGAGCTCGTCCAGCATAGTTTAAAAGCAGCGTTACGTATTGCACGTCGAACCATCAAAACGGAATTACGCTGGCACGTAATAACATGTAGGTACTTAACACATTTCTGCTGTGTCTCTGTGAGTGTGAGGTGCCTCTTCTGCAATATCTGGCTCTGCGGCTGCCAAAGGCGGCGGTCACCAGTCCTTCAGTTGGGCCGTCTACTTGTTTACCATCTAATAAAATAAAAAATAGCTCTTCTCTTATCGCACCTGTCACGCCTGTCAATGTTGCTGATAGCAACAGATACGAGTATTCTCACACGCACGCTCTCCTGCCAATAATGTGGAGCATTGCTCTAAATTCACACAGTGGGCTGAAGTTTAACCGTAGAAGACTTAGGAATCAAAAAACCTGATTGATTTTTAGGGTTCGCTACGTCCGAATAAAAAAACGGAACCCTTACAGGATCACTCGAGTGTCCGTCTGTCCGTCCGTCACAGTCAATTATCTCCGAATCTACTAAACCGATTTAGTTTAAATTTGGTACACATATCAATTTCTGTGACTCAAACGCAAAGGTGTGACGTGAATAGACGAAATCTTTATATGGGGGGTCACTTTTGGGGTCAAGATGTAAAATAAAAAAATAAAAAGCAAACTGCATTGTGTGACATATCAAATGAAAGGACTTAATGTGAGGATCTCAAATATATTTCTTTGTAATTCTAAAGTAAATATTTTCCAAGTTATTCAAGAAAATAGACGAAAATTGACCATTCCCACCCCTTATCTTCGGAACTACCGAACCTAAAATTTTGAAAAAAATAAAGAAATTAGTTTTCTACTTATAGATTATGGAAAAACTTATAAGAAGTCCATGATATGAAAAATAGCATGGTAAATCACTCAATATTGTGCGTACCAACTTACATTTGCAGTTGGAATGTATAGGAGAACATGATTTTCAACTACAATGTTAAGTTTGTTCTTGGGATAAATTCATTCCAGCTACGGAGCCTTCATTGTGCGTGGTCCGTTACGCACTTGGCCGGTTTTTTTTTTATAATTACACAAATGAAATCAAATACAATATAATATTGTTCTATGATTTTTACGTTTTACCTATTATTTATGCTATGAATATTTAAAGATTTTTTTGTATGAAGAAAAACATAAATTCATGAATATCTCGCAATTCTCAAGTTTTCTCAAACAACGGATTAAAGATTTCAATAGTACAAATTATTAACATATTTTTGCATCTAATCTGGTAGTGCAATACTTTGCGGTATTGGAGATAAACAGAGTGTTTCTTTTAAGTTACCCAACAGGTGGAAATCGGAATCCATACGAGATATCAGAAAACTTTAGTCCTTTTTTGATCTTACCAATTTTGGTCAAGTGTGAGTTGTCCACAAGAATGAGTGAAATCCAATATTTTTTTTTAATTGCCGTTCGACTCTGTTTCGTGTAAGGATCATTTCATTGTATTAGAAGGAAAAAATCAGGCCGGTGGAAGTTGGTCAGTTTGCAAAATATTTTTTCATACAATTAAAAAAATAAAAATACACATGACATAAAAGTATGTAGATTTCAAAAATGTACAGACGCCAGCACATCAAGCTACCCGAAACTGTCAAATTTTCCCAATCAATTTTGAATCTAATGCTTTAGCGATAAAGTTGAAAATCAATTAATGAAATTTGACAGATTGTAGTAGCTTGATGTGCTGGCGTCTGTACAAACGAATCCTTAAGTTCGTACTTTTTGATTTCGTTCCACTGTGAGGCGGGGCGTTAGGCGGTGTGCAGCTACGAGTCAGTGACGCAGTGGTTGGCCTTACAATGTACTTCAGGGACAATAATAGATCAGAATTGAATAATTATTGTAAGTAACAGGCAGAATCACACAATATAAAAATGGCCAACATTCTGTAATATACGGTATGCCCCATAGGGCCATACTATATCAGAAAAAATAAAACTAAATTATGTATTTTTATTATATTTTATGTAATTACCTACATTCTATGCCAATCTGTACGTACTTTACTCTGCTCTAAGTATTTTATCTTTTGTATGGTAGATACATGATGTGCCTTCGTAATCATCATTTCGGTCAATATCTACTAACAGCCAGGAATCACTTACTTTCCGCTGAAGAGCTGAAAATAAAATAAATAAATATTTTACTGACGTAATCTAGCTCGACGTCGGATTGATTGTCATTGTGCAGGCTCTTCTGAGGGACCCATCGTCTACTTAATGGTTCAGTGGAACTACATCGTGTTCATTCGAGGGGAAGATCTAGGTACCATTTGTACAGTGGTAGTGAGTGAATAGTGTCACCATTCGAACAGTCACCGCTCAATGAAATGAAATTGTTTACTCTGTAAAAAGGATATCTGAATCACTTTTACACGTCATATTATTATTATTAATTTTTATAATAAATAAATAAATAAATAAATAATATATTTATTGTAAAAATATAAGGCATGAAAATAAAAATTGTATTGCTAAGACTTACGTACCTGAACTAGGTAATCCTGTGTTTCAGGCGAGAAGAGCTAAACTAGTATTTTAAAATTAATAAATAAACAAAAGTTTAAAATGGACAGATAATTATATGTTGAGTAGCTTAAATCTTACTATCTATATTTGGTAAATATTTAACATAGGTGAAAATTGTATACCTATATTTACTTTAACACAGTTAGTAAATTTTCTGTTTCTTCATAAGACATACTTTGGAGAGCATCCTTGAGGATTCTCTTACAATTTGTATAGTTCACAGAATAAATGTTTGCTTTCAAATTTAGTCTATTATACAGGAGAGGTCCGAGGTACAGGTAAAATTTGGATATAAAAGCATGTTTTGTTGAAATTTGTGGGCAAACTATATCTTTACGTCTTTTATTAGTATATGTAGTGCTGTAGGGTAGAGCTTTATGTTGTTTTAATACAATGCCCATGATAAATAGCTGTCGAACTGTTAATACTTCACAAGATTTGTACAGGAGGTTAGTAGGAAAAAGGAAAGGTCGGAAAGTAAACACTTTGAGAATCGCCCTCTGGGCTCTCTCGATGGTTAGTAACATTGTTTTACCCGCTCCACCCCATGTGGTGATACAGTAAGTTAAGATTGATTGACATAGAGCAAAGTAAACCTGTCTAAGTATTTTTGGGTCAGCAATACAGCGTAACTTTTTAAAAACAAATATCAACTTACGAATTCTATTATTTAAGGCTTCTATATGTTGTTTAAACGAAAGTGTTTCATCTATTATAACACCAAGGTATTTTGTTGTATTTGCCATTTTAATTTTAGGACAAACACATTGGTTATTTGCGGGAATTCTGCAAGAATGAGCATATAATGTTGAGGTAGTGCCAGTTGATGTTTGCTTGCGCATCGAAAACTTAATATAATTTGTCTTGTCTGCATTTAGTGTTAGTGAATTAAGTTGAAGCCATTTATTAACAATATTAAATCCGCGTTACGCAACTTTGTAGACTTTTTTTTCTGAGTCAGCCGAAAATAGAAGAGCAGTGTCATCAGCATAAGAAACAATTTGGCCATGATCTAGACTTATATTACAAAGATCGTTTATGTAAATCAAAAATAGTGTAGGCCCTAAAATACTTCCTTGGGGGACTCCGAAGGACGTGTTTTTTTTTATCCTCGCTGAGAACATCTCCAATTCTTACACATTGGGTACGATCTTCTAGATAGCTCTTAAATAGTTTCAGCTGGGTGCCTCTGATACCTATGGTTTCAAGCTTGTGCAACAGAATAGGAATAGAAACCGTGTCAAAAGCTTTGGCGAGGTCCAAGAAGATTCCTACTGTGTGGTTACCCTTATCAAGTTCTTGTGCTAGATAGTCAGTCAGATGGTGTACGGCATCGTCTGTTGACATTTTAGGCCTAAATCCAAATTGCCGCTGAGACAAAATTAATTTATCCTCCAAGTATTTGTAAAGCCTTTTATTTATAAGTTTTTCTAAAATTTTAGACATAGAAGGCAGTAACGAAATATAATTTGTGACTTGATCTTTACTGCCTGATTTATAAACGGGGATAACAACAGCTTTTTTTAGGCATTCGGGAAAAACACATGTAGATAAACATTTTTGGAAAATATAAGTTAGTGGCGGTGCCAAAATGTGCTTGAACCGTTTAATAATTTTATTTGAAATGTTATCCCAGCCAACTGCACAGTCGTCTTTCAAACTCATAATTATCGTTTCTACCTCAGTCTCATCAGTGTCTAGCAACGCAAAGGGTGATAAAATAGTGCTACATGTAAATGGTGTGCTCGTTAAATGTTGTGATTGGCACCGAACTTTTTCAGCCAAACACTTTCCCACATTAACAAAGAAATTATTTGCAATGTTGGCAGATGTTAACTGTGATGAGTGTGCTTGTAATAAACCTGAAGATGACTGATTTTGTTTCGAGTTAAACGTTACACTTTTAATAAAATTCCAAATTTTTTTACTATCTGTACCAGCGTTTTCCAGTGCAGTTTTGTCGTAGTTGTTTTTTATTTTTTTTAGACGATCATTACAAAAGTTACGATATCGCTTATACGACAGTTGCAAAATAAAATTATCTGGATTGGATTTAACTTTCATATGCAATTTATCTCTATTTTTCATACAGCGAATGAGTCCTGTGGTGATCCATGGTTTTATATTGTAGTTTTGTTTTTTAGCCGAGATATGACAGTATGCTTCTGAATTGCATATTGTACATTTTTGATTAAGTATAACTTACAAAATTGCGGATCAGCGGAATCGTAGACTGGGTCAAATTCTATATTGCGTAAGTCTTCTTTAAGTTTGTTTACATTTAAACGCGAAGTTGTGCGAGTGACTATTTTTGGTAATTTACAATTTAAAATAAGTGGGGCAGCACTGTGATCGGTTATTGAGGAATTAGTTACAAGGGCAAGTGCGGGGAAATCTGACTTTAGTTATTATATAGAATTTAGTTATTATATGGTCCAAACAGGAGCCACTTTGATGTGTAGGAAGCGTGTGAGCGGGAAGCAAGCCATGGAAAGCGCATAGGTTAAGGTATTCCTCAGCGGATGCGTCAGCACTTTCTGGAAGAATATTGATGTTAATATCTCCAATCAAAATTATATTTTTGACAGATGGTAGGTTATGCAAGGTATCGTTTAAAGAGTCGGTGAAACTGTTTATATTTCTAAAAGAGGGAAGTCGATATAAGGCAAGTATCGCTAATTCTGACCCAATTTTAATTAACAATCTGTTACAGTCGTGCATATTTGGTTCCTCGATAGACATATTGAGATGATTTCTTGCGTAAACTATCACTCCATCGTTCTGATTATAATTTATATTACTTTTATACATATTATATCCCGGAAGCTCTTAGGCGCCTCCATAATCAATAGTATTTATGTACCTCTTTTCAGCCATTAGTTTCGCTGGACAGTCAACGGCACCTGTCTTGTGATTGCTCGGCTTTTTGTAGTGCAAGCAAGTAGCACATTTTGGTTCCTCAGCCTTCTTTGTGCATTCTTTAATGCTATGACCCAGATCACCACAGTGACCACAGGTATGTGTGGTTTCCCGGCATGATTTGACCGCATGTCCATACTGCTGGCACATATAACAGCGTGTGACTAGAGTAAAGTCTCTCACAGGGCATGACGACCAATTCACAAACACTCTGTCTTTATTTATCAGGGCTTTGCGTATGTCAGCAGATACTTCTATTATATAATTACAGGTCTCAGCGTCCTTCTTACCTGACTTCTGGCTTAACTTAATGGAGGTCAAAAAGGTCTCGAGACTGCACTCCTGAAGGTTCTCGGCTAAATTCTGATGGAACAAACAACTAAAAACTTCCTTCTCTTGCATGGACGAGGGCACTCCGATAACCACTACTCTAGGCTTCCTTTTTGGGGGCTCGTCTACAGTAAGGCCTGAATTTGATAGTTGCATAGATTTTTTCACCTCCTCAATGTCGTCTTTTGTGTCAGTGCTGATAATGACACCGCCATTTTTCGTCTTACGCAGTCCTCTTACCTGAAGCTTCATTTGCTCGGGGCATATAATTTTTTGGACAAGTGTTTTTGTCTCCTCACTCGACTTTAGTTTGTCGTTAGGGTATATGGCCACTGAGCTTAAATTTATGGGCTGTATATAATTGTTGGTACCTTTTTTAACCATGTCAGCAAAGGAAGTTCCGGTTACGGGTTTCATAGAAGCTCCGATTGTCAGCTTAAGGTCTTGCAGCTGCTGCGACAGATCAATTTGGTCTTCGAGTGTTTGGACGGTGGTGCGGGCCCGGACAGCATTCATCTTAAGGGACTGGTACTGAACGGCCATCTGCGATGTGCCGTGACCAACTTTTCGGCACAGGGTACTTATACGCAGTTTTTGCTCCATGTTTAATTTGCCCTCTGCTGCTATAGAGCACACTTCAGTTAGGCACTGCTCAATGGACGACATCCAGTTCTGTATTTCCGGCGTCGATATCGCTTCCATCATGACATCGTCTCTTTGGCTGGTCGGCTGCGGGTGAGGTGCGGGTACGGGCTCGGGTGCAGGTGCAGGTGATGGTGCTGGTGCGGGCACAGGTGTAGGAGGTGGGCTCCGAGCACATCTGCCACCCCGGCTGAAGGGACTGGTTGCCATTGTGATAAAAGTTATGCACTTGTTAATCACTTATTACACATTTTCACAAAACGATTTATGCCTACGACACAGTTTGCTTTACTACCGGATATTTGGTAGATTCAGGTCACGATTCAGCAAATGATTATTTATTTATTTTACTAAATCTTCGACACGTCCGTTCACAACGATGCACTGAGCATGCCTTCATGCGTTCATCGGAAATCTAATACTATTCAATATTATTAGATTATAGATATAATCCTTTATTTTAGGGACTTTTATTCAAAGAACATGTCAGCCCCGTAATATTATAAAATAAAATAAAAATATACGCTAGACGAGGTCGGCATTTCCTATCTGACTACTCTGAGAAATAAAGCCGAAACAAAATCCGACAGAAACTCAATGTCCCACTGTTTACTTCAAACGTAGTTATCTTGTAGAATACTTCACTTGTTTCAATGAGCAGCAACTGTAGAGCTCACGCAAGAGTAGCCGCAGCCATGAGCGCTGTTACAACCCCGTCGATCAACAAGAGTAGCCGCAGCCATGAGCGCTGTTACAACCCCGTCCATCAACAAGAGTAGCCGCAGCCATGAGCGCTGTTACAACCCCGTCGATCAACAAGAGTAGCCGCAGCCATGAGCGCTGTTACAACCCCGTCGATCATCAACATAACGTTGATGTGTGTTTTACATGCGCGTGTCGCAATATGTAGAATGATATAGAATATAATCTTGATTTATTTTCCTAAATTGCATGGAATTAGTAGGTATGTAGTATATTCTTGCCAAACTGTCAAGAGTATTTCTAGACGAATAATCACCGATTGCCGAACGCAACCGGTGATTTGTGAGAAAATGGCATAATATGTAAAAAGGCGGTAACATGGGATGTACTTGAGTAATTTATTTATTCCATTATTTCAAGCAACTAGGGCCCATAGAAAAAACAATACATACTACTACAAACATAAGACTACTTATAAACTAATACATTATAAAATTTCACAATACAATACTATAATAATATGAATTTAAAATACTAAAAATACATACAACATAACAAACTAAAACTACTGCACACGAAGTGTCGGCGTCGTGTTTCACTGACTGGTGTCATGTAGCCGGCCACGAAGTCGGCGATACACAACACCCTTCGACCAGAACTCTTCCTTCTTTCCCTCTCTTCTGTTCTTTCTTACTCTTCTTTCTCTTTCTTCCTTTGATTGGGAGACTATAAAATATGTGTAGGTACGGGTCCATTCTGGGAACTCTTTGATTCAACTGTGGTGAAGAACTACCGTTCACGTAAGCTAATTGATATTATTGCTGTTAACTCTATATGTGGTATAATATAATATGTGTGTCAAATATTGCTTGTGTGTTAAATCGAATTACCTAAGGAATATTCATGTTCTGTTTCTTTCCGTTGATAAATTGCTACAGCTTGGAGAAATGGTCCAACAGAATATGATGTGTTAACAATAATAAAATTGTTTATGCACATGTAAAAATGGGTTGATACAAAACTTTAAAACATGCTGACATGAAGTTTCCTTCTCCTTCCTTCTTCATGATGACCTAGTTTTGAAACGGACAACTGGTTTTCTCATTAGCGTATTTAACTTACAAGCCTAATAATTTAAATAAATACCTACCTAGTCTTGCATTTCTGTACTTTTCTTCATAAAACCCTTTCCCTACACACCATAGGTACTTCAAACATAGTGAATAACTATCGACCATTCTGACACTCAAAGTTTGCTAATGAAGCTGATATTATTACCTATACATATAGTTTTCAATCCCCTTTCTGACACGCAAGTGTGCGAGGGATTACGTGGCGTTGCACAACCGTGCGGCGAAGTGGGACAGTTGCAACACTTAGCGCGGCAGCACACGACCCGCGCCGCGTCCCTGACGCCCAAACTCCAAATTACGAAAATCTCATTGTTATTAAAGAATTGCTGACATGTTCCCAAAACAGGATCTCCCAAACTCGTGCTGTTCCGTGTTACAGAGCGATAGGGTCGGCGCTGGAGTCACTGTGCAGCGTGCCATGCGCCCCGTCTTCCCGAGGGGCTCGCTGGCGTTCACTGCGAGCTAATCTAATTACAAATATCTCCATGGGAGGTGATACAAGGTGTCCGTGCGTGTGTGTGTGCGTTCAGTGCGTCGACCCCATTGATACACCACTTAGTATCACGCCTTTCTTTAGATATGCAAATTGTTATCTCGTTTATCTTAACTAGGCGCTAATGTGAGACTGGTTATCTTAAAGTTTTGATAATCGTATCTAACAGATACTTTATCTGAACAGCTGTTGTTACTACTTACATAGTACGCACGCGCATGCGACCGGCCGTGCTGCACGCGTCCAGCTCCTTAGCATTTTTAGTAAGTACTCGAATGGGGTACTTCTTAATATGCAATGAGTAGATTGATCGTCCTTGCAATATCGAAGTAGGCATGGTGAGTGAGGCGAGTCGACGTGAGCGACGAGTGGCGTCGTTGTGCAAGCGAGCGGCGAGGGGACTGGGTGTGTTCGAGTGACGTGATAACGTCGGCAAACAAGCCACAAGCGCGGGCAAATATTTGTAGGGAACGACGCCGTGTAACCCCCCCCCCCCCCGCCCCCTTCCTCCCTCACCGCTCTCCCGCACGCTCGCTGCAGCCCTGCAGGGAGCGCCGTATCTGGAGCTGAGATACCGCGATACCATCCCCGATACCGAGTAATTATCAGATAGAAGGCAGATCAGATTTGATTACGAGAGCGCGTGTCTGTCGCCGCCTCATTACAGTGTCAGCGCAGCCACGACGCCTGTAGGATGCCGCTCCTCGCGCGGAGTGCAGGGCGAGCTGTGCAGGTCGTGGTGTGTCCTCCCGCGCAGTAGGTAAGTAGGTGCGCTGTAATCCCCGCTCCGGATCTGATAGGCGATATATCGACGGATTATTGATGGGCGCCGCTCGACCTCATCGCGATCTTATCAGTTGTTTTTTTCGTCGAATATTTTCCGTGAAAAGCTAATAAAGAACGGTGCTGAGGGGGTCGGCGCGGGGTACGCGGGGAGGACGCGCACGTGACGCGATGCTCGCTGATAAGACGCCATATTGTTTCAGTGTATCACTCCCCCCTCGCCCCTCTGAGCCACTCATCGCAGTCGAGTCCCTGTGCTCTGTAACTCTGTAAGCGGGTAGGTATGTGTGACATGAAAGTGTTTGTGTGTGCGTTACATATGTTGTCACGTACTCCACGCGCCACTCGAAGTACCTAGGTGATCCTCATACCTACCTCGTTGTGTTGTTCAAGTTATGAAGGACATGATAAATGGAAGGATGACTTAGAATGGAACCAGCTTACAGAGTGTTTACGGTGGCTATTCTTCACTACACCCAAGACACAGGCTGCCTATACCATAGATGAGATTTAAATAAGAGAAATAAATAGAAGATGCAGCCAAGTTACCTATTACTTGTAAATGTATTGTGTATGTTCATAATTACGCTCTCAACTACCCTGAAAAGTCATCGGATGCAGTCGCTATGGCCAAAACCGCCTAGATGGCTTCATCATCATCATCATCATCAATGTGTACGTTCCACGGGACCAAAGGAAAGGGCTGTTGACAGTCAGAGGGCTACCACATGACTAGAGCCCAGTTTGTGAGGTCCTCACTTCAACTCTCAATAGCTACTGCTTTCGACAATACTATCGCCGGGGTGTTCACAGACACAAGTCTGACATCGGACAGATAGGTAAGCCAAGAGTGGCTCTAACACTTACTGGGAATAGTGGAGCGAATGAAACACTTACTGGGAATAGTGGAGCGAATGAAACACTTACTGGGAATAGTGGAGCGAATGAAACACTTACTGGGAATAGTGGAGCGAATGAAACACTTACTGGGAATAGTGGAGCGAATGAAACACTTACTGGGAATAGTGGAGCGAATGAAACACTTACTGGGAATAGTGGAGCGAATGAAACACTTACTGGGAATAGTTGAGCGAATGAAACACTTACTGGGAATAGTGGAGCGAATGAAACACTTACTGGGAATAGTGGAGCGAATGAAACACTTACTGGGAATAGTGGAGCGAATGAAACACTTACTGGGAATAGTGGAGCGAATGAAACACTTACTGGGAATAGTGGAGCGAATGAAACACTTACTGGGAATAGTGGAGCGAATGAAACACTTACTGGGAATAGTGGAGCGAATGAAACACTTACTGGGAATAGTGGAGCGAATGAAACACTTACTGGGAATAGTGGAGCGAATGAAACACTTACTGGGAATAGTTGAGCGAATGAAACAAGAAAGTGCTGTTTTAATAGACCTTTAATTCAAGGTGTACTTCTGATCGCTTATGTAATATTTACACAGATACATGTTCACTAATCTAGCGCGCCGCGACTGTAGCACGTACGTCTATAACATCACATATACTTACTACATTTATGTATTACAACAGTCACATATTTGGCAACATGCTTCAGATCGACTCGCCACCGAGCAATACTTACACCGACGGACACCACACGTTATACTCATTAAAAATTATTATTATATATTACTTTCAATAACATGCAACAATAGTCGACATTATATTAAAAAAAAAAAACATAATTACATAAAAGTACCTAACTAATTGATTTGTATAAACACTAGTATAATTATAATTCGGAATAATGCATTAGAGAGGTACCTCAGATCTATGCGTTCATAGAGCTTACAAAATGCAACTAATTGACGAGTGGCATGTAACGTGAGCACCACAACAGCGACACGACTGCGACACGACAGCGACAAACGCTCGCGGACACTCCGCGCGTTCGCTCCGTTACGACAACGTTACGACGCGATACGGCGCTACCGCGCTACTTAATAATAGTTCAGTACTTAGTACACGAGCGTCACCGCGCCTGCTGCACTCCTCGTGTGGAACCGCGGAATATACACGCTTCCTTGTTGTGTGACCAGTTGAGTTAATATTTCTGAAGACACGGATGTCCAGATGTACAGAGTGTAGTGTCCCGTACAAGGAGTTATAAGCTTTGTGGTGCATTCTCACCTACTCGTATAAATTCGTGGAATGTTTGTTGAAGTCATGGAGTCAACGATAATATCTCTACGGTTATTACTAATGTCAGAGAGAGTGCGTGCGATGCGCACTGACACGACGGCTCACAACTCCCGCGCCCTGCGCTGAGCGCATAGGTACGTCATGTTAGTCCGCACTTCCGCAAAACAACATTATTTTATAAAACTATAAATTTTAGCGTTCAACATAAAATAAAATTTAGCTGTGAAACATTCAAAACAGACTCTTTGCAG
>OX451387.1:20301-143408 GCA_949629135.1 Eremobia ochroleuca | reverse complement strand
CCACCTGGCGGCGCAGCGGCGCGTGATAACGTCGCATTACTGAGTGTCAGTGAGCAAATATGCGGAGACACGGCTTTAACGTGTGTCGACTGTTTTTTTGGACCTTTGTTATAGCGATAGGCGAGACTTGCGCCGGCCGGAGTCGGCCGGACGCGCGCGCTGTTTGCGCGGCACGTGCCTTATCCGATACCATTTACGGAATGCGATTTTAATGCGCTTAAAAGGGAACGACTTCATTTTAAAACAAGACATGGTTTTTTTGGAGCGGCCTACGCAAACAGTCAGCGCGCCGCGCCGTGTGTCGTTAGTTTTACGAGGCCGACTACACCGGCTCCACCGGGATTCAGGCCAGCTTTACAATAGTAAACAATATCAATGGACACGTTACTATCGCGAGCGATTCAGAGAGTCGCCGCGTCGACACCGACGAGGAAAACCGCGATCGATGCTAATTAAACAAGCGGGCAGCGGCCATGTGTGGCGGCACTACACTGCACTACACCCGCACCAGTCGCACCAGTCGCACCAGTCGCACTACCAGCGCGAGCCCTACAGGCGCACGCTGCACCCACACACGCTCGCGGGGCATTGTTTTCGACTTTGACACGTGACATTGAGGTTCTTTTAGACATCGAAGTAACGGAAAACAGGACATTAATTATTTCTCTAAAAATAGCAACTTCATTATTAATTATTACAAAATTCGTCGGGTTGTTGTGTTTGAATGTTACATTTTCGAAGTTAAACACCAATAAATACCTATGCGACTTGTCTCGCTTCAAAACGCTTCCTCGCCGACGACGAATCAGAGAAAAGAAATTAATTTACTTTACGAGTCACAAGACTGAAATAAAATTAGGATAGCATCGTGAAGACTGATGAAGGTTTAAGTGGGCTCCTTAAACATAGCGCGGAGTTCACACGAGTGCTCGTAAATAATGCCGGAACTGTGCGCTTATCGACGTGCCTTTTGGAAATAGCTTATCTCTCGGTTACTGAATAAAAAACTTGGGAGTCACAGAGATGCACCCGCGCCGGCCGAGCGCCCCGAGCGGCCCGAGCGGCCCGACGCGGCGAGCGAGCGACGAGCCAGCGACGCGCGGGCTATCGCGACGTGACCTGCCACAAAAACACGACCCCCCCCCCCCGCACCGCCTGTTGCTATCTGCTATCGGGACCATCAAACTACATAATTATGATATTTTTATCATCGTTTACAGCGCGCCCGACATCCACATATAAATATTTCCATTACTGTGAGGATATTAAAACCGCGTAAGTAAACAGCCCAGTGTACTCGTCCATGATCTACACTAACTTACGTTCGCACAAAATCCCTGGTTAACCTATTTGCGTTATAGGTACAAACTCACATGTACCTATTTATTTGTAGGTGGTTCACTCATCGTTCAAGTAAAGTTTATTTTCAAAGTGCACATTATAGTGTAGCTACAACACGCTCGCGCACTAGGTACAATGTGCGTGCTGTAGGTACCTACGTCAGTGGAACAAAGCGGAGTATGTCACCATGGCCGGCAGCTGTCGCGCGCTCGGGACTGGTGAATCACGCCCAGTGGACTTGATCAATCATTGTTTTATTTTAATCATCATGTTTTTATATTCGCCACTATAATTGTCTGCTATTTGTGTCGAGGCAAAACCTAACTCGAATAGTAGGTACTTTACAATGTTTCAAGACTTGTCTTGAAACATTGTAAAGTTTCATACTCATTTGACATACCTCTAATGTTCTCTAAAAGTTCGGTACTTACTAGCAGAGAGACTGGCTGCCGCGGACATTTGTGGACGACGATTACTTTCCAAGTTCCACACCTCCTGGAAACAGAGAGGAGAAAGTGTTGGTGAGCGGCGAGACAAGCGACGCGAAGCAGAATCGCATGAGATGAATCATCGAGCTGTACAGCTCGGCAGGCTCGCCTACGCCCGGCAGGATGTGTGCGAGAGAGACGTGAGCATCTCTCAGTTCGCGCAGATTGGCGGGTCAGTGTCGGGTGCTTGTTGGTGTGTGGCTGACCTGGTGTGAGTACGGTGGCGCGGCGAGCGCGCTAGAGCCGTACGCGGTGTTGGGGCGCGAGGTGGCGCACGCGAAGGCGCCGCCGAAGCGCGCGCTGAAGGCTGGCAGCGAGCCGCCGCCCGCGCCGCCGCCTCCACCCGCCTCCGTGCCGCCCTCCGCGTACTCCTCGCCCAGTACCACTCCGCCACCGCCGTAGTTCGGGGAACCGCCTGCGAAACATAGCAAACCAAATGAGCCCCTACACTAGGAACTGGTAAAGACCCAATTTTGACAAAGATTCGGTTTGCATGAGGAAATAGCTGCAGGCGCCTGTCCTTGCGCTGCAAGGTAGCAGTAAGTATTGATGTGTACCTGCGCTGGAGGTCCAGATCTGCGGCTGCGAGGTGATCTCGGCGCCGTTGCCGAAGTAAGGTGAGCCGGCTGCGTATGCGCAGCGCGAGTACACCGCTCCACCGCCTCCTCCGCCGCCACTCCTACAAACAAAATGGCAATTACTTTGAGAAACTGCTGAAACATAATCATATTCACCAACTGTCTCATAACATTGAACGGCTGAGTTCACCAGTGGCTACATGTATTTTTTCATCCGGGGAATTAAAATTGACGTAAAAAACAGACAGGTAGCAGCGTCAGCACGTGCATCATCAGCTCATACAGCATCTTAGAAAAAATGATGTGTAATGAATTATTTTCACGCAAGTGGGCGCTAGCACTATAGTGCCAAACTCGCCTCGCGCTCACCGCCGCCGCCGTAGGCCGCCGCGCGCGGTCCATCCGTCCGTGCAGCAGACTGGTGAGCACACGAGCGCGTCTCCAGTCTCCTCGCGTCGCGATCGTCACCACGCTCACACGCACAAGCTCATCAGGTGTACATATTTTGCTCTTTGCCAGTCTCTCTTAACGTACTGTATATGCGCTTGGGGTGGTGCACCCAAGACGGTACTGTTGAAACTAGAACGAGCTCAGAGAGCAGTGCTGAAAATTAGTACCTTTCGGCCCATCCTTTTCCCAACTGAAGAACTATATAAGAACTGTAAAGTCCTCACAGTCAGACAATTATTTGTATTGCACATACTATTATATCAGCATCAAAGAACCTCTTACGAAATAATTACCACAAGACGCAAAGACAAAGTATGTCAACCCTTCCGCTGTAAATACTCTTTCACAAGAAGATTTCCCTGTTTCCAAGGTCCTCATCTCTACAATAGTCTTAATAGAATACTGAACTTTTACTCACTCCCTATAGTGTCATTTAAAAAGAAGCTAAATAATTGGCTACAAACCCTTAATTACAACAACACAGAAAGCTTATTGTTGAGTCAATACAGCTCCCGTTAAACCCCTTATCCTCATTTGCTCATCGCTAGCTACCATTACCCACAAATATACGAATAACAATTCATT
This sequence comes from Eremobia ochroleuca, assembly GCA_949629135.1. Lineage (NCBI taxonomy): Eukaryota > Metazoa > Arthropoda > Insecta > Lepidoptera > Noctuidae > Eremobia > Eremobia ochroleuca. The sequence goes on along the minus strand of OX451387.1, from coordinate 139,966 downwards.
TCACACACACACACACACACCCTAACACACCCCACACACACCCTCACACACCCTTTCACACACCAATACACGCACTACACTTTTTGTTATATTTCCTTTCCTATTTAGTTTATTTGCTCGTTTACCTATGCCATATAATGAACTACTCACATAATTGCAAAATGGCAGGTATGTACCTAAATGCAATTAAGAAACATCTAATAGGGTCGGGCCCAGCATCTTTAACACAAGTTGCCTTGGCAACATAGCAAGGTTGCTGGTGTCGCCACACTATTGTATAATTTACTTTAAACTGTATGTACTACCATGTGTTTAATGTAAAATGTAAAACTTGATGCAAATAAATTATTATTATTATTATTATCTACACACGCAATGACTTGGGCTCATCCCACTGACGCTTATTGTTGTTACCTAGCTACCTATTCCAGAAGCTTGTTATAAAATGAATGCTGCTTGCATTCATTTTATAACAAGCTTCTGGAATGGACCAAAGTTACTTAATAATAATAATAATAATAACGCCACCGCCGTTCTCTACGTTGACGTCGTAGTGGGGCTTGCGCGCTCTGAACTCTAGGCCTGTGCGGGTAGAGTTTACCTTACTTTACCTGGTTTTAGTAGTCTTAAGTTCTTTATTTATACCTAAATTCTAGCAAATAAATAAATTTGAATTAGAATTTTGAATTTGCCGGAACAGGGCTAGGGTGACGAGCCAGACCAAGAGATACAGAAATCCGCAGGGCAGCATGTCGCGAGCTGTTGGGCAGTGGCGACCCCACGGACCCTATCTCCCGGGATTAGTCTTGTTCCTCACCTCTGGGCTCTGGCTTGTCTTAATTGCCCAGCTGAAGTGAACACTGACGAGGAACAGAAGTCCCACCTCTTTCTTGACTTCACTGCCTGGCTTGAGTGGAGATTCTCAAGAGCAAACGTGCTCGGGGGAAGGAAGTAGGTATTCCAGTAAGTGCTCGTCGGGATCTTGACCATCTTCCGCGCTTTGGGATTGTTCTGAAAGCCGTGGAATATCTCTCCACTCCTCAAGCACCTCAGGACATGTTGCCTCCTTGTCGCTACGTCACTATATTGTGCTAGCGACCGTTTCCGGGGGCCCATTATTGAGTGTGCAAGTCACCCCCTGCCATTTTATCCGTGTATATATGTCTAAAATATTGATCAGGCAGGGGCCTTAGTTCTCCCATAGTTCTCGGTTACCAGTCCACTTTAGCCACCCAAACCCATAATCCAATATAATTTGTTTCCATATCCTGCAATAGTCCTACAGCCACCGGGGATTGTCATTGGGTGCACTTGCATAGTGCGAACAGAGATAATCGTAGGTTGGTGCCGTATTTAATTAAAAACGTCTAATGGGCCTCTGCTAGTTGGCTTCGGCCCCTCGTACGCCTTTCAAAGGTCCCGAGAAATGCCAAGAGACGTAAAAATAATAATACAAAATAAAAAACATACGAGTATGACTGGTTTATTTTCATTTCTTTTGAAGCTTCAGATGCTAAATAAATCAGCATTTCGTTAATTAAATATAAAAAAGACAATAAGAAAGCATGACCAGTAAACCGTTACGTAGGTACCTAGGGCTAGGTACTTAGCTATTTAATATTTCACAACAATTTTAAAATAAATCCTCTGGTTTCCTATAGAGATCTTGAAGCATGCATGATGTTCAGGAAAGATTGGTCCAGTCTGTCAGTTGTAGTTAGAACCCTGAACCCTGCGCCTAGCACCTAGGATGCTTATCTCCCCCCGTGTTTATAATTGACAGATCGTATCAGATGTCTTAAGCATTACCTAGCGCCTTGATGACCGACCAAAAAGGATTGTGAAGTTTTTTGACTCAATATCTAGTAATCGCATATTATTGTGTGACAAAATTAATGAATTGTGTAACACTGGCTAAATTGATGCAAGTAATATGTGACAACCTTAGCGATTGAGATATTACTCAAGGGTACAGACAGAACGTGTGGACATTGGTCGCAGTGGAACGTGACGAAGTGACGATCAACTGTGCGCCGGAGCGCGCGCCGTCGACGGTGTACACATTACACGGCGCTGGTATTAAACATTTTAGCATCGTTTAAGAATACCGAGTACCCGAGCTTGTAGTTGTTAAGTAGAGCGCAGTGAGGCTAATGGCTCGGAACGTCTCGGAAGTAGGTACCCATGCGTTATCGTGCGCCGCGCCGCCCTCGACCCGCTTGCATTCATTACGCGACGCGGGGCACACTCGCCCGACACCAGCACTTTCAGACGAACCCACACACCAAATCATGTACAAAATTGCATAGCATGTTAACTTCAATCTAATTCACGAGGGTTCCACATTCAGTCGCAGGCCAACGTGCTCAGAGGAAGGCCGAGCCTTGGACGCTGGAGTCTGGACCGGTGGCCGCTAGAGCCAACACAACACGGCGCCGAGATAAAACTAAGGCGGAGTGATGGATACGGAGCGGGACATATACGGCGTCACCATGTATGTAGTACGAGCAACACGAGAACGCGGAAGTGGAGCGCCCGCACTCGCACGTTCACACCGCCCGGCGCCCCTCACTCCGCGCAGTGACGTCGCAGCGTGCCTCAGCTAGTGACTCCACTGACTCACGCATGAAAGAAGACAACTATTACCCCAAATACTAGTTTTGTAACTACATACATAATGTGCCTACTTGCGTGCCTGCTTGCGTGCCTATGAAGCTTTGTCTCTGTTCCGTTTCTTTATTGTTTCCATACACTAGCACAAGCATAGCTTATCTATCTCACAAGCCAATACCTACTTACTATGCGCGTCTTCTTAACAATGAGCATGTAATGTAGTCGGTATGGATGGCCGCAACTAGTGAGCGTTGTAGCTTGTAGCCCGCATCCCGTTCCAGGCGGCCACCCCATTAGCGTCGCCAGCGGGCACACGTGCTGGACACGCCGCCTGCCCGCACACGCCGCCACACGTGCTCTCTAACGACGGTCCCGCGCTCCCGCCCGGAACACCCCGCTTCTGGACGCAGCGTCCAATGTGACCAGCCACTTCGCAAGCAACAGTAAGAGTAAAACGTGGATCGGTTTACTCTTCCTAAACGCGACCCTCGTTATTTGTGATCGTCGAGCTAACCCCGCACCGGGACGTCAAGGGCCTATACAAATAACTCATTCGAGACACTTAAACCATCACTCGACGCTCACAAAAAATTATGTGTACAAATTTGGAAACGATCCGAGGACTTAAAACGTGTAAAATGGCGCATTAAAAGGGGACGCGCACAAAAACTGTCTGACAAATAACCCAGCGAGCGCCGGCGTGCGGCGGGTCACCTGCGGCCTGCGCCGGCGCAACCACCACGCGGTCCACGTCCCACGACGACGGCGACGTATTGATAACGGTAATGTACACATTATAGGAAAACACCAACAATTCTCGTAATGTTATGAAATAAGTAGATATAAAAAACCTGCCATTTCTTTTAAAGCGTGAATCATCAATCTATTTTGTCTCAATTATAATGCATCTGCTAGCTAAACGTTCGTGTATTGTGTTGCAGATTTCAGCAGATCAACGAGATTGTCACTGAGCTCAGAACATTTTTCCGCAGTCAACTGTATTTAAGAATTTACATCATTTAATAATAAATACTTACACAAAATATTAATACATAGTTAGACGGTTGTCGCTGACCGCTTAAAGTGGGATTTTCCTTATACTAATTGGTAACAATAAACAAACTCGAATATTAGAGGAAAACGCAAACATGCCTAACGATATTAATTATTTTCAAACAGAACAAGTCAATAATAAAACTGCCGCGCTGTGTACCTACTGCGCAGCTGTGTGTGTATGTGTGTGTGTGTCTGTGTGTGCGTCTGAACGTACATAATCGATGGCTGCTTGTAACTGTGCGGTATCCACACGACAGGCACGAGTGTGCAGCCGCTGTAGGAGATGTTCTCACGCGGCGCCCACGCGCGGGACACTCGACACCCTGGGACCAGCCAGCTCACGTAAGACCTGTCGCTACCTAGAACACGGCCCACATGCCTCCCTGGCCCTACCTAGCCCGACAGCCTCCGAACGCCAGTCGCCTTTCGCGTTCCTTAGCGATACGCAAGGTATTTCTTTCGAGATGAAAAACCGTTTGTGAAACCTCACAAAAACCGACACAACAAACAAGGAGACGGTGTTGTCGAAGTATCAGAACAGCCGCAACAGCTAATAATGCTATTAACGTTCTGTACACAGAGGTTTCTTGCGCTCTTCCGCCCGAGCGGGGCGATGGTCCCGACTCGCACAAAAAACGTCGTGAACCCAGAGTTAAGGTGGTTTTACACCGGCGAAGCGATGCGTGGATGGGATGGGCGAGAATTGAAATTTGTATGGCAAGATGTCTATCCACACCCTGCGGCAGGGCGGTATTTTATTTTTTAGGGCGAAATTTTGACATGCAAATGTCAATTTTCGCCTATCCCATCCACGCCTAGCCTCGCCGGTGTAAAACCTCCTTTAGGCTCCGAACGTATTTGCACAACCAATTGACTGCATTTGGAGGGTTAGCTTGCTTTTGGTTTTAGAGTGGTTGCCATAAATTAATCCAAGTGTGCGGATCGACAAACACCATTGTTAGCCCGACGCGAGAGGTGAGTGAGGGGGGCGAGGGTGGGGGGGTGGGCTGGGGAGGGGGCGCGGGGCCTGCTCTTACTAGGTTAAGTGTGGCGGCGCACAATGCTAGCGCGCGCGCTCCGCAGGAAATGCACGATAGCGTTACTCATTCGCAGAAACCACACAACGCAATACTCGATCCAGCTCTCTCTAATATTAAAACATTCTGCTCTGACGTGCCGCTGTTACCTTCAACTACGAACCTATTCTCTTATATTTTCCACATCATCCAAATATTTGAGTATTACAAACTAGACACAGAGTGCAGTGGCAGTCTGGCTTGTAGGCCTGTAAACTATTGACACTCAACGTCCGACACATTACGTTCAGCTCAACTCATTACAAGCGTAACAAACATTACATTACATGATGTTTATCTCAGAGAAAACTGTGTTCTTGTTGACGCACATTGGTGCAAGTTGCTCTAATGATGATTGAGCACATAACAAAGTGCTATAAGTAATGACTCAACGCGTCAGTAGGAAATAATGCAATACTTCAATAACAGGTTCACGCAGAAAGTCTATTGTAGTTCTCAAACCAAACAACATAAATGAGGCATGTAGGTGTGTATCAGAGGAGGCACAGATGCCAGCAATTGAACTACTACAATCTGTCAAATTTCTTTAATAGATTTTCAAATTTATCGCTAAAGCTTAAGCTTTAAAACTGCCGCAGCTACTGCTGCTGCTTTTTTGAAACTGTCAAATTCTCCCAAACAATCTTTCAAGATTGATTGGGAGAATTTGACAGTTTCGGGTAGCTTGATGTGCTGGTGTCTGTACAAATAACATATAAGAAAGAAAGAAAATACATTTATTTATCACAGACTGTAAGACACACAGTACACCTGAGACATACATCAGATAAAAACAAATAAAAATCAAATAACAAAGTGTAAAGTCCGATGTAAGAAATTAAACTGGAAGGTGTGCCTCACGGCTGCGCCAAAAAAGTATATATCAGTTGGTATTGTTACTGTTCCGGAAATATCTAAATAAAATGAATGGTGACCATTTCATTGGTTATTTTGTGATACATACTGTTGTAACTTTTACTAAACTTCAAAAACAAATCATTTATTTAATTTTAAGCCATTTACAGGCACTTTTGAATTTTATTGTCAAAGAGTGGGTCAGTTAGTCAAGAACTTGATGTTAGTTGCCCATTCCTAAACGTAGATCTTATGGAGAGGAAACTACTAACAGTCCCTTGATGCTAGTTGCCCATTCCTAAACGTATATCTCTATGGATAGGAAACTACTAACAGTCCCGTGATGCTAGTTGCCCATTCCTAAACGTAGATCTATATGGAGAGGAAACTACTAACAGTCCCTTGATGCTAGTTGCCTATTCCTAAACGTAGATCTGTATGGAGAGGAAACTACTAACAGTCCCTTGATGCTAGTTGCCCATTCCTAAACGTAGATCTCTATGAAGAGGAAACTACTAACAAACAGTCCCTTGATGAAATGCACAAAAATTAACGACTGAAACTACACAAGTTATCGACAAAATAAAAAAGAACAAATAAAAATAAAAATATCGTTAATTTAGTTTGCGTGTATTTAATTTAAATAAACGAAATCGTGTAACAATCATAGGTCTAAGTTGCTGGAAGTTATCCAAAATATGCATTTAAATGTACCTCGACTATTATCGTAAGCTGTTAGAAGTGAAAACATGATGTCACTTTAATTTTCTTTTCAATTTGGATGTCATTTACATATTTGCCCGTGGCTACTTTCAGCGTATTCCTGTAGGAGCCATAGTTCAGAAATTAAACACACTGGCTTAAAAAAAATCTGCCTGTATAATACTCGTATGTATTGCTGGTTCAGCAGTCGGCTTGCAGCCGCGCTGCCATTCATTGTGCGCGTGACGTCACGCCGGACGGCCACATCCTGCTGTCCTCACCGCGGACAGAGCCACCCGCACCCCGCGCCCCGCACCCCGCACCCGCACCCCGCACTCACATACTTACTCTTGTCTCAATATGCTTATACAACCCATTTAAATGTTTCTTTGGAGAAAGTAAAACAATACTATTTTCTGTATTAGGTTCCAATTACGGCTGAACAATAGCTATCCGGTTAACTACGGCAATGTTCGACCAATGCAGGTAGTGTATATACGTACCTGCTGAGATTACCTATTATAAATATTAGCATTAACAATACTAAGTTAAACGATAAATAGCAATCAGAAACTTGTGAAACGAATGTTAAATACACGTATTAATAAACTGTCTCACATACCTGCATCTGCTCTAGACAGTTTTCTCAACACCTCCGTACTTAAATGAATGTGGATGTATGACATTCTGATGAGGCTCGCTTTGGACAGCCGGTCGTGAGTGACCTTTGGAGTGAGAGCGGTTCATTGATATGAGTTTTACAAAGATCACAACATTCTAAGAGCTGTGCATCTAACTTATTTTCTATGGTCTCTATAACTCTTTTAAAAATTGGACAAAATTAAAAAGCACCTAGGTGCCTTTTGATTTTGTTCAATCGCCATTGGCCATTGGTTTTATTATGGCCAAAAATAGTGAACACAGCAATGCAATATATTGATGTATTGAGGAAGTATGAACTAAGAACCAATAAGTACTTCCTTTAGGTAAGTTAGTGAGTACTAAAATCAAGTTGATATTAAACTTTGGCTCTCCCAGCTCTTCGTAAGTCTGTTTCTAAATAATATAGCTGAGCTCCAAGAGCGCTAACGTATTCCTGAGTGCCCGCCTGCCTGTAGCAGCCTCTGCAGTACATCGTGGTACTTAGTCGGATCAGTGGAAACGTATCGACGCGTAAAACGAAAGATAGTTCGCATTGTTTCAATATCTACCCAGATCTACTCGTTAGTAGCCAAGTTGAAATTAAAGCTGACTAGAATTTGACCAATTAAGTGAAACGGCCACAACGGAGATAACGCGGCGCAATAACAATTGGACACGAAAACTAGCTGGCAGTTGAGCGTAAGCAAGGAGCGCGACTCTACTGCGCCGGCTCTCGTGTCGTGGTCGTTTGACGGAGACAGCGCTAGACTGGCAGCTCGTGAGGGAACTAAGCGCCAGTGCGTGTCGTGGTCGTCTGACGGAGACAGCGCTAGACTGGCAGCTCGTGAGGGAACTAAGCGCCAGTGCGTGTCGTGGTCGTCTGACGGAGACAGCGCTAGACTGGCAGCTCGTGAGGGAACTAAGCGCCAGTGCGTGTCGTGGTCGTCTGACGGAGACAGCGCTAGACTGGCAGCTCGTGAGGGAACTAAGCGCCAGTGCGTGTCGTGGTCGTCTGACGGAGACAGCGCTAGACTGGCAGCTCGTGAGGGAACTAAGCGCCAGTGCGTGTCGTGGTCGTCTGACGGAGACAGCGCTAGACTGGCAGCTCGTGAAGGAACTAAGCACCAGTGCGTGTCGTGGTCGTCTGACGGAGACAGCGCTAGACTGGCAGCTCGTGAGGGAACTAAGCGCCAGTGCGTGTCGTGGTCGTCTGACGGAGACAGCGCTAGACTGGCAGCTCGTGAGGGAACTAAGCGCCAGTGCGTGTCGTGGTCGTCTGACGGAGACAGCGCTAGACTGGCAGCTCGTGAGGGAACTAAGCGCCAGTGCGTGTCGTGGTCGTCTGACGGAGACAGCGCTAGACTGGCAGCTCGTGAAGGAACTAAGCGCCAGTGCGTGTCGTGGTCGTCTGACGGAGACAGCGCTAGACTGGCAGCTCGTGAGGGAACTAAGCGCCAGTGCGTGTCGTGGTCGTCTGACGGAGACAGCGCTAGACTGGCAGCTCGTGAGGGAACTAAGCGCCAGTGCGTGTCGTGGTCGTCTGACGGAGACAGCGCTAGACTGGCAGCTCGTGAGGGAACTAAGCGCCAGTGCGTGTCGTGGTCGTCTGACGGAGACAGCGCTAGACGTAGACTGGCAGCTCGTGAAGGAACTAAGCGCTAGCGCGTGAAAATCAACATTATATTATCCACGGTTATAATTAGGTATATTATTATTGGTTTTTCCTACTTCAGGTAGAATCGAATTATGTATTTCTTACCTTCCTCTAGTTAAGGCTCTATTTTTTAAATATTTATGTAAATTAATTATTTGAATAAAGAATTTCAATTAAAGTAGGTTTTTCGTATGTGGGACCTGTTTACTGTTATAGGTTCCACATGTAAATAAATTATACACCGGCCCGTAGGTATTATCATTCTTATGACAGCGAACCCGTTAAAAAGTACGATGCCATAGTTCATGAAACGTCACCGATGCCGTAGTTCACGTCCATAAGAACTTGTATAAAAATTATGCACACTTCAAGAACTAAAAATAATAATAAACCATAATAACATTATAATATTATTATATTACATTTACAGGGAACATAACGAACTTCATTATAGTTCGTCGGGAAGCACGCAGTCGCTACACAGCCGCTACGCTACGCAACGCAATCGTAGCGTAGCCGCTACACATTGCTGTCGCTTGCTACGCACCCGCTACGTAAAGAAATTGTAACGCAGCCACTACGCAATTCGGTCGTAGTGCAACTGCTACGCTATGATGTCGTATGCTACGCAACGCGATTGCTAGCTAAGCGCCGCTACGAAGCCCGGTTATTACTCAACGTAGTTATAGCACGTCTCGCTCTCACAAAAATGGCGAAGCAAACAATAAATAAAATTATAATTTACAAAAATTAACATTTCTGGCTGTGAAAAGTAATTTCGTGTGTTATTTTTCTTTCTTGAGTAATTAGAACACAACCCATTTTAATGCATATATACAACGTGTAACGTTAAATGCGCAAAACCTGAAAATAGTTTGTTCAGAATAATGAACAGAATTAATTGAACCACTTTTTAATATAGGTCACATTTTTCAAAAAATCTTCATTAAAAACGTTGCCGTGTCTATTTATTAATAGGTCAAGCAAGCCAATATCAGCGCGGCGCAGCGGCCGAGTGACGACTCCTCCCTCGATAAAGCGTCGTTACAGACGCAAGAAACGATCAGAATGGCCAGTAAAACTAAAACAGCAAATAAAATCTTTACAATTTTTTTAATTACTTATTTTCGCTCTGAAATATGTCAATTGACTTAAAAATCAGTTGGGGTGTGTGAGGTTTTGCGCATTTAACGTTACACGTTGTATATAAAAAACAAAAATGATTGAGCTGTATAGACATGCGCTGTTAGACGATGCCGATGTTACTGTAACTGGGCGTACCTACTGTGTCCATTGGACTTGGTTCAAGTAGAAGCACGCGCTGTGATCAACTAACAACGTATCTTCCGCTTTAAGTTTATCTAACTACCAACATCATAAAGTCGAAAACGCGCCTCTGTCTTGCTGATCCGCCTCAACCTAAATCGATCGATCGACCTATCTTTCTGAATAACACATTATTATGTTGCTAAGATGCAACTGTTTCGTACTAAGTATCATGCTGCTCGTCTGATCACCTGGCTCATACATTCTTTCAGTGAGGAAGGTACTTTAAATAGTAGGTAGGCAGATACTATCCAAGTGGAAATGTAAGCGTTCCTACAACGGGAACAGTACCTACTTTATTTTATATAAATCTGTTGGTTTTCTGCTTTGACCCCAACTATTGTATTAATATAATTATGTCTTATCCGTATGACTTAGAGTCGTGCGTGTCCCACCACTGTTCTACTCTCTGGTGTCCATGGTCTCTCCTTAGACCTGTCTTCTCTCTGTCTCTAAGTTGTTTAGAGATCGCTATCAGTTATCACATACTGTTGTCTGTTACTAACAGGGCTCTGAACCGGTTTAAAAAGAGCGGTTAATTTCGATGAAATACCGGTAAATATATCGTTCCCTCATTAACCGGTTAAACAAGTGAACTGTTCATATGTAACCCAAATGACAAAGGTTACCGGTTACATAAGCACAAACGGTTTTGACACCCAAATTAACCGGTTAATTCCGTAAGTCGTAAATATTTTTCGTCTACTTTTTTAACACTTCCAACAAGTTATAGTGACATTAGTACATTTAGTACCCCAGAAAACATTAGGAAAAAAAATGTTTGATCTGAGGACGTCAAATACAACCGGAGAACTTAAATGGTGCGGGTAGATTCATGTTGCAACTTGCTTAGTTAGGGGGCGGGGGGTGTTTAACCGGTTAATTTTCACTTTCAAAACCAAAATTCATGAAAAACCGGTTTCCCGCAAAAACCGGTGAAAACCGGTAAAGTGCAAACCTTAACCTAAATCGATTTCGGTTTGGGGTCAATGACCGTAACCGGTTAAGAATTTCAACCGGTTTCCGAGCCCTGGTTACTAAAGCCCACAGTTGCACAAATACTGCTTCAATTATTCCGATCAAATATTTTCATTCTTTTTTACATATTAGGTATTATTAATGTTTGCGTTAGTTCGTATTAGGTTGTGAGTGTGAGTATTCACATTATAGAACATTCTAAATAAAACCCAAGTAGCATTTAAAAAGGCTTTCAGTTCTGACATCAGGGCTCGGAAACCGGTTGAAATTCTTAACCGGTTACGGTCATTGACCCCAAACCGAAATCGATTTATGTTAAGGTTTGCACTTTACCGGTTTTTACCGGTTTTTGCGGATAACCGGTTGTTCATGAATTTTGGTTTTGAAAGTGAAAATTAACCGGTTAAACACCCCCCGCCCCCTAACTAAGCAAGTCGCAACATGAATCTACCCGCACCATTTAAGTTCTCCGGTTGTATTTGACGTCGTCAGATCAAACATTTTTTTTCCTAATGTTTTCTGGGGTACTAAATGTACTAATGTCACTATAACTTGTTGGAAGTGTTAAAAAAGTAGACGAAAAATATTTACGACTTACGGAATTAACCGGTTAATCTGGGTGTCAAAACCGTTTGTGCTTATGTAACCGGTAACCTTTGTCATTTGGGTTACATATGAACAGTTCACTTGTTTAACCGGTTAATGAAGGAACGATATATTTACCGGTATTTCATCAAAATTAACCGCTCTTTTTAAACCGGTTCAGAGCCCTGTCTGACATTAATCTAACGTGTACTTAGCAAACTAGTTACATTAGTCATCTGAATAGACATAAAACAACGAGACGCACAGGCATCGCGGTGTAATTGTAGTAAACTAAACAGTTATAAATAAACTAACAACAGTTAGCGACGCGCCGCGCCGCGCTGCGCGCCGCTCTGCGGCCGCGGCCTTATCGCGCCGCGCCGTGCGACGTGCCACCGCCGCACAACACACACACACACACACACACGCTCACACGCTGTGTGCTCACCGACATTATCATATTATTCATTTAAAATAATTTCCAAGGATTGGTGCGGAACGTTGCCGAGATACATCGGACGCACGAGCTACCGAACTCACCAAATTTGACTTACAAACTATTGCACGTTATCGTTCAGTGAGGAGATAGCACACGTGCTCACTGAAACCAGTCGACATTCTAAAGAATGTCGGAGGTGTTGCGCGTGCGCCGAACGTAGACGTGGCCGCGGTGGACATTTTCAGCTGTTCTTTATCCGTATAACAATATTTTAATGAAATTCCCGGAATACAGTTAATCAATGCTGACGCACAATTCAAAATTCAATTTTTATCAATTCTTCGGAGGAAGTAACCCAAGTGCATGGACTGTAAGACGACGACTTGCTGAAGCAAATTTAAAACCATTTAGACCTGCAAATGGCCCTAAATTGGAGCGTGGGCATCGTACTTCGAGATTAACATATGCCCGGAACCACTTAAATTAGAGCATTGAAGATTGGTCAAGAGTTATGTTCTCAGATGAATCAAAATTTATGCTTTATGGGCGTTTCTCTGTAAACTGGGCAACTCGTTCTAAGGAAACTGTCTAGGCAACTTTTTTGCTCATAATATAATACATTTTATTTAGGGAACAAGTATCCGTCTATTTATTAATATAGAGCAGATGAACCACAAATATTCCCATTACTTTAGAAAATATTAAGCATTTTCTGAAAAATGTATACAGTGGACTGTTGTCAAAGCCAGGGGACTGTGAAATAAAAAAAAATACAATTTTAGTATCGAAATTAAATGTTTTATTATTATTATAAACTTTGGAGCTTAAGAATTATGTAACCGAATAATAAAAAAATAAAGAATCTTTATGTAATATTGTACTTAGCACTGTAATCTTAATATTTACTTGTTATTAACACTTTCCGTCTGCCATTTTTTGTAACTTTGTATTTGGTGTATCTTTAGGCTTTGGATTTATACTCTTTTTTAGTCGCGATAAACGTTTTTTGTACTTTAATACTTTCTTCTGAATTTCTTTAATTTCTTCATCTTTTTTCTTCTTTATTGTATATCTAAGCATCTTTTCTTTATTTTTATTAATTATTTCAGCAACTTCAGCCGGTCGATTCTGAAAAAATCTCACCGTGATAACTAAGGTGAAGTGAGCTTAGAGTGAGCTGTGAGTCAAGCTGATACTAGGAATTGACACTATTGACGACTCACTCCACGCTCACTTCACCTAAGATTTCACGGTGAGATGGTTACAGAATCGCACGGCAGGTGTTGACATTTGACATGAAGTAGATACATCAAAATCTGTAGTATTTTCTTTAATAAATGAGTTAGTAATATTTGCTAATACTTTTTTCTTATTGCGATACTTGGTGCAATGCTCTTTCCACTTCTTCTTGGCTTTTCGGTGTTCTCGTGGAGTCATATTCTCAACAAGCTTTCTAGTTCCCTTTTCTTTTTTCTTAAGGTACTTAAGGCGTTCTTTTTCTTTAAGTTCTTCCCTTTTCTGAGGGTCGTTTTTAATCTTCTCATATCTCTTTCGCTCTGCTTCCCTTTTTTTTTGTAGAATCTCTTCTTTAGTGTTTTTTTTTTCTTTGGTGCCATTCTCAAAACAAATCTAAAACAATAACAAATATAATTTAGACAGTCCTCTAGATGCTGAAACAGTCCTCTGTCCTGTAGGGAGACAGGGGACTGTTGCCAGGGGACTGTTTAATTTGATTTAATTGATGAGTAGTACAAAATGTAATTGATCTATGCTATTTTGCTGCACATAGGAAGTATGTATCTATTGTAACAATTTAAATATTTGAAGGAATCATTAAAATAGGTACATAAATAGAAGTAAAATAATCCTTACCAGAGGACTGTTGGCTGTCAGTTTACAACGCGGCTTCCACGGAAGGACGCTCGAACACAACTAAATAAGATGGCGTTCAGGTCGTCATGGTGGCAACCGCGCAAACTTTAAACTTGTTTGCGTCTCGTTACACGCATAAAAGTCGTTGTTTAACCTTTCGGCTCCGTGACACGTAATTTAAAATATAGACAGGGGGACTGTTCACTAAATGCGAAGACAAAGTTTCATTGCCTTTCTTTAAATTGTAAAATAATATTTAAGTATGTAAAACTAGCGACCCGCCCCGGCTTCGCACGGGTGCAATGGAGAAACTGATAATTTTAGAGCCACTATTTCTAGTAAAAAGTATAGGATAAAAAATGGTTATTGTGGGTTATCCCTAAGAGATAGACATATACCATCGCGGAGTTTTTTGTAGACCTTTTTAAGGTGAACAATACTGTAGTACATTATTTTGATCTGTCTGGACGGGTTCAGCCAGCGTTTACAATGTAAGCGCAAAAAAATGTGTTTATTTACGACATCACATTAGAAACCTCTAAAATTATCAGTGTTTCTCTACTATATTATGCATGTATTATAGATATAAACCTTCCTCTTGAATCACTCTATCTATTAAAAAAAACCGCATCAAAATCCGTTGCGTACTTTTATAGATCTAAGCATATATAGGGACAGACAGACAGGGAAGCGACTTTGTTTTATACTATGTAATGATAAATAGGTCTCATTGACAATCAAACAATATTGATTTAATAACACAACAATTCGATTAATTCCAATAGATACAATCTCGATTAATTTAGTCTGAAGTAACTGTACTGCTTTGGTGACATGCCAGGGGACTGGTTTTTAAGAACTATAAAAACGTTTTTAATATAATAAAGTTTCTTTTAGTGGATTTTTTATGTTGAGCAGCGGTAGATTAAGTATTGATTTTTGGAATTATCTACGAAATATTTACGGTCTTTTATTATTTTTTAACTAAATTAGCTTGGGACAATGAGTTGCCCAGTTTATAGAGAAACGCCCTTATAAGAACGACGGAAGAATTCCGTGCCTCGGAAAGCACGTTAAGCCGTTGGTCCCGGCTGTCATTCGTAGATCTTTGACAGTCGTTACGGGTAGTCAGAAGCCCGAAAATCTGACAACCAGTCTTACCTAGGGGTATCGTTTTACCCACTAGGTAACTGGGTTGTGGAGGTCAGATAGGCAGTCGCTCCATGTAAAATACTGGTATTCAGCTGCATCAGGTTAGACTGGAAGCCGACCCCAACATAGTTGGGAAAAGGCTAGGCAGATGATGAAGAACGACGGAAGAACAAGAGTGTAGAAGAACAGGGGAGCGATTCAAGCAAGCATCCATGGAAGAGAAAGTGGTCTATGGCAGTGGATTCGTACTTGTTGGGCCGCAATTTCTGCAGAGTCGCATAGAGCTAGTGATTATAGAAAACGGCACTATAACTAGGGAAATATACGTGGAAGAAATCCTAAACGAATACGTTGGTCCATTTATGGTCAATTTGGGAGAGGATGCTATCTTTATGCATGACAATACCCGGCCTCATATTGGTGAAATTGTTAATAACTACCTTCAAGAGGTAAACATTAACTGTATGGAGTGGAGTGGGCAGCACTCAGCCCGGACCGCAACCCGATCGAGCATGCTTGGGACGAGCTCGGACGGACGCCGAAACCCTTCCCCGATCACACTTCAAGAGCTCACAGTTGCGCTCGTAGAGGAATGGGAGAATATTCCCCAACATCGTATAAGAAACTTGGTGTACAGCATAACCGCAGTAATGGCAGCACGTGGGGGTAATACAAATTAGGTACTAAAACTCAAGAGAATTTTAAAGTGGAAGAAAAAAATTACTTTTCTATTTTTGTTATAAGATGAGATTGGTAATTTTTTGTCTAGGTATACATATTTTTTATGAATATACAGAGTGATACATACATTTAATTACTATAATTTAAGGAACATTTGATTGTCTATTAAAGATAAAGATTATTTATTTGTCCGTAACATGAGTAAGACACACATGGCATGCAAGATGTTACAATAAAAATTCCACACAATTTATTTCATTAAACTAGCACTCTTAGTTTCCTTATTGTGTCTTTATGTGACCCTAATTCATTGCTCTCGAGTTTATTTACATTATCGTACGTAATAACGAACTGAGAATACAAAGCCATCATAGTTTGGTTAGCCGTCATCGAAAGCACTAGGAAGTGGTGAAGGGCGGGCGTTTTGGGGGACTGTCTTTTGTAATATTGACGTTACGACGAAAAGTGTTAATTATCAGCCTAGTTTGAATAAATGACTTTTGATTTGATTTGATTATTTGATCTAGGCAGTGTCTGTCTATATTTGCGCAGTCTCCATCCAGTGTATAGAATGTAGAAGGCATCCAACGGTCGAGCAGGCTCTCGCGCAGTAGCCCGTGACTACAAGGGGCTACTTTTGAGTGGAGCTATTACTGTTATGCTATATGTTTGGCACGTGCTCGCAGCGGCCAGCCAGCACGTCGGAATGCTGGCTCGTGTCGCAGCGCACGTGCCGCGGACGTGCCGATGTGCGCGACACTCTCAAGCAAGGCCTCATCGCCGCCGATCAGCAGTCGGCACTGATAGGACCAAACTATTAAAAATTAATACCTACTCATCCATTGCTTCATTTGCTTTAACTGACCTGTTTGTGAATGGCAATTATGCCTACAGCTGTTGAAATGACAGCCAGTAATAGAAAAGCCATGAGAATGGGAAACAGAAGCTGATAAACACGTAAACGGTTGAAGACGATTACGAACAATATTCATGATATGAATAACTGATAATATTAGTATGTGACGTTATCCGACGAAAGGTTACCGATGTGGGCTACCAGCTCCAATCGCAATGGCCGCACCTACTTGCAACTGTCCGGTTCCGACCCGACGACTAAGTTTTACTTTTATACCGGCTTCATTTGTGCAAGTATACTTCACGCCTGGCACATACATCTTACAGCTTGACTATATGATTGTATATATGGGTATCGGTGGCTCTTTCGATCTGATCCGAACATTTTATTAATTTCGATAAAATCAAATTTCCATGTTATTCAAATTCAAAATATTTTGTTCCGCAAACCTACACAAGCACTTATCAAACATCAGAGGCTAAGCGCACTCGGCGTGGAAAGCAAGACTTCATCATTCAATAGATGTCCCCTATTGAATGATTGAAGATTGCACGAAGACAGGTATCACTCCGCGTGACGCCCGCTGGCGCGACCACGCGGTGCGGCCGCTCAGTAGTGCTACCTGCCTGCGCCGAGAACATCTAGGCCCGGGACTCCAGTGACACAGCGGACTACTTTACGACATGAGAATAGGCTGTCACTTATCCTAAATAGCCGATATAAATAGACCGCACATAATAGGCACTTACAGTTGAACGAGCTATTTGGACTAGGTACAAGCGGCTAAATTGCAACATTCAAACAATGTTGTGAGCGAGCTGAATTGTCAATTCTAAAGTTATTAGGTACGCAAATAATAAAAATATGAATTTATATGTGGTATATAATAAAGACTTATTTCTTTCTTTTTTTCTATGAACATTGGCTGTGGAAAGATGAATATTTTTGTCTATATACTAAATAGTTTGTTAGTCTGTACATCTCCTTCTAAAAATATATCATAATTTATTTAGTTGTAAAGGACACATCCATAGCTTCTGTATAGAACATACTCGTATCTTAAGTACCTACTAGTTATGTATAGGAAATATGACTTAAGAGGAAGAGTTTCAAAAATTAAATGTTAACTGGAAAGAGAGTTTCTCGTTGAAGAAAAGAGATGAACAAATCTTCGATCTTTTTCCATCGTGCTTTTTTCCTCAGCAGCTGATCTAAGGCTAATGTTTGAACAATTGTCCCAAGCAAGCCACAAGGTCGGGCTTGCGATGAACATGGCAGACACAGAGACGACCGACAGCACCAGAAAAAAGTGAAAAGGCAAGGCAAGGCATCGGACATCGGAAGGCGATGAAAGGATCCGTCCTACTTTGGCTAATCAGAAAACTCATTAACATGTGATTCGTTCTCTTGTTATAGGTATTGGAGCGTGATCAATGCAAGCGTTAAGAGACCAGTGTGCGTAGAGGTCAATGGCGGGCAGCGTTTTGTGCGTCTGAAAACACAAGTTGATGTCGAAGGCGATAGCAGTGTCAGCGGCCAAGAACAACCGGAATAGATCTGGTCTGTGGTCGCGACTGCCGCTTGGTCTTTGGGCGAAAACTAGCGCACGGTTTGTGATTGTGGGCCGAACTGGACTCTTTTAGTAGAAGAAAGAGAGGCCTTTGCCCTGCCCTAAAGTAGTTTAGCACAAGAACAATTTTAGATTTAATTGATACAAACTCATGTTGAAATAATTTCAGAAGTGGAGTTAGCGGTTTTAAGGACCGGTTACTATGAAAATTTAAGTGAAATTGTAAGTGAAAAAATATCTACAATTAAAGTATTCTCATTGTAATGCTTAAAGTGTCAAATATTTTTGTTTTTATCATAGAAGCCTACTTATGCTTATGCAAAGCATTGTCTTTTGGGGTAACCGGGTACACCTTCACAGCGCGGGTACCTACCAAACCATACCAGAGCTATGGCAGCACTTGTATTGAAGGCATGCACTTAGTAGCGAGCGACCGGATGACCGGGCCCTTCAATAGTCCCTCATTACTTAAAATGGCATCATGAGAACACAGGTATTGGGTTAGCTGAACGGTTTGTGATTGCAGTTTGTTAGAATTGAACTAAAAATAGAATGCAAGCAGGCGGTGTTTGACATAGCTACGTCAGGTAATGTGTAGCGCCATTAGCTGCGTTCGCGGCGTCACCAGCCCGCGCCCGCGCACGTCTACACTCCGCACTACTACGGTAGGTTGGTAATAACTAGCTGCGTCTAATAGCTCTGTAATAGTCTCGCCAAATGCAGCTACTCCTGACTCATGTTGAGAAAAATATACATAGGTACAAGACAAAAAGATAGTTCCACTCTGGCAACAAGATGGTTTGATAAAGTGCGAGTACTCACCCGTCGACGTGATGGTGGTGCTCGTGCGAGTAGGGCGGGGGCGCGGCGGGCGCGTACGGCTCGTAGTGGCGGAAGTCGTCGCGACGCTCCGGCGACGGGCTGAGGTCGGGGCTGCTGCGGCGCAGGTACACGCCGTCCGTGGAGCCGGCGGCGCCCGGCGTGCCCGGCTTGAACACCTCCTCTAGGTGCGCGTAGGCCTGCATGTCGCGCGCGTGTGCCGCCGCCGGCCGTAGCTCCTGGTAGCTGCGCGAGTGGGACGGCGACAGCGCGGGGTGGGCGTAGCCGAACGGCGGCAGGCGGGGCGGGCTCTCCGCGTCGCCGCGGCTGCCCTCCGCGCCGCACTCCGCCTCGCCCTCTGCGCACACGCACACACATTACTCGCTGCGCCACACAGGCGCGCCGCAAGGCGATGCGATTGGCGCTCGCCGACACCACCGCTTTATTTGTGATCATCCATATAGATAGACAGCGGCGCGCGAGCCGCCGAGCGCCGCTCGTCCGCCCCGCGACGCGTACCACTACTACATAATGTACTGGCGCACAGCACTACGCTACCAATGTGCGTAGCCCGCACAACTTGATATTTAATCATTTAACTACATGCGTTGTGAGCATTATCCACATTCACTGTAGGACTTGGTCAAAAGGTACGTTTTAAAATGATCATTATTCGGTATGTTTAACAGGTAAGTACTTTGTTTACCACGTTGAAACGACTTCAAGCACTTACATGAAATACTTAGTTAGTTAATAGCATCAACATCATTAACGTTCATTTACAAAAACAAACTGTAATCAAAGCAATCATGCACGATGAAACAGTCACTATACCTATTATGCATTTGTTAGTATTGTAATTCACTGATAAGGTTTATTTAGTACATAGATACTTACCGACTGTCAGTAGCACAGCCCTTAGTGAAACAAGGAATACGTAAGAAGTAGGTACAGCAAACGTTGCTGAAACTTTTTATCTATCATTACCTACTGACCCTGAGCTTATAGAATAAATTGACTAGGTATGATAGAACATAGGAGTACAGGACAGAGGTTATAGTTAGAAAGCCAGGCAATTGTCGTGTCACAACACATATTTTGGTCCTTAAACATTACGTACATGAAAATGTGGTAAAAGGGTAACTACCTACCTAGATCACAACATGAATTGTTTACTTGATTTGTATCGCTCACTGCACGCTCACCTTTCAAACAATTGTTGTTGACCTCTGCAAACAGCGCGTCCAACTCGAAGGATTCTGTCTTATGCCACGCATTGGGCCATGTTTCGTGCAGCATGCTGGTGTTGTTCACTCATTCACTGATTTAAACGTTCGGGAGCGCGGCGTGACGTGTGTCCGCGTCGCGTGTTGAGCGCTGACTGGCGCCGGCGGCGGCCGCCGGGCTGCGCGCGCGCATCACCCCCGCCACGCGCCCCCACATGACCCGCCCCTTTATATTCTTTTCAATATTTTTGGGACTGGGAGTGTCCGCTCCAATTGACAGAGTCCCTACTGGATCCGTGAAATCCGATCGAATCATCTATGTGTAAAGTAAAGTAATCGTCTAAAGGCTTCTCAGAACGGGGCTCATTAATGAGGCAACTAAATATTTTTCGCGACGCTTTAATCATTAAGTATAGAAAGGATCAACTAGAATCAATGAAACGAGGCTTTGGGTAAATAATCCCTAATTGGGGCAATACATTAGTTTTTACTCGACTGCCGTATTATAGGTAAGAAGGGTAAGTAATTATTTTACATGCAAAATGGAATAGGTAAACTTATAGGAAGTATATTTAATTCAATTTAGGTACAACGTATTTGGGATTGCTAGTGGTTTGTTTTTAACGAATTAATAACAACATTCAAGTGTGTCATACTAGTGATGAATGACGATGAGTTAGGTGTGCAACCTGCAGTGTTGATGCTGTGCAGACGAAGGCAGGACGGCAGGCAGCGCGAGCAGCGCACGTTGTGTACTCCGGTCAGCTGTTGAGGCCGGGCGGGGGCGCTGGGGCGCTATCAGCCGGAGATAAGCCGCTGTGAGCACGTGCGCGCCGCCTCCGCGCCGTATCTGTATCTGCCCACCATCTCCCGACCTACGCTACCGGCGCGGCGCACCGACGCACCGGCCCTCGCCGTCTACCTAATCCAATGTTTACGCTTGCTCACATTAATTTGTCCTAATCTCTCGAACGAGTCGTAAACAAGCATATCGGTTGACTAGCCGTCGACGCGCCGGTAGGTAGTAGTTTTTATGAGTAGATTAAGATTTAGTACTAGTGTTCCGCGTTACATTCATAAACATGTCCATCTGACACACATGTGCGCGGCTACAAATCACGACAGACGTTATCGACTCCCGGGAATCTATAAATTGTATCGCATTAAATTAACGGTAAAAGTGCTGTAAATGCTGAGTAGCCAGTTTTTCATCATTCCAAGTATCCTCACTCGGAACACATGAAACTTATAAAAAAGTGTTATGACAGATCTGTCGATCCCGGGCGGTGGGGCTCGGAGTCGGCTGTGCGCCCCGCCGCGCGCCGCAGTCACATAAATAAACAAGTCGTAACGAGCCATCATCGTTAACTGATTTACAGCATCGCTTGTTGTGCGGACACTATTGTTGGCAAACATTATCTGC
The DNA here is from genome assembly GCA_949629135.1 of Eremobia ochroleuca. Classification (NCBI taxonomy): domain Eukaryota; kingdom Metazoa; phylum Arthropoda; class Insecta; order Lepidoptera; family Noctuidae; genus Eremobia; species Eremobia ochroleuca. Next base: position 118,441 of record OX451387.1, on the reverse strand, counting down.
TACAACAACAACCGCGCTTGGTTGATGCCGACACATGTTCTGCCTACCTACTTACTGGTGACGGATGGCACATTTACGTGACTGAGTGCCGAAGGTCTCTCGCGGTCATGCTGCTAGAAATTCACGCAAGTTACGTTTTTGGTTTTAGCCAGACCGTTGTGCTTGTAGTTGTATCATTAAACTTAAAAGATGATTTTTTTTCAAGCTATGTTTGTACTAAGTAGGTACCTACGTATACAGTTCACGTAGAGCCATTGTTTTTTTAGTCCTCTAATTCGTTACAAAACCTGAAGCTTACCTTACCCTACAAGTTTGTAATTATGCTATATGTTTCAGACTAGACAGTTCAAATGACAATTCAAAAGTGCCTGTAATTGGTTTACTTGAAATAAATGCTTTAAGTTTGAGTTTGAGTTTGAATGAATGTTGGTAAACATTTGTCATTGAATTGTTAAATAATTACACCTAGATTCCATCAAGCAAGTTCGCTCGAGCTCGAAGTCAATAATCAGAGAGCCTCGCACAAGTCTCTGAATGTAGTCACCGGTGTAGAACCTGTTGATTACCGAGACATCCCTGAATATACTTAGATATGCTTCTTATTCGTTGAAGTCCGGATGAAGTCTATCTCTCTCTGGATTCAAAAGAGGTTGCTTATATGATGTTGATTGTCTATAACTCGCCATAAACGCTATTTGATAAGACTAGTTCTTATCGACTCTTTCACCCCAGGAGCGGTCCCGTTTCTTCTATCCTCGGTTCACTCAGCGGACATACAGCGACTTGTTTACGCGTTCAATATAATAATGCACTGAGAGTGCTGCTGCGGCTGCCGTGGCGTAGTAGTGCGTCGGGGATGTTTGCAGATAATAATATTGATGGTTTTGCCGCCATTATTAGAAACAGATGTGCATCCCTGATGACTCGTGTTCGCGGCAGCACCAACAGTATTCTCAGCGTGTTCGCAGATCGGTGGGATTCCCCGATGCTGCGGAGGTGGATGCGGCTCCACGCTGAATTTTAATTGTGTATTTTTATCTGTGTCTGTAACCTACTAACACTAGAAGTTAAGAAAAATAGTTACTAACCCTATGGACTCCGGTCTGAAATAAAAACTTTTCTATTCTTCTTCTATTCTATAAAACCGCTCCACTCGCCTTCCAAAAACATTTTACTTATATTCACTTATAAGTAAAAACCGGCCAAGTGCATGTCGGACCACGCACAATGAAGGGTTCCGTAGTTGAAATTAATTTATCCCAAGAACAAACTTAACATTGTAGTTGAAAATCATGTTCTCCCATACATTGCAACTGCAAATGTATGTTGGTCACAGCTAAGTAGGCTAATAACGCACCCGATGTAAGGCTGGAAAGAATAATTGCGGCGATAAGTCCCCTCTTAGAGGAGTGGCTAGAGAGGCGCCACGGCGTCCTCTTACCTTCCGCCTGACGCAGGTGCTCACCGGACACGGCTGCTTCGGGAGGTTCCTGTTCCATATAAGGCGGGAGGAAACGCACGGGTGTCACCATTGTGTCGATCGCCCGGAGCACACGGTGGAGCATACGGTGGAGGTCTGCCCGGCTTGGGCGGAGCACCGCCGCGTCCTCACGGCGGCGATCGGCGGCGGCGATCTCTCGCGTCCGGCGCCGGTCCAGGCCATGGTACGGAGCGAGAGTGCATGGGAAGCCGTCACCTCCTTCTGCGAAACAGTAATGCTTGCGAAGGAGGAGGCGGAACGCGTCAGGGAGAGGCAATATTTGCGCCCATACGCCCCTAGTCGCCGCAGGAGACGTGCTGGGCGTCGGGAGCCAAGAGCCGACTCCCGGCCACCGTAGGTGCGGATTTGCGGACGGCGAGCAATGGGCAGTTCGCCTTCCGGTAAGGACCAGACCCGGGTCGACGGCCCGTTGTGTTCCACGCGCGCCTCAAAGAGATGTCAGCAGTAACTGACGGGGTCCGCTAAGGCCGATGCCTGCCAGGGTCGTGGATTGTTCGAAAGAGTTTCCGTGGCCCTTGGCACAGGCAACTGAAGGAACACGGGTGGGTTTTAGTTAGTAAAAGTCTGACACACCCTCCCGCTCCGCTCAGAGCGGGAGAAGTGATTTGATACTTTCCCACCCAAAAAAAAAGGCTGGACAGAGTGCCACGTGGCTGAGCCAAAAAGGTCCAGTTGTGGTGAGTATAGGTACTTGAGTAGTGGCATACAGATCGGTGTGGGTGTCCCCGCACCAACCTGTGTACCACTACATACAGATCGGTTTGGGTGTCCCCGCACCAACCTGTGTACCACTACATACAGATCGGTTTGGGTGTCCCCGCACCAACTTGTGTACCACCACATACAGATCGGTGTGGGTGTCCGCGCTGCAACTTGTGTACCACTACATACAGATCGGTTTGGGTGTCCCCGCGCCAACCTGTGTACCACTACATACAGATCGGTTTGGGTGTCCCCACACCAACTTGTGTACCACTACATACAGATCGGTGTGGGTGTCCGCGCAGCAACTTGTGTACCACTACATACAGATCGGTTTGGGTGTCCCCGCACCAACCTGTATACCACTACATACAGATCGGTTTGGTTGTCCCCGCACCAACTTGTGTACCACTACATACAGATCGGTGTGGGTGTCCGCGCGGCAACTTGTGTACCACTACATACAGATCGGTGTGGGTGTCCCCGCACCAACTTGTGTACCACTACATACAGATCGGTTTGGGTTGTCCCCGCACCAACCGGAGTACCACTACATACAGATCGGTGTGGGTGTCCCCGCACCAACCTGTGTACCACTACATACAGATCGGTGTGGGTTGTCCCCGCACCAACCGGAGTACCACTACATACAGATCGGTGTGGGTGTCCCCGCACCAACTTGTGTACCACTACCTACATACAGATCGGTTTGGTTGTCCCCGCACCAACCTGTGTACCACTACAAACAGATCGGTGTGGGTGTCCCCGCACCAACCTGTGTACCACTACATACAGATCGGTGTGGGTTGTCCCCGCACCAACCGGAGTACCACTACATACAGATCGGTGTGGGTGTCCCCGCACCAACCTGTGTACCACTACATACAGATCGGTGTGGGTTGTCCCCGCACCAACCGGAGTACCACTACATACAGATCGGTGTGGGTGTCCCCGCACCAACTTGTGTACCACTACATACAGATCGGTTTGGTTGTCCCCGCACCAACCTGTGTACCACTACATACAGATCGGTGTGGGTGTCCCCGCACCAACCTGTGTACCACTACATACAGATCGGTGTGGGTTGTCCCCGCACCAACTTGCATACCACTATATACAGATCGGTGTGGGTGTCCCCGCACCAACCTGTGTACCACTACATACAGATCGGTGTGGGTTGTCCCCGCACCAACCGGAGTACCACTACATACAGATCGGTGTGGGTGTCCCCGCACCAACCTGTGTACCACTACATACAGATCGGTGTGGGTTGTCCCCGCACCAACCGGAGTACCACTACATACAGATCGGTGTGGGTGTCCCCGCACCAACTTGTGTACCACTACATACAGATCGGTTTGGTTGTCCCCGCACCAACCTGTGTACCACTACATACAGATCGGTGTGGGTGTCCCCGCACCAACCTGTGTACCACTACATACAGATCGGTGTGGGTTGTCCCCGCACCAACTTGCATACCACTATATACAGATCGGTGTGGGTGTCCCCGCAACAACATGTGTACCACTACAGAGGTACTTGCTACGTAACTAACAGTGACAGAAAGTTTTATTACATCATCAACTGCATCAACATACTCCAAGTGGATTAAATACGAACTACTTACTATTTATGTATCATTGAAGCTGACTCAAAAATACCTAAGCAAAGTTCATAAAATTCATAGATATGGGTGAGCGCCATCTACCAAATGGAAAGAAATCGGTTCACAATACTTAATTGATGAAAACATGGAAAAACATCATACATATGTATATATTTTTAAATATACAGACGCTAGCACATCAAGCTACCTGAAGCTTTCAAAGTTTCCCTATCAACTTTGAACCTTATACTTTAGTGATAAAGTTGAAAATCTATAAAATAAATTTGACAGATTGTAGTAGCTTGATGTGCTGGCGTCTGTAACTATACCTACCTTTGTACTATACAGACGAATTAAGAATCTCCTCCTTCTTTGAAGTTGGTTAATAAAGTCATAACCTTCAAGGCAATAATCACCTAATGTGAAAAATTAACCCTCTGAAAAAAGCATTATTTTAGCAACTCATTATTTCAAGTAGGTACGCGAGTACCTAAGTACTTATCCTACTTGAAATCATGAGTTGCTAGAATTATGTTTTTTTTCCCTATTAGATGCCAGCTGATGTTGACCTGAATGTATGAAATATAGAATTGAATTAATTTAATGTGGAATTGATTTATTTAACTCAATGTTTTCGTTAGTAATGTAAAAATATTGTACCACCAAACTAAACCAAACCCAAAGTCCAAGTTTAAGCACTCTCCGAGTAAAGCCAATGACTTGTTCGCGGAAGACCGTGGGAACCGCCGGCCCCGCCCTGACTCTATTATAGTGTGTGGGCAGGTAATACCTAGCTAAGTAAGTACATGCCGAGCCTAGTTTATGGCGAGCTAAATGAAGCTTATCTTTTAATTCTATGGAAGCTACACGTTGCCTTAAGTTCCTGACTCACCGAAACACTAATTGATTATAGAAAAAAAAAATCTTTCACATGGGGTTCTGGATCAGCGGAATTACGGGACAGGCGTCAGGGTGGGCCGCGAAATTCAATGTAACAAAATGATTCGCGAGCGAACACATATGACTACAGATTTTGAAATATCAATCAATAGGATTATATGACTTTAGAATGTTGCATCGCGATAGTACGTCTGTAACACTATGGCCTGCAACAACACCTAGCTTTACAAAGCCCTGCATCCGCACGACGATGGCGACGAGTGCCCAACTGACGTGACTCACAAACTGAATGTAATGATACCTCTGGCCTCCCGCACTACCTGGATCGTCTCCAGCCTGAATCTACTTTCGCAGTTGAGAGTATGCCATGCTCACTCAAATTCCTCGCTGATGGTGACGCATTTGTTGGATAATTCGGTTCCCTTCAAAATGTTTGAGTTGAATGGTGCCGGCTTAGCCATGCATTATGTTCATTAACGGGTTCCGTCAGTTGGGCCTGATCTCTTAGCTGCCACGGATTATTTTAATCAGATAATTATAATTATATTGGCAGCTAGCTGTCTTTCTGAAGCACCTACTTCTTGACAATTCAAAGTGCCTGTACATGGTTTAATTGAAACAAATTACTCGAGCATGAGTTGATGGCAACAGGCTCGCCCCTTTCGACCGAACACAACTGGCGCGGGAGTACTGTGTCACGCCTCTGACGGACCCTTCCATACGGGACTCGAACACAACTGGCGCGGGAGTACTGTGTCACGCCTCTGACGGACCCTTCCATACGGGACTCGAACACAACTGGCGCGGGAGTACTGTGTCACGCCTCTGACGGACCCTTCCATACGGGACTCGAACACAACTGGCGCGGGAGTACTGTGTCACGCCTCTGACGGACCCTTCCATACGGCACTCGAACACAACTGGCGCGGGAGTACTGTGTCACGCCTCTGACGGACCCTTCCATACGGGACTCGAACACAACTGGCGCGGGAGTACTGTGTCACGCCTCTGACGGACCCTTCCATACGGGACTCGAACACAACTGGCGCGGGAGTACTGTGTCACGCCTCTGACGGACCCTTCCATACGGCACTCGAACACAACTGGCGCGGGAGTACTGTGTCACGCCTCTGACGGACCCTTTCATACGGGACTCGAACACAACTGGCGCGGGAGTACTGTGTCACGCCTCTGACGGACCCTTCCATACGGGACTCGAACACAACTGGCGCGGGAGTACTGTGTCACGCCTCTGACGGACCCTTCCATACGGGACTCGAACACAACTGGCGCGGGAGTACTGTGTCACGCCTCTGACGGACCCTTCCATACGGGACTCGAACACAACTGGCGCGGGAGTACTGTGTCACGCCTCTGACGGACCCTTCCATACGGGACTCGAACACAACTGGCGCGGGAGTACTGTGTCACGCCTCTGACGGACCCTTCCATACGGGACTCGAACACAACTGGCGCGAGAGTACTGTGTCACGCCTCTGACGGACCCTTCCATACGGGACTCGAACACAACTGGCGCGGGAGTACTGTGTCACGCCTCTGACGGACCCTTCCATACGGGACTCGAACACAACTGGCGCGGGAGTACTGTGTCACGCCTCTGACGGACCCTTCCATACGGGACTCGAACACAACTGGCGCGGGAGTACTGTGTCACGCCTCTGACGGACCCTTCCATACGGGACTCGAACACAACTGGCGCGGGAGTACTGTGTCACGCCTCTGACGGACCCTTCCATACGGGACTCGAACACAACTGGCGCGGGAGTACTGTGTCACGCCTCTGACGGACCCTTCCATACGGGACTCGAACACAACTGGCGCGGTAGTACTGTGTCACGCCTCTGACGGACCCTTCCATACGGGACTCGAACACAACTGGCGCGGGAGTACTGTGTCACGCCTCTGACGGACCCTTCCATACGGGACTCGAACACAACTGGCGCGGGAGTACTGTGTCACGCCTCTGACGGACCCTTCCATACGGGACTCGAACACAACTGGCGCGGGAGTACTGTGTTTATACCTCTGCCTGACCCTTCCATACGGGACTCGAACACAACTGGCGCGGGAGTACTGTGTTACACCTCTGCCTGACCCTTCCATACGGGACTCGAACACAACTGGCGCGGGAGTACTGTGTTACACCTCTGCCTGACCCTTCGATAAGGGACTCAAACACAACTGGCGCGGCAGTACTGTGTTACACCTCTGACTGACCCTTCGATAAGGGACTCAAACACAACTGGCGCGGGAGTACTGCGTTACACCTCTGACTGACCCTTCGAGGAAAACACGTGAGATGTGATACTAACAATAAAGCTGAAGAGTTGGTTTGTGTGAAGGCGCTAGTCTCTGGAGCCACCTGTCGGATTTGAAAACATATTTTTGCATTTGATAACATATTTCTTGAGGAAGGCTATAGGCTACTTAGCACCAGGCTAGGATCCTTAGTAGCCGAGCAAAAAGAATAAAAAGTCAGAAAGAACGCAAAGCGTAAACGAAGTAATACTCGTAGCACGGGCAGACGATGCGATGCAAAGGGGTGGGTCGGGGAACTAGAAATTTTAGTTGGATGAAGTCGCGGGCAGAAGCTAGTGTTACTTCACCCGCCCGAGACGTGTGGGACGTGTGGGACGTGCGGGACGTGTGAGATGTGTGGCACGTGTGAGATGTGTAGGACTTGTGGGACGTGTGGGACGTGTGGAACGTGTGAGACGTATGGAACGTGTAGGACGCTTGGGCTGTGCGGGACGTGTGAGATGTGTGGGACGTGTGGGACGTGTAGGATGTGGGGGACATGTGGGACGTGTGGGACATGTGGGACGTGTGGGATGTGTGGGACGTGTGGGATGTGTGGGATGTGTGGGACATGTAGGATGTGGGGGACGCGTGGGACATGTGGGACGTGTGGAACGTGTGGGATGTGTGGGATGTGCTCGTCAAGGTATTCGGCATTACATACCTACCTAACTACTTAGCGTCTTAGAGCCTCAACGTTGGATTCGGCACGCTCGAATTTTGTGTGGTGCAACTCCAAGCTATAGGAACATCTAGTGTTCGGGCCGGGCCAGCGTAGAGGCCCCAATGATGATAACACGAGTTACTAGCATTTGTGATAGTGAAGCTGAAACAGGGTCAGCAGGTATGTATGGCAGGTAACTATGATACATTGTGCCTATTGTGTGGCAGGCGGTCTGCTCGCTTGCGATAGTCTGCCACATTCCCGGGGCGCTGACTCACCGCGCGGGCCGTGCGCGCGACGCCCGCGGCCTGCACGCAGCGCACGCGAGCAGGCACCCCTCGCCTGACCATTAGGGTGCGTTTCCACAGAAGCAGAGCTGGGCGAGGCGGAGCAGAGACGTGCAGGAATCGACTAATCACAATGGTTGAAATCCTCATCGCGTCACTCGTCTCGTCTGTGATTGGACGATTCCTGCACGTCTCAGATCCGCTCCGCCCAGCTCCGCTTCTGTGAAAACACACCCTGAGCGAGAAGTTGTTTGCCCACAGCCGTGATTAGGAACCTTCTACCGTTATGAATGACGTTGTGAACTAGTTGTTGACACAGCTCCCGTTACCAATTTGTTTTTACATTTGGACGCTAATTATGTCATCAGACTCACCCGGAGCCAAAATAATATTGTGACCATCAACTAATTAGTTATTGATCGTTTACACAACTGTCGACTGCATACTGCGATTTAGGCATGTTAACAAATAAACATGTTGTTGTATATTTGTTAACATGCCTGAATTATAAAATGGTAAAATTCCAGCACGGCGGCTCACGAGCACGTGACTCCGTCGGCCCTTGCTGGACAGTCAATAAGCGCGCAAGGACTAGGCGAAGGACTAAACCCCGAGCGCGTGCGTGACACGGTTGGCAGAGCAAAAGTGCTGTTTATTATCTGTTAAAAGTAGTTTACTTCAGGCTATGTGTGTGTGTGTGTGTGTGGGGTGTGTGTATTCTATTTATTATTTCACCTTTTTTTTCTATAATGCGGTAATGTTCTTAGCCAACACTAATAACCGCAAATGCCTACTTTGGAGTACTAACAATACATACTAATTAAATTTGTTATCTATACGTGAACCAAAACGATGTTGTCCTAAAAGTGTATGAATGATGTGCCCGTGACAAACGTACGTACTCGGCAAAGCTATAGGCGTCCTTGTTGCTGATCTTCGCTACGGAGCCTTGTTGTGCCTGGCACACAGGGGCAACAAGGCAACTATAATCGTAGTAGAATCCGTACTAACTTACGAATATACAAAAATATCAGATAAGTGAGTGTGCTGTGCGCACTATGCGCAGGACGGCGGGATGCGCAGCGACTGTGACTAACAGCGCCGGAATGCGATTTGCGAGAGCTACTACTACGCAATATCTATTCTGTGACTGCAGCTAGCCACTAGCCACCAGCCACCAATACTAGTACCTACCTAGCCACTAATCTGTGACCATATACATTATTATCTTCACTATCTTTCGCTATTATTTGCTGTATAGTCTGCATTGGTACATATTTGCGGTGCAGACGCAACATGCTTCAAGTAAGCAACGCCAAACACTTTTGTTGGATTATTATAATATTAGGCATGTGGAAACCGGATAATTTTTCTCACTTTTGTTTTCATGTAGGTACCTATGTACAGACGCCAGCACATCAAGCTACCCAAAACTATCAAAAAATTTCCCAATCAACTTTGTACCTAATACTTTAGCGATAAAACTGAAAATCTATTAAAGAAATTGGACAGATTGCAATAGCTTGATGTGCGTGTGTAGGTACACCGATTTCTCGAAAACTTAGATATTTGCTTCGGTAGTTTTGGTCTTAGCTTCAATAATACATATGTAATCCACTTTGTGTATGTGGCTGATGTTATAATTTCCTGTCACTGCTCTTTAAATAGCTAAAAATCATAGTTTACGTCTTTACTAAATACGTCATGTAATAATAATAACGCCTGAAGAGTTTGTTTGTTTGAACGCGCTAATCTCTGGAACTACCAGACGGATTTGAAAAACTCTTTTTGCATGTGATAGCCCAATCCTTGTGGAAGGTTTAAGGTCTACTTAGCATCACGCCAAGGTTCTTACGAACCCAGCAAAGAGTAAAACAGTTTTGGTACTGATCGCTATGCGAAAACGAAGTAGTTAATAGCGCGGGCAGGCGATGCGATGCGACGGGGTGGGAGGGGAACAAGACATTTCACTCGGACGAAGTCGCGGGCAGAACTAGTTTAATCACAAACCGTACAGATATCCTACGTGTGGCTCCGGCTATAGGAACACCGATGTTAGTTTTCATTTGTCTGTCTGTGATGTAAGCAGAACCTTTTTTGGTTGGCGTGTTTGTCGCAGTTGGGTTTTAGTATTTGTTGCTCACATATGTACATATCATCATCATCATTTCAGCCGAAAGACGTCCACTGCTGGACATAGGCCTCCCGAAGCACCTCCACTTCGACCGCTTTTGTGCTTCTTGCATCCAACGGGTTGCTGCGGCCTACACAAGGTCGTCGGTCCACTGTCGGAGGCCTTCCAATGCTACATCTTCCGGTACGCCGTCGCCACTCCAGAACCTTTCGGCCCCATCGGCCATCTGTTCTGCGAGCAATGCGCCCTGCCCACTGCCACTTACGTTTGGCAATTCTTCGTGCTATGTCGGTTACCTTGATTCTCCTGCGGATCTCTTCCTTTATGATTCGATCACGTAGGGAAACTCCAAGCATAGCCCTCCATTGTCCTTTGGGTGACACTTTGCCTTCTAATAAGGCCCATTGTGAGCGACCACGTTACAGTGCCATAGGTCATCACTGGTCAAAGACTTTCGTCCTGTGGTATGTGGGACGAGAAGATATTGCGTAGTTTCCCGAACGCTGCCCAGGCGAGTCGGATTCGACGATTGAACTCTTTCTCGAAGTTGGACCTACCTAACTGGACAGCTGTTGGTCCTAGGTAAACATACTCATCCACGACTTCGAGTATAGCGTCTCCTATCTTTATGAAAGTGGGTTGCATGACCTTCGTTTTGTCCATGTTCATTTTAAGACCCACTCTTTCGGAGGCCCTACTGATGTCATCGAGCGTTGTACTGAGATCCTCCACAGTCTCAGCCATGAATACGATATCGTCGGCAAACCGAATGTGAGCTATGTACTCGCCATTGATGTTAATGCAGCCCCTTCCCAGTCCAGAACCTTGAAGACATCCTCCACACATACATAGATATTACATTTACATTATTACCTATTCTTGCCTGTCGAAACAATTACCTTCTTGTGTTTTTGAGAAGTTTGCAGCAGACTATAAAACAAATATCTTATGTGTTTACAATGTGACCGTGTTGTATACAAGTGACCTCTGTTTTCAATATTTACGGAAATACCTGTTGGTAGGCACCGAGAGGTAATTTTATTTTTGGTAACATGAACCAGACTTTTATAGAACAATGGTAAACCAGCATGCCGAGTGCGGCCCATCTGTAGGTAAGGACATGTGTAATATTATATACCTACCTATTGGCATTGGATGTCCATCGGCAGCGGTGACCACAGACAATGTCTCAGTCTCAATCTGTCAAAAATACGTCTAATTTCCCGAAACTTATTGACATTTTTTTGAAATATTGACAAGCGAAATTTTTATTGTCCCTGAAATGAGATTGTGACTAGATTTGAACATTTCCACCAATGGGAACTGGCCTTCACGTTCCTTTTATTTCAAGTTAATGCTGAATTGAACTTTTTCCACTCAGACACCAGCTAAATTGTAAAAACATGTACATACTTCACATATTTGTGATTACACAAAGTAGTGCACTGCTAGCGCTAAGCGCTGGGGGGTTAACGTTTTCACTTTTCGTTGTAGCTATAGAGGTCAGACGTGTGAGGTGCAGGCGGGACTATTCCGTCCGTCAGCCTGTCTCCCGCGAGCGCTGCTGCGCGTGAGTACTGAGCTCCGGCGGGAGCTTCATGAGACTAGCCAGTAATTGTACGTACCTACTTACTAGTATCAACTAGAATGTCATCGTTAGCATGTTTGTGCTCGCACGATGCGGAGGGAGCGAGGGGGAGAGGGGTGGACGTTTAAATAAATGGTGATATTATTACTTTTTAAGCGCAGAGGCCGGAGGTCGGCGGTTCAGCGTTATCAGCGCAGCCCCCGCGCCGCGCCCCCCGCACCTCTCCCCGCGCCTCTCACCCGCTGCCAGCATACAGGCGACAGTCAAAATAATTTTATGATCCACGCACAGCCACCACACACTCCAGTGTCCACGCCGAGGTGTCATGCCGGCCGCATGAGGCGCGTGGCCGCTAGCTCCGAAAGCACCCAGGAGGGTGCGTGGTGCTCTCGGAGCTAGCGAATCAGAGTGATAGCGGTGTGAACTTTGCCAATTCTTATGAGCTGTCTCCTCGGTCACAGACACGTCACGTATTACAGTGGACCAGTAACAGACGTCCACTGTAATACGGCATTTTCCAGTCTCATTGATGTGACAAACAGCTGCTGGACCGTTGAGACTTGTGCACCAGAAAGGTAACTAGCTCTCCTTATCTCAACAATAAGTAAGTAGTAAGTACCTAATTAAAGGGTGCTCTAACCCAAATTTTTAGCTTCCGGTAGTTAAACGGCAGTGGATCCCGGGATTATGTCAACATGTGGCTAGTGGTCACTTGTTCCTTTAGGTATACTGGCGGTGTCACGAGGACACGAACTGTGTCTCCCTCTCCGTATTTTGAGTGCAGCCACTGAGGCATGTTGGCTGGTGAGAGTCAGCAGCACCGGTTGCCTAGATCCGGCACAGGATAAACAAGGAGATTTTAAATATTGCAGGGCTTACATCTAGCTGCCGTGGAAGACGATCTATATGGCAGGCCAAGTGCATGCCGTACAAATTGTGCTTCTGTGCCAACTTACATCTCAGAGCTCTTTTTTTTTTTTTTTTTTTTTGTTTCGTGGTGGAAAATCCTCAGAGCTCTGTGCCAACTTACTTACATCGAAATCTACCCGAAAATAATGGTGAGGTTTTAGAAATGTTAAAAATACTGATTAGTATAGGCTGACTAAGTCTTGCAAGTACCTAGCTATTGATTTGTTGACTTACAACCGTAACTCATTAAACGAATCAGTAGGCACTTCTACTGATAACAGAGGAGCATGTGGCCCACACTCCAAAGTCACTTATTTGCTTGGTGATACAGAGGCACGGAGCCCCGGAGGTGCTCGGCAAATGTTCTTTATTTTTTAAATTAAATACAAGCAGCTGAAAGTGAACGCAATTGTTTCCCGCGATATGTACCGATGGGCTACTCGTTAAACACGTATTAAAGCGTGTCGAAAATGTTGCAGCTATTAGGTAAGTATGTAGTAGAAAGGCGCGCGCACGCGTAGGAAAATTTTCGTATTTTCGGAGCAGGCACCGAGAACTGCTTGCTCGTGACGTCACGCGCTGTTGTGGCCAGCCGCGGGCACACACCCCACACACCCCAGACACAGCTCTTCCCCGATCTGCGAGTCCACACAACTGCAGTCTTCAGCGACAGATGACGATTACAAGCATTTTATTTCACGTAGCGGCAATGCTGCAGGTTACAGACCTTTCTGACTGAGGGACGGCTGTTCCTCGACAAACTGCTGCTTTGTACGACTCAACTTGCAGCTTGACGAAAACAAGTCTGGAATAAGTCTCCATTCTGCATTGAAAAGCTACTACCTATCTGATAAACTAGTTGGTTAGTTCATTCTGCGCGGGAGAACCTGACGGCTCGGGCGCTGTGTGCAGACCGCTAAATCGCGAATCGCGCTACTTATATCTTAAGACTTTGTCTAGGTGAGCCGAATACTTCTGGCGTTACGTGTACAAGAAACAGTAATCGCATCAAAAAACTGTGTATTACTCGCAGCCGACTCCTGCTATGTACTCAATCCAACAGAATCGCAAACAAAACCTATTGTAGTGGTGGATAACATTATATATTAAATGACTTGCCAAGACGAAACATAGTAAAAGCTGTTTAGCCAAGTGGGTTCGGATATACATAATAATAAAATTGAAGGAAATTTGGAAAATCCAAAAGTGCACGACTCATAATGCTCCTTTGATCGTATACAAAACCATAGATATGGATATTATATTATTAGTTGGTTTTTAATTAAATATAATTAGACTACTTTGAATAAAAGAGCCATCTTGAATAGGGTTCCACCTATGGATGAAACGAATCTATTAAAAAAAAATGACTTTCGCTAGCTACAATATTTTCAGGTCACGCTTGTTGGACAGGAATTTTTTTACAAATATTTTGATCTTTTTTCGTTTCTACTGCATTAAATCCATTTTGAAAAATATATATCTATACAATGGTATACACATCAAGTAGGTTCAGTGTTCTAGCAGAAGTATTACAATAGAAGCAGTTGCAGAAAGGAGGCACAAAAATGTTTCGATCGTAAAGCGCTCTCTAATGCTTCGCATTATGAGTCGTGAAATTCCAAATGGTTTAAAAACTTTAGATCTTAGATTGTTTAGAAAAAAACTACATAAATGGTTGAATACTAATAATTTTTACAGCATCAAAGAACTTGGTGACGGGAAACATTTTGTAATGTAACCTATATTATTTGCATGCGATGATATAAGCAAAACATGTATGTATGTATGTGTGCTCTATAATGTATCTTTAAAACAAGTTTATGTACCATGCTTTATGCAAATAAATATTTTCTATTTCTATGATCGCAGCAGGTAAGTAAGCAGGCACTGCTCCACAGCCTCGTTGGCCGTGGAGTTAGCCCGACTGGGTTGCAATAAGGGTCCCGGCTTCGAGCCCCAGGTCTCGTATAGCGTCTTTGGGTTTTTCCTTTTGGAATTTCTTGGCAGCCGCCAGTCTGGATCTGTGAGCAATTGATGGTAATAGGCTCACCCTCTATTACATGGGACTTAAACAGAACAGTTGGCGACATGTGGGTACCCTGCGCCACACCTCTGCGCGCCTGTCCGTGGAACACAGTTGGCGACATGTGGGTACCCTGCACCACACCTCTGCGCGCATGTCCGGGGAATACAGTCGCGATGTTACGTTTATGTGAGCAATGGCTAATGTGGACGCCAACAAGCACAAGTACAATGACAAGACAGCGGCGTGTTGCAATCCTACATATCGATCAATCGGAGATGAACGGCACGTAACGACACGTTCGCTATTTAGAAACGTGTGTGAAGCCGAGCACCCGACGGCAATGGTCACGTCTGTACGCACCAGTACGCGCAGTATTCGCCCTTATGAAACCTAGCGCCAGGCCAGCTTCCGCCGCTGCCGCCGCCTGTGCGCCAGCGAGCGGCGAGCGAGAGCGACGAGCGGCGCTGGTTGCGCGCCTGGGAGCTCCGGGGTCGTCGAGGGCGCCGCTTATCGCAGCCCGCGCCCCGCGCGCCCGCGCCAGCCCCCGACACAACGATATTTACATTGACAGACACAACTCACAAACAGATATCATCACACCGATAAAATTTTGTACAGATTATTATAATAAGTTTTAAAATTTTACTAGATTAACACAGCAGCGGTTTACGTCATCTCACCACTGATATTATTTGTTACAGTCTTGTTGTTGTAGGTAGGTTTCCTAAGCTATCTTGGTCGTTCTCCCGTCGTAAAGCCGACACTCGGTCCTAGATCAGGATCGCACAGATCGACACTTTTGAGCTTAGAGAACAAAGCCCGAACTGCGAGAACATCCACTAAGCCTACAGCTCCATCAGCTAACCGAATGTCTCTTCAGAGCTCGACAGTATTTCTCAGCAAACCACGAGCAGGCGTCTAATCGGTCGCTTCTCTGGTCTTTCGAGGAGCTAAGTAATAACATATCGATAGGGATATCATAGGTCGATCTAATAAAGTTAAGCAACACTTGGAAAGGCAGATGGGTAACAATGTATTACATACCAAGACCGGCCGCGCCTAGGAAAGCATGCAAACAGTCGCTCTCGGCTGAAATTCGTAGACTTTGTCAGTTCTTATGGGTAGTCAGAAACCGAAAAGTCTGACAACCAGACTACCAAGGAGTATCGTCCTACCCATTAACTGGATTGTGGAGGTCAGGTAGACAGCTGCTCGATGTAAAGTACTGGTATTTAGCTGCATGTACCAATTTAGTTGGGAAATGGCTAGGCAGATGGGGAATTATTGGTCTTTCAATCCCGGGTTCCTGGATTCAGACGCTGGATCTGAATACTGTGGATCAATTTAAATCAGTCTTTAGCAGCTGATCTATTCAATTGCAGCATGCAGGATGATACTGAATGCAAGACTGGATTGCAAAGTTAGTTACATAGGCCAAACATCGATCCCGTGTCACTAGGTTCCAGTATCAGTGTAAATCAGTCTTTATTTAGAACCTCCAACAACATCGAACAGAACAAACAATATCTATACACAATTGGGAGTAGAAAACTAATCCCTCAGCAACTAGGCAAAGTTGTTACAGTTCGTGGTCTGCAAGTACCGACAGCATATGGTGTGCACCCGGGTCTAGGCATACATAGACAACAGCAAGGACAGCACCAGAACTGCGACAGACTGGAGGAGCAGCTCCGAGAGGAATCTGTAAGTACCGACAGCATGTGGTGTGCACCCGGGTCTAGGCATACATAGACAACAGCAAGGACAGCACCAGAACTGCGACAGACTGGAGGAGCAGCTCCGAGAGGAATCTGTAAGTACCGACAGCATGTGGTGTGCACCCGGGTCTAGGCATACATAGACAACAGCAAGGACAGCACCAGAACTGCGACAGACTGGAGGAGCAGCTCCGAGAGGAATCTATAAGTACCGACAGCATGCGGTGTGCACCCGGGTCTAGGCATACATAGACAACAGCAGGGACAGCACCAGAACTGCGACAGACTGGAGGAGCAGCTCCGAGAGGAATCTGTAAGTACCGACAGCATGTGGTGTGCACCCGGGTCTAGGCATACATAGACAACAGCAAGGACAGCACCAGAACTGCGACAGACTGGAGGAGCAGCTCCGAGAGGAATCTATAAGTACCGACAGCATGCGGTGTGCACCCGGGTCTAGGCATACATAGACAACAGCAAGGACAGCACCAGAACTGCGACAGACTGGAGGAGCAGCTCCGAGAGGAATCACGCATCATGACCACAAATAAAAAACATAACAGCCTGTAAAGTATTCGCCGAATGTTTATTGATGAGCTTCATTTGTAAGGTAGGCCCCTCTACTTACACAAACGTTATCGCGAGCTGCTAGCTGTCTCTCATGCGCTGCATATTCTACGGCCGCAGGCATGGCGGCCTGCTCCCTGGGATACAGGCAGTGGCGAGTGACCGCTACCTGCAAGCCGTCACTCGGCCACTAAATCACAGTTGAGATGTTACCTAACATTTCACCGCTCTAGTGTCTGCGTGCGTGCCCTTAGTGAGCAAAGTGAGAGAGAGGCTCTGCCTCTCGCCAACCTGCAAACGTCTATTGCACGATTGTATTTTAAAATCTGTACTAACAAATCAATTTCCCAATCAATCAATCACGTCATATAATATCTACCAACTTGCTTTAGAGACTTGTTTTGATCATCATCATGATCATGACGACGATAACGATTGACATGATGAAGATAGGATACGTCAGCTAAACCTTCGCTCATCGTAAAAAAAAATATTAAAACCATTATTTTACTTGGGATTTCGATAAGAATCTGTACCTAGTCACTTTTTGGGACTGATTACGTAGGTACGTACGTAATGATAGCTTCTTGAAAAAGTAGGTAAGTACATGTTAGAATATTCGGCTCAGGCGCAACTATTTTTAAACATTATTTGTGTAAGTATGACACGGTTGAAAAAATGTGCGTGTACGCAGCGTTATCAGTTAGCACCGGAAGCTCCCCACGCGGGCGCGCATCGCGCACCTCGCGCAGTCGCCGCGCAGCGCAGCCGGAAGTGACAGCACTGTGCGCTAAAGCACTTCGATACTATTCATTACTATGGTATGGCCAGGAGCCTGACCACTGAACATTTGAACTATATATATAGCAGGTACTTTTTGTCGCAAGATATTATCATAATGAATCTGATTAAACAACAAAGACAAAAGTAACGAAATACAACATAGTTCGTAAGTGTTCTCAAACGCAGAATCATAAAAATGAAGGTGTAACGCACCGAGGTGGCTGCGCGGCGCGGGTTGCAGGTGCGGCCGCAGAAAGCGGGTCAGCGGCGCCGGCGCGGTCAACACTCGCTAACAATAACAAGGAAGCAGCCGGCGTCGGCGGCCAGCGCGCGTGCCGCGTGCGCCTCTACTGCCGCCGTGCCGCCGCAGCGCGTACAGCTTTATCTAATCGCTGCAAGATAAACTGCTCCGACTCCCGCGAGTCTCGCGAGGCGCCACTCCGCTACGCTCCATTCCGCTGCGCTCTGCTCCGTGCAGGAATCCTCCGCTCCGCGAGGGTTTCGTGAACTGCAACTGGTGCACGCCATATAAAAATGGTGTGCAGATGTTTAGCGATAACAAACGGGAACGAGAACCGAAAGGTAGGAAGTTCGCAAGGGCGCACGGCGATAGCGACCCCGCGCCCGCGCAACTAGGCAGCATTCAGCGCGCGCGCCTGCGTCGCATGCACTGAGCGCTGCAGTGCCGCTTGCGCGTTCAACTTAGTGCGTACGAGTACGTCATGAACCTAGGCTAGATCTAAACAAAGAATTGCGATTTCATGATAACGTTGCGCATGAAATAATACCTAAAAATATACTCAAGGATAAAAAGTTACATGTACGAGTAGGTAATCTGATTAGCTCGCATCTATCGACTATTCATGATTGATACTAGTAATTAAGTAGGTGAGTACTATCCACCCGATAGTATCCGGAACAAAGACAGTCATCCGCTTCAATGGTGAAACTGGAAGCATGCGTTTATGATGTACGAGTATGTGAGTGCAACGGTTCGCGTGATCGACATCGCCCTGTGTGAGCGTGAGCCTAACATGCGTAGGTATGATTGACGAGATCCCATTATTTATGCGGCCCAGTGGAAGTCGTACCTAGCTCGTACCGAGTACGACCTACCGAGGCAGTCGTACCATTTACACAGTGTTGCAAGCGTATTAAGAACGTTTATCTACCTATCCGAAAACAAAACAAGCAACTTAGAAAAATAATAGAGCCATTGAAAATGCAACTAATTTTTACTTTACCTATAAAACTGCCGTTTTTTTCATGTATTTTTTATTTGTAAATCGAAGTAATCACCCATGCAATCAATGCATCTTTGCCAACGCAGTGGCAGTTTATTGATGCCCTTCTTAAAGAAATCAGCTGGACGGGAGGCAACAAACTCTTCAAAGGACTTTTGTACTGCCTCTCGGGTATTGAATTTTTTTCCCGCCAAGAAGTTATCCAAATTCTGGAAAAAGTAGTAGTCTGTAGGCGCAAGGTCTGGTGAGTAGGGCGGATGACGGAGAGCTTCCAACACCAGTTCTTGCAACTTGGAGACCGTCTGCTGTGCATTATGAGGTCGCGCGTTGTCGTGCAGGAGCAGCGGAGACGAGCGATTGACCAATGCTAGTTGGAGATGTGCCACCTTCTCCATCATTGTGTTCAGTTCTTCACAGTACTCATCTGCAGTAATGCTCACCCCGTTTGGTAAGAAGCTGTGATGAATCACACCGGCACTAGACCACCAAACAGTGACCATCACTTTTCTAGGGGTAAGTTTTCGTTTAGGGCATTGTTTAGGTGCTGAACCAGGATCCAACCAACTTGCTGAGCGCTTGCGGTTATCAAACAGAATCCATTTTTCATCGCAGGTAACAATGCGGTTCAAAATTCCTTCATTTGTGTGTCTGTTGAGCAGTGCAAGGCACGTCTCGACGCGTACTTCGCGCTGGCGATCATTGAGTTCGTGGGGCAGCCATTTGTCAACATTTTTTACCTTGCCAATTTGACGCAAATGGACCAATATTGTTTTGACGCTAACGTCGAAAGCTGCTGCTAATTCAGCCGTAGATTGTGTATCATCAGCTTCCACAATCGCCTTTAATTCGTCACTGTCGACCAAAGTCTTCGGACGACCGCGAGGTTCATTTTTCAGGTCGAAATTTCCAGAACGGAAGCGAGCAAACCAATAACAGGTGTTGCGTTGGTTTGTAGTGTTAGCTCCGTAAACGTCGTTGATGTTGCGTGCCGCTTGTGCCGCGTTGCTGCCACGACGGTACTCATATTCCATAATTACTCGAATTTTTAACGTATCCATGATGACGAAAAAGATTGAAATGCGATGAAAATGTAACACTAATCAATAAACAAATGACTACTTTTGGAAACAAAATTACATGTTTTTAAAATAAAATTAATTTGAAATTAGAATTCTTAGCTAAACAAAAATTATTTTGATTTGAAATGGCCAGTACTGCAGAACGGCAATTTCATAGGTAAAGACCTAATATAATAATAGACTTAGGTATATTAGTTTCGGAGACGGCGCGGCGGCGGCAATAAAGTTTTAACGTTTTTTTAATTTTTTTAAATAACGTATCAACAGCAACGGGTTCCGTTGCTGTTGATAACTCTCTGCGGGCAACGCCTCTTCTCACACAGGGAAGGCACGAGCATTGATCACCACGCTTGTTCAACACCAGTGCTCGATATCAGACATATTAACAATAATAAGACGAGTACCAGCCTACTACTGTCCCACTGCAGGTCTGCGGGCAACGCCTCTTCTCATACAGGGAAGGCACGAGCATTGATCACCACGCTTGTGCAACACCAGTGCTCGATATCAGACATATTAACAATAATAAGACGAGTACCAGCCTACTACTGTCCCACTGCAGGTCTGCGGGCAACGCCTCTTCTCATACAGGGAAGGCACGAGCATTGATCACCACGCTTGTGCAACACCAGTGCTCGATATCAGACATATTAACAATAATAAGACGAGTACCAGCCTACTACTGTCCCACTGCAGGTCTGCGGGCAACGCCTCTTCTCATACAGGGAAGGCACGAGCATTTATCACCACGCTTGTTCAACACCAGTGCTCGAAGTCAGACATATTAACTAACTATAGTTTCGTGAGGGGCTCGTGGGTAAATAACAACAGCCGCATGGCTCGAGATCAGAGTTTAAGCAACGCTTGCCGAGGTCAGTCCGTGGATGGGTGACCGTCCATTAGACCATTACATACCGAGACCCCCGTGCCATGCAAAACACGTTAAGCCTTTGTTTCCGGCTGTCCCCTTTGACAGTACGGGTAGTCAGAAACCCAAAGCCTGGCAGCCATGACAGTCATACGTAGGGGTACCTTGTAACCCAGTTAGTACTGTAAAATACTGGTATTCAGCTGCATTCGGTTAGACCGGAAGCCGAAACCAACCTTGGTGGGAACAGGCTAGATGATGAAGTTCTCGTTGACACTTATCTGGGCTTGACCCATAACACCGTGCGAGCGAGGGAGACGCGAGGCCTAGGTACATGGACAGCCACGGACAGCATCTCTCACACTCGTTGCAATATACCCGTTGAATTCCAATTATGTTATTACTTACGTTAGGGTATAATACGTATTGTAAATCGAAGTCGTTTTTCGTCTGTCTATGTGACTGCGTTGTTCTTCTAAACTATACGCAACGGATTTTGGTGCGGTTTTCTGTTTTCAACATTACTAAGCCTGAGGCCAAACGAGCGCAATTTTGTGAGTTGTGAGTCGCGTAATTTGAGTTGCGTAATTTCTGCTGTATTCGGTTTCATACAAAAAGGCAGTTGGTGCCATACGACGACGCAAAATGAGTTGCCTTTTTGTATGAAACCGAATGCAGCAGAAATTACGCAACTCAAATTACGCGACTCACAACTCACAAAATTACGCTCGTTTGGCCTCAGCCTTAGAGAATTTATTCCGGATGGTGTATAATAAGTTAATATTAAACTGAATAATAAAGAAATCGCGATTTTTTGTCAAGTCGTAAAAATCGTGCGAAGCACTAGCTGGCATTATAGCATCCTATAATCACTGCTGTTCAGGAAGCCACGAGACTGGCCCACGACCGAATTAGACGCTTCAGACTACAAAATATGGCGGATGGCTCACGGTTACTCACGATCCTCGGCACGGAGGGACCGATTGTACAGAGAGAGAACAACTATCGACAACTATACATGTATATAAAAAAATTAATATCATAAATGCGGAATTGTGTTGCGAGCAACGTATTGGCGTCTTTTTAAAAGTACGCTATTTTCTATCCCGGTCAGTCCTCCACACAACAACCAGCGAAAATAAACAATCAGCAAAGTTCCCTTTTACAACAGTTAAATTTAGTATTATCATCATCTGCCTAGCCTTTTCCCAAATATGTTGGGGTCGGCTTCCAGTCTAACCGGATGCAGCTGAATACCAGTACTGAACATGGAGCGACTGCCTATCTGACCTCCACAACCCAGTTACTGGGTAATACGATACCCCTTGGTAAGACTGGTTGTCAGACTTTCGGGCTTCTGACTACCCGTAACGACTGTCAAAGATCCACAAATGATAGCCGGGACCAACGGCTTAACGTCCTTTCCGAGGCACGGAGGGGTCTTGGTATGTGAAGATGGTCACCATCATTATGCGTAGGTAAAAATATTGAAAATGTAAAAATATTGAAAATGTAAAAATATTTTTCCTACAAAAGCACAGGACCACCGGTGGGCGAGTCCAACTCTCATCGGTTTTTTTTTCTCTTTATAAAGGTAGGTTGTCTTTCTATTTTATTTATTAATGCGAGAACGTTGTAAGCCTCGTAGACTCATAGATGATTGATTACCCAACACAACATAAGTCTTGGAGAACTTTGATAGTCTCTAGAACCTACCTAATCAAGATTATTTTGTGATTAATAAGATTTCCCGAATCAGCCCTCACCTTGCCCGCCTATCTCCTGGCGAGTTCTTGCAGATCGGTACAGCTCGCCATCGACTGCGTCTGCCCGACCGACGATCCTGTGCAGTTGCAGCAGGAATATGCACACCTTCACAGTTCTCGTCTGACCGATGGTTTCTAATTTAAGTGCATGCCTTAGAAGCAATCATGCTTAGGAATATTAAACAATAAACAATAATAAACATTATTTATTATTTATACAATATTATTCAATGAATGGATCAAAGTTCGGGGTAACTACCGACCAGGTTATTTCTTTTTAGATTTTTTTTACGAGAACGTAAACCAAGTACACAAGTAGTTTGTAGGTGTGTAGGAATGGCAGCACGTGGGAGACGGTAGTCGTCTAGCTCCTTGGGAAAGAGGCGTGAGTTTATGCATGTTAGTCATACGTATGTAAGTTATTTATTAAATAATATTAATGCTTATAGAAAATGTTTTAAGCGAGTTTAATATCACGAGTTGGCAATAAATGTTTGCAATTGTTACCTTTCGAGTGGCGAAGTTACACTATGCAGAAGGCGACAGCCGCGACACTCACCACAGACGACACTAAAACTAATGAGGAGTGGCGTAGCACTCACCAAAGTGGTACTCGTTCTTAGTGGTGGCCATAGTGCTGGAGCAGGTGCAGGCGCAGGTCCGTGTGGAGCAGTCAGAGCCGGTAAGAGCGCGGCAGGCGCGCGTGGCACAGCATCACCGAGCGCGCGGGCGCGGGCGCGGGTAGACGAGCTCAGTGCGAGGTGCGCGGTGCGCGTGCGCGCGGCAGTCGATGGCGCGCGAGTCCGGCGGCGAGCGCGCGCCCCGGGCCCCGCGCCCGCGCCTCTCCCCGCGCGCTTACGCAACGAAGACGTCGCGACTCGCCTGACCCCGACCACCGCCGCGATGCTGCCTCTTCAGCGCCGATGCCTCGCATACCGCTGATCTTCCCATTGAGAAATCATCCTGACTACTCATAGGAAACACACTCAAAGGAACACCCCTGAATCAAAATCTATCAGACCTACAAAGTTGCAATGTCGCGTTCCTGCGAAGGTCCAAGTCAATTATTTAGTTGTTACTTTTAAAGTTCTTTTTACAACGGATGTAAACAGACACGAAGCCGGGAGTCACTGAGATACATATAAATTCCATTTTCACTTCTCATGCTCTAAAAGTTCGTATTTATGTTGTGCGAAGGCGACTTACAGTCGCTTTTTATGCTCTAGTGCATATTTTTTTTCCTAAGACTAAGATCCTAGAATCCTAGAATCAGGCCTAACAGCCACACGCACAATAAAACGTCGCAGATTAAAGTCGTTATTTTATTTCATTTGCTTTAATTTATATCACTTCCGTGTTTTCTATCATTAATTTAATTTTTTTTTAAATATGTTAGTTGTCATTTATTATTTAAAAACACAAAGAAACGTTTTTATGACTTGGCAATACGAAGTACCCAAGTCGAATGACACATGTTGAAAATAAAAATAAAAACATTTAAAAAGCTTTGTGGCGGAGATTATTATTTGTTTTTTTTTTAATACTATTGTATACTTTTTTTGAATACTGAACATTTTTTAATACTGTTATATACTTTAAGCCTGTTTAATTTTCTCGTAAAGTGAAAAGCAGAGTGTATAACTCGGGCATAAACGAGCCATTTTACCCCTCGACATAAATATCCACCCTCGCCTGTGGCTTGGGTGGATATAAACGTCTGGGGGTAAAATGGCTTCTTTTATGCACTAGTTGTACTATCTACTATTATAAATAAGCATACCTACTCATGTGTCATTGTGATTTTTTTTTTGCATTAGAGCTTACCTACCTGGGCACGTTTTAATTTATACGGAAAAACTTAACTTTTTTTACACGAAAATAAGTTTAGTTATAGCTTTCAAAATATTTGAATGTTAAAACTTAACTTTAAATAACCCCATAAGCACAATGTTTTACGTACGTTATATTGGGCTCTGCCGAAAGAGGTGATATTCACACCTTATTTTTTTCCTTTATTAACTTTGCTAGAGCATTTTCAGTTCACTCCACTTCTGTCTGACACTTCTGTCTTACGTAAGTAATTTATTCACTTTTTGTATGTTGGATAAGTTATGACTTCCTGTCACAATTAGTTACAAAGGAAGCACCTAGTGGTATATCCAAATAAATAATTTCGTATTCAAGATTGTTTCAAGACCTGTACATTACTTTTTGAATTATTCAAATCGGTCATTCCATTCAAAAGGTAATACGAATTTAAATACGAGTACGTCAATCTAAACAAAAGTGGCCGGTGTGGCCCCACGCAGCGCAGAGGGATATATACAGCGTGTAACGGAAGGGGGGTATCAACCCTGAAGGAGGTGAATGTGCTCATGAAACTCAACAACTTTCCCCAAAGAACATAGGTCGAAATATGAAAAAAAAATTTGGCCCTCCCTTACAAAACTGACTACCAGCTGATCGATTTACTATGGGAGGGCCAAATTTTTTTTTCATATTTCGTTCTATGTTCTTTAGGGAAAGTTGTTGAGTTTCATGAGCACATTCACCTCCTTCAGGGTTGATACCCCCCTTCCGTTACACGCTGTATAATATGTTTGTTACTGTTCGACCTGATGATGTCCAGCCAGGGTCTGCTTAGGGCTTCGGATGCACCATCCGAAGGGTTTTGAATAAAACACAGCAACCTTGTTCCGACGGTATATTTGGCAAGACTGAATTATTCTAAGTCCAAAGAGACGTTACATGGTTTCGACGGAAAATCTTGACACCGCGAGTTAAAAAATCGTTCAACGCCATCTATCGAGGCATCAAGCAATCTTTTTTCTAAAACAGTGTGCCCCGTATTTGGTACAGTGCGTACAAGGTTATACATTCTCCCCCCATTAAGGGCAAGCATAAATTGACCTTAATATTATAACAAGTTCAATGGCAATGGCAAAATTAAAGTTACATACTATCTAACTAGACTAATGTAAAGTTAACAATTGTAGAGGTGTAAACTAAAATGGTAACAACAAAAACACCTTGATTCCCACCACCATGCATACTTATTAATAAATTATCCTAACTAAGTATAAAATCCAATTATTACAGGTTTAATAGGCTATTCAGTAACAGGAAGCAAACATAATTTAGATACAGGTCTTTTTATAATCGAGTTTTTCGTTTTAATAGTGACCACTCGTACGATCCCGTCACTACCTGGATGCTCTTCCTCTACCAAACCCCAAACCCAGCGACACGGAGGAAGACCATCTTCCTTGACTAAGACCACATTTCCTCTTTTAGGAGAGGAAGTTTCCGAAGTCCATCTATGTCTATAAAAGAATTGTCTCAAATATTCCTGAGACCACTTTCGCCAGAATGTTTGCAACATACGTTGAGTATACTGCCATCTCTTTAACGAGTTTAAATTCGAGTTTTCGAAGTTATAATCTGGTGGCGTAACAAGTGGTTCACCAACCAGGAAGTGGCCAGGAGTCAAAAATTCTGTATTTTCGGGATTGGTTCCCAATCTAGATAGCGGCCGAGAGTTTAGGCATGCTTCCACTTGAGCCAACACAGTTGCTAGTTCCTCATAAGTTAGCGTGGAAGTGCCAACGACGCGTTTTAGGTGATACTTCACCGATTTTATTCCAGCCTCCCACAGTCCCCCGAAATTGGGCGCGTGAGGCGGAATAAAATGCCAGGACGTTCCATTAGTCCCTAAAGTTTCCGCTATCTCCGACAAAATACTATCCTTTTCCCTGGTAAAGAGGATACCCAGTTCCTTTGCAGCGCCTACAAAATTTGTGCCATTGTCGCTCCACACCTCCTGACAATGGCCCCTTCTCGCCACAAATCTTTTGAAGGCCTGCAAAAATCCTTCCGAAGATAGGTCAGATACAGCTTCAATATGAACGGCACGCGTTGACATGCAGACAAATAAACATATATATCCTTTATAAGATTTATGTCCACGACCCTTTGCTGTGCGTAGTTGAATAGGACCAGCAAAGTCTACACCACTACGAAGAAATGCGCGAGAGGGCTTGGCACGAGCTGCAGGTAGCTGCCCCATCAGTGGATTACAGGTAAGCCCATTGTTTTTAACGCATGTAACACATTTCCGTATATGGCTAGATACAAGCTGTTTTGCTCCGAAGATCCAAAATTTATTATAAATGTAACTTAGGGTTAATTGTGTACCCCCATGAAGAGTTTGCCTATGACCGAAATCAATAATTAAATTAGTAAAGTGTGATTTTTTTGGTAAGATAATGGGATGTTTTCTTGAAATATTTAATTCGGATTCTTCTAATCTGCCGCCTACTCTTAAAATATTTTTTGCATCTAAGAATGGAGTTAATGTTTTTAAAATGCTTTTTGATTTAATTTGTTCTTTCTTTTCTAATGCTTTTATTTCCTCTTCAAAATGTTTTCTCTGACACAATCTCGCGCACGTCTCAAAAGCTTCATTTATTTCTTCGGTTCGTAAATAACCTTTCCACATTTTTTCAGATTTGATTTTCTTTGTTGTCAACATACGCCTACAATATGCTACAACCCTGGTAAGCCGCGTCAACGTTGCATATCGATCACAGATGTCAGGATCTTCTACAACGTGATGCACTCCAACTGACTCCAAGTCAGTGTTCAAATCTTGAGATTTATCATAATTAATGTTTGTTTCCCGCAAGAAATCAGGTCCTTGAAACCACAAGGAATGCTTGCTTAGCTCTGCAGGCAACATTCCCCGAGATGCGCAGTCGGCGGGGTTTTGTTTTGAAGGAACGTGCGACCATTGCCATGGATCCAACGAGGTAAGTATCTCGGACACCCGATTCGCGACAAATACCTTCCATTTATTCGGCAAACCATTAAGCCAAGCCAGCACAATGCTGGAATCAGTCCAAGCTCGCACATTCTGTTTTTCTATACCCAATACCTTCGCCACTTCTAACAAAAGTCTTTTCAGCAATACAGCCCCGCACAACTCTAGTCGCGGAATCGACACTTGTTTTATCGGTGCGACCTTGGTCCTAGCAGTAACTAACGAAATCTGAATGTTGCCCGTCGAATCAATCACTCGGAGATAAATAACCGCAGCATATGCCGATTTCGAGGCATCGCAGAAGCCGTGCAATTCTACTCGGGCATTGCTAGAGTTGGTACTTACCCACCTGGGTACTGCAATATTTTTCAACTCACCTAAGCTATTGCGGTAAATATACCATTCATTTTTTATTTCGGATGGGATTTCCTCATCCCATGTGATCCCAGAAATCCATAATTTTTGAATTTGCATTTTGGCTAGTACAATCACGGGAGCTACCCATCCTAAAGGATCAAATAATCTTGCGATTTCCGATAATATTTTTCTTTTTGTTACAGGTTCCTGCAATGGAGACAACTTGACGGAGTACTGGAAGGCGTCCCTGCTTCTGTTCCAGGTAAGTCCCAGCGTTTTTATTATCGCATCCTGCTTAATGTCGATCTCTTTACCTACCCTTTCTTGTCCTTTACACCTTTCACCGATTATTTTCTCCAGTAATTCATCGCTGTTGCTCGACCACTTCTGTAAACTGAACCCTGCTTTAGCCAGTAACTCTTCCATTTGACTGTAAATTTGTATGCCTTCTTCAACAGTATCGCAACCGGTCAGCAGATCATCCATATAATAATCTTTGAGCACTCTTTCAGCCGCCAGTGGGTACTTCGCTCCTTCATCATACGCCACCTGCTGCATCGCTCGAACCGCTAAGAACGGCGCAGAAGACGTCCCGAAAGTTACGGTAAGTAACTTATAATCCTTAATGGCCGAGTCTTTGTGGTCTCTCCACACAATGCGTTGAAAGTCTGTGTGTTCATTAGCCACGCGCACCATTCGATACATTTTAATTATGTCCGATATTAGGCAAATACGGTGAGTTCTCCACTGAATTAATAGATGCCGCAAATTGGGTTGCAGCCCAGGACCGATCATTAAATCATCGTTGAGAGAAACCCCATTACGTCCTTTGCAGGAAGCGTCAAAGACGACTCGGACCTTTGTGGTGTCCTTGTCGTCTCTCACAACCGCGTGATGAGGTAAGTAGACCGCATGTTTATTTTCCATATCCGATTCTGCTAGTGGCTTCGTGTGACCTAGTAGTAAATATTCTTGTATTACCTCGGCGTATTTTGCTTTAAGCTCGACATTTTTATTAAGTTTAGCTTCCAGGGCATGAAACCGCCTTATAGCTATGGATCCTGAACCACTATATTTGCAGCCTGGATCTTTGCTTCGGAATGGTAATTTCACTATGTAACGGCCCTTTACATCTCTGACCGTCGTAGCTTTAAACAACTCTTCGCATTTTATTTCTTCATCTGTCATTTTCTGTTGACTAGATGGCTCTTGATCTGTTTCCAGTTCCCAAAATTTTCTAAGTAGATCCTCTTCTTTTTGCACTTGACAATGTAATGACAGTACACCTTCCGTTTGAGTAACGGATGAATCTACAACTCCAGATAAAATCCAACCTAAAGCTGTAGACTGAGCAATAAGCGAACCTGTAGGACTATGCCTCAAACCTTCCTTTATAATCTGACTATACATCTCAGCTCCTAATAAAAGGTCTATTTTACTAGGTTGATGATACTTCGGATCAGCAAGATCAATCCCTCCTAATTCTGACCATTCCAATACATCTAATTTCCTCGTTGGAAGGAGAGTAGTGATTGAAGACAGAACATGAGCCTTAAAGGTGAATGTGCAATGTGGATTGACTCTAGATCGAATTCTCATGTACACTATTGATTTGGAAAGTAGTTCTTTATCTCCCCCTAGACCAGATATTTTACTTCTCAATGAAATCTTTTTTAATTTCAGGTCCTGAACCGTGCTTTCTGTGACAAAGTTGGCCTGCGAGCCTTGGTCCAGTAAGGCTCTTAAAACGTGAAGATCACCGAATTTCGACTCTGCCTTGACTAGCGCCGTCGCTAGCAAAACCTGCTTACAAATTTTACCTGTCGAAAAACAGCTAACTACCGACGTTTGAGTTTCTGTTTTTTCAGCAGAACTCCCTGCCTTAGGAGACTCTGGCTCCTACTGCGAAGCGCTCTTGCCCGCTTCCCGGTTTGAATTGACATCAGTGGTCTCAGGAGTATCTGAGTTCTTTGGGTGTAATAGTGTGTGGTGACGACGATGGCATAATTTACATTTGGTACTAGTGCGACAAGCCCTCGCTGTATGATTATTACCCAAGCAGTTGAAGCATAAATTTTTTGTAGTGACCAAATCGCGACGTTTGTCCACTAATTCACGAGAAAATTTCTTACAGCCACTTAACCTATGACTATCTTCAGAACAAAACGAACAGACAACTTCGGATACATGTAATGATTTTAATTTGGAATTATGATTGGCGTTACTTTTGTTTGCAGAAGGTTTATTATCAATAAACTCTAGGGCCCTGTATCTATTTGTTAGGAAATCTTTGAATTGCTGGTAAGTTGGCAAGTCATCGGAACTGTTGCTACTACTGAATTCAAACTCCCATTGCTTTCTCGATTCCAAGTCCAATTTTAAAGTTAAAATATGAATAATCATTATATCCCAATTTGCTACATCTATTCCGAGGTTTGCCAACCCACTTAAGCAGTCACTGGTAGTGTCTACTAATTCCTTTAAATGATACGCTGATTCTGCAGTTATGTTTTTCTGACTAAGAAGTCGCCTTATTATGTTGTGAGACAGATACCGTTTATTATTATACCTAGCATTTAATAACGACCAACATCTTTCATAGTTGTCATTTGCAATCGGTATTTGCCTTATTAATTGTTCGGCTTCACCGCTCAAGTAACTTTTCAAATAATGAATTTTTTGGACATTACTCAATTTTGCATTACGATGTACTAATGAAACAAACAAATCTCGGAAACAAACCCATTCTTCATACTTTCCAGAGAATTTAGGTATAACTATTTTTGGTAGTTGAACAGTCTGAGATTTTGTTTCGTCTTGTGAAGTCCCATCGCATACGTTTCCATCTTTTGAATCTTTACAAACTAACGGCAAAACTGATTTTAATTCTGTTTTATATTCTAAATAACATTCTTCAGCTTCATCATACTTATCGTATTTTAAATAATCATGATCACTTAACTGAGAACCAAATTTTTCGATTAACATTTGGTGGGTATTAGTAAATACATCCCATAATTTTTCTAATGCTTCTAATCTCACTTGAACGTAAACATCCGTGATCCTTTCCTTAGGAGACTTTTTAAAGTTACGTCTAGCCTTTACAATGTTATTGAAATTGTCACTTTGAAGCAACAGTTTGGACTCCATCTTAAAAATAACAAACAAATAGGCGAGAGAAAAAAAAAACAAAATAAATAAACAAGTGTAAAATTAATTATTGAAGTTTAACTATTAACTAAACTAAGTTATTTCAGTAAAGAAACGCAAACGAACTCAGTCCAAACCCAATAAACAACTTAAATTAAACACAACATTTTTGTTAAATTTCTAAAAGTTAAAGTCTCTGGAACGTTTTGCTGATTTTGATGCCGATGACAATTAACGTCACTCCAAATGACGTTCTGTGTCACTGTCACCTTGAATGACAGGTTGTGTCACTGTCAACGTCACCGTGAATGACAGTTAGTGTCACTTTTGGAAATGACAGCTGTCACTATTTGACAGTGACAGTAATTAAAATTGTTCAAACACTTACGTTTGTTTCACTTCACTTTGGTATTTGGTTCATTCACTCACGATTGCACCAACCTCGTGACGTCACTCCACGTGGTCACCCTCGATTCTTCAGGTGTCTTCCGGGTCCAATATCCTGACAGCGCCAGCGCCTGTCTCGAAGTCCAAGGCAGGATTCACCACCAAACCCTGGCTCCTGATTGATGCTGCAGCAGCTCCTCACGAGCTGGTCTGCTTCCTCGGAAGACCCTCTCCCCAACTCAGTTCCACAAAAAATGCACCACCGCTTTGGTGCCCCTGCCCAGATACTGGTGTATCCGGCTTCGAAGGACCATGTTCGACCTGATGATGTCCAGCCAGGGTTTTGAATAAAACACAGCAACCTTGTTCCGACGGTATATTTGGCAAGACTGAATTATTCTAAGTCCAAAGAGACGTTACATGGTTTCGACGGAAAATCTTGACACCGCGAGTTAAAAAATCGTTCAACGCCATCTATCGAGGCATCAAGCAATCTTTTTTCTAAAACAGTGTGCCCCGTATTTGGTACAGTGCGTACAAGGTTATACAGTTACTTTTTCACGCAAAAACGAATGAACTGATTCCGATGAAACTTAATAGTTACATAGCTGTTACTTAAAGCTCTTATTTCTTATCCCGATATTCCCACGGAATCGAAACTTACGCGAGGTGCAGCTACTTTTATATATTTTTTTACAAATACAAATCATTTATTTGTTTGAGTATGGGTAAAACATGAGGTGGTATAAAATTAAAGAGTTGTTCTTTGGACCATACCCTAACATTAGAGGTGTACAAATATTACTACTACATTAAAAAAAATAAAAAATGTTACATTTTATAAAATATATAAAGCTTACATGCATTTCCTTATTACAATTAATATTATGAACAATTTAAACACACAGAATTTTGATTAAACCATTATTGAATTACATATTTAATTACATTTTTCATTCAAATAATCTTTAATTGAATAATAAGCTTTACTTATGAGATACACTCTTAATTTGTTTTTAAATGTAATTAGATTATTTGCTTTTTTAATAGATTTGGGTAGCTTATTATATATTCTGGGGCCCATACAAAATGCACTCTTGTCGAACATTATTTGTTTTGTGGCTCATTGCACAAAGTGTGTCTAGTACTTTTTAGTGTTCTATATTTATGCAAATTATTTCTCACATCTAAAGCCAATTCAAATATATACAATGATGGGAATGTCAATATTTTTAAATTAATGAAATGTGGTTTACAGGTATCGGTGGATTTTAATCCACAGATTGCACGGATACACCTCTTTTCGGCTTTAAAAACTGTTTCTCTCTCAGTGCCGTTACCCCAAAACATTATACCGTATCCTAATGTCGAACCAACATAGGCATGATAAGCAGATAGGAGTGCACTCTGGTTAACAACTTTTCGAAGCATATACAAAGCATATGAATATTTACTTAATTTTGTACACACTTGTTCCATGTGTGTCCTCCATGTCATATTAGAGTCTATGTGTAATCCCAAAAACTTTGCAGTGTCTATTTTTTCTATGTTAATATTTTCGTAATTTATCCGCAATGTATTAGATTTTGATTTTTTAATTTTAAAATTCATTATATATGTCTTGGATAGATTTATTTTAAGTTCATTTAAATTTAGCCAATCAACTATAGATGATAACGCACAGTTTATATCATATTCATATGTGATGGGGTCTTCAGATACAAACATCGCTGTACTATCGTCAGCGTAAAGAACTTGGGTATTGGGTACTTGATGGATTTGGGAAGGTCGTTGATATATATTATAAATAGCAAGGGACCCAAGATGCGCCCTTGGGGTACACCCCTGGTAACTTTTATAGGTGTTGACAGGTACTTCTTTTCAACTTTAGTAATATGAGAAATGAGAAATTTCAGTTTTTTGTTCTCTGTTACTTAAATATGATTTTATAAGATCTTTAGCATTTCCTCTTATTCCATATGCTTCTAATTTATTTAACAGCGTTAATTTCAAAGCCAACAACGATGACGCGACGCCTGCAGCCCAGGCAACGGGTGCTTGTTTCAAATCAAATCAAAAGTCATTTATTCAAACTAGGTCGGCAACTAGGTGAGCATCAGCACTTTTCACGTCAAAATTACAAAAGACAGTTCAAAACGCCTGCCCTTCACCACTTCCCAGTGCTTTCGCTGGGGAGAAGAAGTAGCACAACAAAATCCCCAGCAGCACAGCTATCTGTTCAGTTACAAAATACTTGATTGAATACAATACAAGGTATGCAAAGTAAATAACATTACAATACACAGAACACTAAATTAAATTATTTGCCATATGTCAGCTAGCTACGCCAAAATACCAACAAATATAATAAAAAACTCTTGCCCCATAAAAAGCAATTGCCCCAGTGCCCAATGGAAAAGAGGGGCCTGTTTGGATCCCAGCAGATCTCACAAATTGTCTGGGAACTATTCCTTATTTTTCTTTATAGGGTTCTGCATGAATGCAGATGCAAATGCAAAAGAATTTGGCATCTAAAAAAACCTTAACAAACCAAATTAAAGAAAGTTGAAACAGGACCCTAATTTTATATCCAAAATAACCTATCTCGAAAAGGCTTATGTTCACATGTCTAATCCCAATGAGGTGAAGGTGTCATCAGGGATGCGGCCAGGATACTGATCAGCAGCGAGGTGGTGGCGCCTTACTCTTTAAAAACACAAACAGCTCTACAGAGTAAACTTCCAGCGCCTGCGGATGGTCTCGCCTGCCCTGACCCCGCCGACTCTCCCGACCTAAATTTAACCTTCTTAAACGTTTCGGCCCCCCAGCTGATTATAGCTGTGAACTCCTCCCGAAGTGATTCTGCCGGCGGCATCCGCGACGGCCTGACTCCACAACACCTAAAGGATCTATCGAGTTCAGGCGCTGGAGAAGTTGCTGTGAGTCGCTTTTGAAGGCGGTGTAAACGAAGCCATCGTCGATGTCTTGTACGGTGCCAAGTTATGTGCCCTGCACAAGAAGGACGCCAACGGAATTCCTCCCATCGCCGTTGCGTGCATCTACACGTGTACGGCAGCCAAAATTTATGCTGTAAGCTGTATAGCGAATCGCTTACAGCTAAGTTCCAGGAGATAAGAAAGGGGACTGTGAGGCTGCCGAACATACCCTTTCAACCTTCAGGTTGGCGTTAAGAATGCCTTTGGAAACGGATGGGCGCTTTGGTGGCCTCGACACTCGCAAAATTACTATTAAATTATTGTATTAGCTTACTGGTGCCCCTGTCCTCTGTCTACAGCACTGAAAAGTTGACCGGGAAAATTTTAGCCCCCTGCTTGGTTGAATCTGAACTGCCGTGCTTGACCGACGACGCAGTAAACGTCTGTAATGCGGCATTCCCGGATACAAATTGGCCCATAAACCCATCTTCCCAGAGACAGTGGGATGAGCCTCTGCAGGTTGGTACGGAGTAATCTTATCAATACGTCCACCAATACTGCTGAACGTGCAATATAGGCACTATGCTGGGTGACACCACCTTCCGGCTCGCTACTTGTCTGCGTTTGGGCTACTAGTGCAGTGAAACTGTCGAAAGCCTCGGCTACCATTGCTTCTCATCTTGCAGTAAGAGCGCAGGCCGGATAGCACGGTACACCAGTATTGATGACAGCATCCGTCGTGCTCTTGTCACCGCCGGGGTGCCAGCTGTTTTATAACCCAACGGCTTGGTACGCGATGATGGAAGGAGACCAGGCGAAATGACCGTGTGTTGACTTCCTTGTGCCATCCTATCTTTTTGTAGGGCGGACTGTGCTGGGGTGGTTGCTGCAGGTGCGGAAACCCTCAAACGACGAAAACATTCCAACCTTATTGGCGATAAACGGCTCGAATATTTATCTATAACATAACATATAGAATAGAATAGAATACTCTTTATTATGTACACCATATAAATGACAGACATAAATATAGAAATTTTACAAAGGGTGACAACAATAGGCGGTCTTATCGCTAAGAGCGATATTTTAAAGACAACCTTTGGATGGATTGAAAAGGGAGGGAGACACAAATACTGTAGGTAGTCTGTGGTGTACCATTTACACAATACAATGAATAAATATATAAAGTATATTATACTAATATAGCAGATACTAATCTAGCAGATACTAATCTAAATGCTATGCAGATGTTATGCAGATACTAATCTAAATGCTATGCAGATGTTATGTTTGTTATGGTGTGCAGATGGTCACGGCTTGATGTATAATGTTAAGAAAAGCGACTATCTCGTCTTTAAGGCTGGTACTAGGTATCCCTCTAGCGTGCCCCCTATAAAGCTGAATGGAGTTAAGTTGGCTAGGGTACGTCAGTTCAGATACCTGGGTCATCTAATTACCAAAAACCTAAAGGACGACATGGATATTGAACGTGAACGTAGGGCATTGTCCGTGAGAGCAAACATGATTGCTCGCAGGTTTGCCCGATGTACAAATGAGGTAAAAATCACTCTCTTTATAGCCTTCTGTACATCCTTTTACACCTGCAGCCTGTGGGCGTTCTATACTCAAAAAGCGTACAGTGCCCTACGGGTACAGTACAGCAATGCGCTTAGAAAGATGTTGCGGCTGTCCCGCCACTGTAGTGCTTCACGTCCCAGCTAGCAAAATAGTCTTGTAAATAATTACTTAAAAGAATAAAAGCATTGTAAAACATTTATAAGTGTCCTGATTAAGAAGGGGCCTCTTATAAAGGCATGTATAATGGGGATTTGAACTAAAAGAATGTATAAACTTATAAAGAAGTCTTATAGATATATAGAAGAACTCCTTGTAAAAATATTTATAAGAGCAAAAGTTTACAAGCGCACTTGTGTAAGACTAATTACTCTTGATATTTTTTTATACTTATTTAGGCATCTTATAAGATCGTATGTTCTTATAGATTTCTTGGGTAAGTATTTTAAAAGAGTACTGATCTTACTAAAGCATGATATACAACTGTTGAAGAACCAATAAATTATAAGTGTAATTTTTCTGAGCTAAATCATATTAAAGAGTAGTAGCATGTTGGAAGTTGTATAAATAAACATTTAAGCTCACAAACGTCGTAAGCATGCTTTATTAAGTATATTACTAATTCATAGATTCGTAATTAGTTATCACTGTCATCCGTCAGTCAGGATGACACCTTAAAATTCTCCGTTTTTTCAATTATTCTAATGTATTTATTTTGGAAAATTCGTTGTGTTTCAAAAATTCGTAAAGAATGTGCGTAATATGGAAGGAGTGCTGGGGCTATGGAGAAATTTCTTGAGGATGCGTAAGCGTGCGTGATCAATCGCCGCCCGTTCGATGTCCACCGCGCACAGGATGGATGGAAACCAGCACATATGAAGTTTTTTTTTTGCTCCGCTGGTGTAATTGCTGAATGGCGTTCTAGTGTGAGGATAAATAAATAAATAAATAAATAAAATAAATAAATTACCGATCTCATTTATTGATATAAGTATTCTTCACTGTCAATGGCCACCGATAATTGTTTTAGGCTAGTGTTTAATAGGAGCAATGGTCTTTAAACTCACTTAACTAGAGTCATATAAGAATATCTAGTCTGACAGTGCATTTAACTAAAAACGATTGAGCTTTTAAATGTTCTGATGAAGTACACTTTAAGTAAGATTGTAGATAATGGAAAAATGGTGACATTTTGTATTATTTCATATTTTACTAAATTAATAACTATTATTCAAAAACACATCTCAGAAATGGCCCGAGGTTTTAATGTTATTTACATTAAAAATACTTCGAATAAACCTACTCCGCAGGTAGTTCAACATCATAATAATAGTAGGTAGGATAGAAGTAACATAGAAATATTTTAAATTATAAAAGTTAATATACAAAGTACTTACTTTTTTAAAGATTTTTATTATATTCACTGCATGCGCACAACTGTTTGTTAAAATGTTCGACACGCTTAAAAATACTCTTACATTGAGATCACAAAGAGGCAAATAAGGCGAATCACACTTAGAACGGCATTCGTAAGGCTACACAATGGCATTTTACCTTTACACCATGCCAGTGTAAGACACTTGTAAGACTAATTGCTTTTACAACGGCACTAGGCAGATCACTATAAGATTGAAAACACTCTTGATAAGAGCATAATACAATAACAATAAGGGCAAACACTCTTACAAAGTGCGCCCAATTCCACACTTACCAGCGTTTGTAAGTGTACTAAAAGAGTAAGCAAAATATGCTCTTAGGATACTTGTAATACCAAGTTTTGCTAGCTGGGGTATGTTTGCGGAGGCGCGCATCGATTGCTTTTACGCTACTCTGCGCAAGCGCTGCGCGTCAAAGCTGAGCAGGGTACGGGCTAGTCGCAACAGTGTTTTATCAATGATAGCCAGTAGACTTGACTGTCTGTACGTGGGTCGATGTATTAATGCTCACATTAGTATTGATACCTCGACTCATGGGTCAGGCAGGGGGCGAGTATATTAAGGTTGTTTTACTAACACTAGTTATATTATAATGCATGGATATATTTATAATGCATGGGAGGACAAATGCGATGCTTTGGGCATCTTTTGCGATTTGTCCAAGGCATTCGATTGTGTTCTTCATGAAACCTTAATCAGGAAACTTCACTACTACGGAATTCGGAACGCCTCTCTGGATCTTCTTACTTCTTACTTGAGTGATAGGATTCAGAGAGTTGATGTTAACGGAAAAAGGTCACCCGGATCTGTAGTAAAAATGGGGGTCCCCCAGGGCTCAATTCTTGGCCCATTTTTATTTCTTATTTATATAAATGACTTGCCTTACCTCATAAGGGACGAACATGATATAGTGTTGTTTGCAGATGACACTTCACTTTTATTTAAACTCAAACGTCAGCAGCTGGTTACTGACCATATAAATTGTGCCCTCGCAAAAGTAGTTAACTGGTTTAATGTTAATAACCTACTTCTTAACGAAAAAAAAACGAAATGTATTAAGTTTACGATACCAAATGTTAGACAAGTAGAAACTAGTGTTGTTATAAAGGGTGATGAGTTAAAACCCGAAAATACCACAGTATTCTTAGGCATAACTTTGGATGCCAAGCTTCAATGGGGGCCCCATATAGATAAATTGTCAAAAAAGCTTAGCTCTGCAGCATACGCCGTTAGGAAAATTCGTGACTTAACTGATTTAGAGACAGCCCGTTTAGTTTACTTTAGTTATTTTCGTAGTGTGATGTCATACGGTATTCTGTTGTGGGGAAATGCCGCCGATATTCAGACAATTTTTATTTTACAAAAAAGAGCAATTCGTTCGATTTATAAATTAAGTCCCAGACACTCCCTCAGAGACAAATTTAAAGAGATTAATATAATGACTGTGCCTTCTCAGTACCTTTATGATAATCTTTTGTATGCACATAAAAATATTAATCTGTTTAAAAAATACAGTGATATCCATAATATAAATGGGTCAAACACAAAATATGTAATTCATCATTTCCAAAAAATAAAACCTCACATATGACTTTGAAAATCAACCTTTATTCGTGTAACAGTCTCTTATAATTCTTAATAATATCGATATAGATCAGTATTACATATTCTTTCGAAAAATAACAATTTTCATTTTTATAAGGCCACAGAAAAGACCTAATTGTCTACAGATAAGAACATAAACCTTAGTATGTCATCACGTTTTATGATTTGTTTACAGAACTTAATTTATAATGATCAAAATAAAAACACGTTCGTTACATGACAGAACAAAGTTTGAAAATTCAACTATTTTAGAAAATAAGAAATGATAAAAAATTGCCCACAGAACGGACATCTTTCCTGTAGAAATTCCAATAAATTATACTTTCTTGCGCCTTCTTAAACTTCCTTTGAGAAACTTTATTTTCTTTGTTTTCTCTATTACAAGATCGAATAGCTCTCATACGGTACTTTGCCAATTTAGTTTAAATCACAAGTATTTTTTTTTTAGGTACTTATTTTCGATTCTTAATTTTCACGCGTTGCGTTTTACAATAGCATTCCCAACATTAATACGCAAACATGAAGGACTCGACGGTGGAGTATTCTGCTCAGCGAAATGCAAAGCATTTTTACTATTTTTTTCCTTCTGACGTCTTAATTTGGTCTTTTCCTTCCATATTTTTCTGATTTGTCGTTGTTCTCTAGGGGTGCAGTCTTTAATAGTTTTAATTTTGCCTTGTTCTTTTTTTCGTCGATATCTTTCCCTATCCTGTCTTCTTCTTTCTTCTAATGCTGCTTCATCCATTTTGGCATGTACAAGACGTATACCGAGCTTCTTTTGATGACGCCTGCGCCTTTTTTTGTCTTCCCCAGAAAGCTGAATCCTATTTGTACTTGCCCGTGGCATCGTAACTGTAACAATATTTACATCATTTCCATACATTTTAAGGATCCATGCTTCCAGTCACACGAATGTCTTTTACAGAAAAAAAGATGTTTCAGCCAGAGTGAAACTTATTTTATACACATGCATCTACAGGAAAGATGTCTACAGGAAAGACATAATGTAAAATAAAAAAGATATCTTAAAATATTTTGAGGTTAGAGTGAAAGCATGTTGGATTTTGCAAACCTATCCCTAATGCACATAAACGCTTACGATTTATATAATTTTTAATTATCTACTTACCAATATATACGTAACACAGAAAAGATCTTCAAAACACGACCAAAATCTTGTGTATCCTTTATTAGCAGTATTTTTTCACCGACGCAGACGCCATTTAAGAAAATTACGAACGAATGAGCGACATTTGAAGCAGTGATGCCAACATAACCCAAAAAATATATTAGGTGTGTTCGAAATATTTAAAATTGTGTGAGTTTTACGTGTCTACAGTAGAAGACTACAAATATTAGAACAATATGTTTATATGTTTTTATTCGTAAATATGGATTGCTGATTTTTTTATCTACGCTAATATGAAAAGTTGTTTATTTTTTACGTACATTCACATTAAAAGAATGTATTTATTGTTCCTGAAATA
This sequence comes from Eremobia ochroleuca, assembly GCA_949629135.1. Lineage (NCBI taxonomy): Eukaryota > Metazoa > Arthropoda > Insecta > Lepidoptera > Noctuidae > Eremobia > Eremobia ochroleuca. The sequence continues at coordinate 78,025 of OX451387.1, read as the reverse complement.
TTTTTAAACATCTATCAAATTGAGGTGCTAAGCATCCGAACAGTCTACAGTAGGAGACATTTTGCTATAAACGAAAGCAGAAAATTAATAAATTTATTCTTATAAATAAAATAAGATCAAATATAGTATGCCGACAACTTAATCTTAAGTAATAAAAACACAAACATGCTCTAATAATGTACACCTGGAATTTATATAACCTGAACACTTTTTCACGCGTTTTTGTGTTTGACCCAAATACTAGGAACAAACACAAATATGTTGTTCCTACAACAAGGCTCAAGAAAATAGGTGGCTCGCTTAGATGCCAATGTATACATTTTTATAATAAACTTCCTAGCCACATTCAAGAACTAAGCATTAATAAATTCAAATCTTTTATATAGCTAAAACTATGCCAGAAAGCCTATTATACTGTAAAAGACTATATTGAGGACAAAAAAGCTTGGGATTGAGCTGCTCCAATAGGTCTAGACAGTGAATGTTGTTTATTTTTTATTTTGCTGATTTACACTTTGGTTTTTTTTTTTCTTTCTTTCTAAATATCTATTTATATACAGAATGACATGAACATTTACTGTTTAAAGTCTTATATTATTTTAATTATTGTGAATGTGAGGACTATGTGGGTCATTGTTTCCGTTTTAATCATGGTCTGGCAGTTTGAGTGGTGTATGCGGTCTACACAAATGTCCTGTCCCTGGTATTGCTCGTCGAATCGTTGAGCTCCTTAAGTTCTGAGTTGAGCTGCACGGTTACTGACGAATGCGTGCACTGACTGCACAGGTCCACTCAGTGTGGTTCTTTCCTCAAAAGACCACTTCAGACACCAATCTACATGGTCCTCAAAGATTATATCCGGATTTTTATATACACATTGACATTGATGAATTTTATATAAACAATGACATGGATATTTACTTTGTAAAGTATCTTATTTTTATTATTATTACTGTGAGTGTGAAGACTATGTGGGTCATTTCTTTTTTTCGGTTTTCCTTCTTAGTTAGTTTTAATCATGATCTGGCAGTTTGAGTCATTTATGCGGCCTACCCAAATGTCCTTTCATTGGTATTGTTCGTCGAATCGTAAGGCTCCTCAAGTTCTGAGTTGAGCTGCACGATTTTTGACAAATGCGTGCACTGACTGGACAGGTCCACTCAATCTGTGTGGTTCTTTACTCAAAAGACCATTTCAGACACTAATCTACATGGTCTTCACATTATCTGACCAAGATTATGTCTGGACTTTAAAAGAGACTGTGACCTCTGAGTTTGTTTCGGCCTTTCTTCTCAGAGTAGTCAGATAGGAAACGCCGACCTCATCTAGTTTAAAAAAATATGATTGGCATGTAAAAGTGTTTGTACAAACCTACTTACAGAAAATAAATCATTTATCATTTATAAGTTTTTATACTACTAACAAATTGGATCCTGGTTATCAGAAATAAAAAGCTTATTATTATTATTGTTAAATAAATATATACATATAATTATCGACATGAAACACGAGTAAATAAAATATAATGATGATGTTTAAGGAGAGAGGAAGTGCTTTTTTATCATACTTTTTTTTATTTTTTTTTCGGGCCATGGGGTCAGAGTGCCCATTGGTTTTTCGGGACATCACCAAAGGTGTTGATCGACTCACTACCGCTGTCTGCCTTGATCCAGCCGCCTAACAAGAGCCTCGAGAGATGTTAGTCGAGGCTGTCGGCCGTGAGGCCATTGGCCGTTACGACAATCGGCACACGGCTGCCGAGTCCACACCCATTTCGATATCCTCGTGTTCCTCGTGTTCCTGTTGCTCTAGTGGTTAGTGGCCCTGACTACTATACGCAAGGTCGTGGGTTCGATTCCCACACAGGACAATGTTTGTGTGATGAGCACGAACATTTGCTCTTCGTCTGGGTGTAATTTATCTATAACATGTATGTATTTAGAAATATATTAGGTTGTCTCATAAGCTCTTCCCATATTTTATTTTTCGCGAATTTTCTCGTATTTAAACTAATGCGAATTCAAGAAAGTTCTAGATCTTTCTAGTAAGGATGAGTATCTTTTATGGTGAGGGTATAAATAGGCGCGGACGCAACGCAATAATTAGTCTTTAGTGAAAATGGATCAGCGTCAACTGCGAGCTATTATGCTATAGGTATGAGCATCGACTTAAAGTCTCTTCAACAGAAACGGGTAAAAAGATTAACACTGCATTTGGACCGGGTACTACTAGCGATCTGACTGTTCGTTTCTGGTACAAGCGTCTTGACACCAGTGATATAAGCTGCGAAGATCAACCTCGCCCAGGCCGACCCACCAGCTTCGATGAAGGTGCTTTGCGTCACGAACTTGAGCTACATCCAGACTATAGTACGCGCGATTTAGAGAATGCGACTATAGATCATTATCTTAAATCGATGGGATATCGCAAAGTGATGTCACGTTGAACACCTCATGCGTTAACGGACCATGACCGGGCCGTTCCTGTGGCCATTTGTCAAAGTTTGTTACTTCGTCCGCACAGACGAGACTTTCTCAAGGACATTATTACATGTGACGAGAGCTGGATACATTATGAAACTAACACGCGTCATGCCTATTGGATTCCTCGCGGGGAAAACCCACCAGCCCAGCCTAAACTTAATGAACACGGTCGTAAGATTATGTTGTCTGTTTTCTGGGATTGGCAAGGAATGATTTTCTGGAAAATCCTCGAATCTCATCAGACTATTAACGCCAATCTGTATATGCAGCAGCTTCGCAAACTAGCAGAGATGTTAAAAATTAACCGGCCAAAACGACTTGCAGTCCAACTTTTACATGACAACGCACGACCTCATTGCGCCAAGTTAACACATAAACAGCTGGAGGAGCTAGGATGGCTGACTGTTCCACATCCACCGTATAGCCCCCGGAACTTGCGCCTTCAGACTTTCATTTATTTCGAGCTCTTAAATTTCATTTCCTAAGAAAAAAGTTCGAAAATTCTGGAAGTATTAAAATTGAACTTGAACATTTTTTCGAGTCCCAGCCTGCCTCATTTTGGGAGAAGGGTATTCAAATTTTGCCCAGTAGATGGCTGACTGTTGTTGATAACGAGGGAGACTATATAATTGATTAAATGTGTTTTTTATTAATAAAAAAATATTATTAATAATTTGTTTTTTAACGGGCTATAATTTATGAGACAACTAATATATAATATGTATGTTTATCAGTTATCTAGTACTCATAGCACAAGCTCTGCTTAGTTTGGGACTAGATGGCGTCGTGTGAAAGTTGTGGAATATTATTATTATTATTAGATATATTTGATTTGTTTCTCTTTCTCTGCTCTCACTAGGTTCTCGTCATACGGGATGGTAACATTGACAACCTTTTATTAACCATTGAATTGTCATCTAATTGTTAAATACGCTGGCAGGTAACAATGTTTGTATGGAAAACGTTTCCATGAACCTCATCCTCCTTCATCACCTCGCCTGAGGTAAAAGTGCAACATCGACTTAAACCTTTCACATTGGCTGCGATTCGTGGCGGGGAGTGACGGCCCAAAGAGATGGACAAAGGAACAGTAACGAGTAACAACGTCTGTAATTTGGTATTTGTAAACTTAAAAAAAAATGTCTTATAAGAATCCCTACTAAAAACATTAGGTAATGTAAAGAAGGGGCCAAGTCGCCGACAAAAGAATTGAGATCTGGATGGATGCCAAGTTCTATGGGGGTTATTAGGTTCCTTGCTAGTGAATGCAATTATTTACACCTAACTGTTGAGACTTTCAAAACTTGCCAAATTGCATTCAGCGACTAAGTACCTACCCGTCCCTGGTCAGCGGCGTGGCCAGCGGTAGAATAGAAAAACAGAATAAAACACGTTTCGTTGGCCAGATTTTTATTTTCCAATACAATTATGATCCTTACATAAAACAGAGTTGTGATGCATTAATAAACTATCGATTAATTTATGGTCAACTCACACATAACCAAAAAACTAATTAAGTAGGCCAAAGATGTTTTCGTGAAAAAAAATAACGAATGCCTAGTTCTTAAGACAGTTTCCCCCTATCTCCTATGGATAAGGATTTTCTCATACTGCCCTAGGAAAAAAAAAATCGGTCAAGTGCATGTCGGACCACGAACAGTGAAGTGTTCTGTAGTTAAAATGCACAGTAAGTACTGATTTTACCAACCGAAAAATTAAGTTTGTATTTCGTAGTATTTCTCAAGACAGTTATGAAAAACAAAATTATTTGTCATCCCTCTGTTACATGTATTGGGATTGCCACCCCTAACTACTTTTTTCGCAATTTCACTACGTCGTTTTATAGCGGTGCACAGAATACACCTTATTTTCAATTTTCATCGATATAGTGACAATATTCTCCCAGTAAAGTAACTGTTTGACTTACGGACGGACGGACAGACAAATATGACGTAATTATAACTACACTCTGCATAATACCTACGCAAGGTACCTACTACGCAAACCGTAAACACATACGTGTAATGTATCCTGTTACCTGAGTAAGTACCACAGAAAAGGAAAAAGAAACAATTAGAAATTGTTTTTCCTGCACAAACAAGACGCACATTATAAAAAAATAGCAACAATGAGAGAGAGAGAATATTAGATATACAAACTTTCTGTATATGTGTCTATGGTGTAAATTTGAATTTAAGAGCGTTACTCCAGAGCGGCGGCGCGCTGAGCGGTGGCGTGAATCCGCGCCGATTATATAGCAATACTAAATAATTCATAGTAAAATAAACATATAAGTTATTAAAAAAATACTCAAACCATGTTTTAGAACATACATGTCTTAATTTACTAGGTCTAAAAGAAAATATAAATATTTCAGATCTAATCCTAAACTAACACGTTTAATATCTCGAAAAGTGGCTACAATTGACAAAATCAAAATCAAAATCAAAAGTCATTTATTCAAACTAGGCTGAGAATCAGCACTTTTCGAACGTCAAAATTACAAAAGACAGTCCCCCAAAACGCCCGCCCTTCACCACTTCCTAGTGCTTTCGCTGGGAAGAAGAAGTGGCGCAACAAACTCCCCAGCAGCACAGCTGTCTGTTCAGTTAGAAAATATACTTGACTGAATACAATACAAGGTATGCAAAGCAATTAACATTACAAGACACAGAACGCTAAATTAAATTATTTGCCATATGTCAGCTGGCAACGCCAATATACCAAGAAATACAATAAAAAACTATACGTACTCAAGCAAAAATTAATAAATGGAAATTAAATAAAAGCCTCCAGGTATAAAGGGCGTGACCGCTAACATATTTATGCAATGCTGGGTTCAGTTTACATAGCTGTCGCTTGAAGTCACAAATGATAAACTAGGACCATAAGGAAACTAAATAAACAAGTTATTAATAATGATAACAATGATAAAACCATGGTCAGCAAGACGACCAGTCACCACAAGCAGCACCCGTTCACGAGCATAACGCAAAGGTCAGCCATTACCCCCCTCGCCATATTTGAGGGAAGGAGACAACCCGACCCCCGACGCTACCGCAAGCAGTGACATCTAAGGGAGCATGACGAACTTGCTGCCGGTTGCTCAGGTAAGAATTATATGATCAATTGTCGAGGTCACTAGCTAACCACATATTGCAATCAACTCATTAGAAAACATTCCAATGGGTTGATTATGTCAATAATAAAATTAAAATTAAATTAAACTGATTTGACTTATACAGCCCAATAAAAAAACAATTGTATAATGACACTTTTGAATATACGTTTCTTGAATGAAAACTTACAGTAATCGTGTTTTTTTTTCAGCCATGCACTAATAAATGTTATTATTTTTTATAAAGTAATGTTCTTATAAGTTTGTCGTATATGGTTTTACTAATATCTCGCATCTGCTTAGACCGTCGATCGCTAGTTTAAAAAAAGGCTTGCATAAAAACGGTTCTGATAAGAAAACTATACAAAAAATTGAAAATATTTTTCAGCCATGCACTAGATCATAAAATTGCCAATAATATGACGTCAATTTCTCATCTATAAATTAAACACATTATGGTTTTATTGTCCGTCGGAAATCATCAATTTTGAATCTCCAACATGGCTCTAACGGATGAACCCTCTTAAGCAAAGTATGTTCTAAAGTACTTTTGTCAGCTGTGATTCCTTGTCACTTTTTTTGTGTGCTTTTTCTTATATAAAATGATCTCCTGAATATATTTACAACAAGTTATTATCTCCTCGTTTCTTTTATCCTACAGAGAACTGCTTACTATTATGAGAAAAACGAGTTTTTTTTTATTTTATAGTATCTCGCAGTTCGCAGAGGGGCCCGTAGCTAAATAATAACAGCCGCACAGGTCGATCGATCAGGTTAAGCTACGCTTGCCGCGGTTGGTCTGTGGATGTGTGACCATCTTTACATACTGAGACCCCTCCGTGCCTCGGAAAGCACGTTAAGCCGTTGGTCCCGGCTGTCATTTGTGGATCTTTGACAGTCGTTACGGGTAGTCAGAAGCCCGAAAGTCTGACAACCAGTCTTACCAAGGGGTATCGTATTACCCAGTAACTGGGTTGTGGAGGTCAGATAGGCAGTCGCTCCATGTAAAATACTGGTATTCAGCTGCATCCGGTTAGACTGAAAGCCGACCCCAACATGGTTGGGAAAAGGCTAGGCAGATGATGATCTCGCAGTTCTACCTATGAGGTTGTCGTCTGCTTAACCGGGCTTGCCTTTGGATGCCTCAATAAATTAAGGCCTCCAGCCAGGGCTTAAAACTAAGCGACTACACGCTAAGGGCACCCCCTGTGGGGTACGGACCTCGGCTTAGGGCGTCGCTGAGAGAAGGCAGCAAGAGACAGGCTTGATCGGAATTATTTAGGGACGTATTTAAAACTACAGGCTCAGCGGAGCGGGCTGGTCGAGCAAGGGTCGGGGCAGACATGGTATGGGGGGTCTTGTAGTTTGTGAGAGTACTGGTGGCCTTAATACTCTCCTGTAGGAGGGTCGTGGCGTCGTCGGGGATGCTGAGGGTATGCCTTGGTCGGCCAATCCTACTTAAGCGAGTGGGAGTGTATCGGGCGGCCGCCGCAATCAGGGGATTGGGGTGCTTTATAGCAGTATCAGAGAAGCGCTTGGAAAGACGTTTCATGAACTGCTGGACGGTGGTATTCTGAGATCTAAGTGTAGACTCTCATTGCGGACATAGAAGGGGGCTCCCGTGAACTTTCTGAGGAAACGGTTCTGGAGGATCTGCATTCTATGCGGGTGGGGAGGTTGTGATGGGACGGATGACCGCGGTGTAGAGGCGCAATTTGCACTTGAGTGACAATTTGCTGATGCGCGGTCAGTAAGAAGTGGAGCCTATTGAGTGCGAAAGAGGTGCGCGAACGAGTCGTCTTTATGTGCTCTCCGAAAATGAGGTAGTGGTCGAGGATAACACCTAAGTATTTGGCTTGCTTCCCCCATAAGTATTTGGCTAAGTATTTGGCTTGCCATACATTGTGATCGGACTGGGAGAAAAACGAGAGTGGGCTGTATTTATTTATAGTGCCAAAGACGCATAACGCCATCTAGGGAATACTGGCCGCACATTGTTACCTACCTTGTCTTGAACCTAGTAACTGTGCATAGCACATAGAAGCCTATTCTGTTGAAGCCGGTTAGTATCAATTTAAATGCGTCATAACGTCATAGTTTCTAGCGTTACCGCCTAAACATTAATAATGTCGAGGAAATTAAAAGAATGTTGGTTATCACTGCAGAAGTGGCGCCATCTATGGTAAAAAAATAAAATTATACAATTAGGTCGTTCAGTGTTTTCTCCATTAGTATTGCAAGTTTTGAAAATGTCTCCAAAACAATGAATGATGATTATAGGATATTTTCCTTTGGCATTAAGTAACAATAAGTAGGTACGCTAAGGTTAACCGCAAAAATGTTTTTTTTTTGACAATCGCAGGTCATCAGTCTGTCATTGAATCAGTGGTAGGTAATACGGGCTGGTGTCCGCAACTCCACGTCAATGCGCGTATTTTGCGTACATTGCGTACAGTACATCAGTGGTAATAGTTTACACTACGAAACCCGCGATTAAGTAAGTATTGCTACGACATAAAGCCGGCGCCAGGTGCCGATTCTCTTTTTCACAAACTAAACTAAAAGTTCAGTGCATCTTTTTCTTTCTATTTCATTAAGAAAAGGACAGAAGACAAATTTTAGTTTAGTCCTGTCAAATTAATCAACACATCATCCTTGTATCAACTGCGGCATAGCTACTTGGCGGCGCAATGTTTCTACAAGGTGTAACTTAAATAACGCACAACCTCTTAAGGGGTCATTGTACTCATCATTATGAACAACTTTTACTATGGGACCAAACCGGAAATCGCGAAAAAAAAATCAGCTGTTCCCTACATTTTGACGAGTTATGCGAACATAAATGTAGAGAACAGCTGATTTTTTTTTCGCGATTTCAGGTTTGGTCCCATAGTAAAAGTTGTTCATAATGATGAGTACAATGACCCCTTAAGAGGTTGTGCGTTATTTAAGTTACACCTTGTATAGGATTACAACAAATAGAAGACGAAAGTTAGTTAAAGCAACAACGTTGTTTCTGTATAGTACCAACAACACCCTATATATTTTTTTTCTACCATGAGCATGAGCAGTCGTAAACATTTTAGTTTTTTTTAATGGTATCAGTATCTAAATAAAATAATGCAGTAATCGTTCCTGTAACTTCAGGCCCAACCTTCTATGAACTTTCGTCCGTCTCCTTTAGACGCGCCACGTGATCTTCCCCACCCTTAATACTCCCACTATTTCACCAATCCTGAAAGAAACCTTGGCGATGTTTTTCAGCACCTAGGGTTTTGCGTACTTTGGGATTTTAAAAAATACACTAAAAGCGTCTATTTTGCCCATAAAAAATAGCTATTATAAAAAATTGCCGGCTGTTAAAGTAGAATAGTTATCTGTTTAATTTTATTTTTCGTCGAAACTAAACAGTATTAAAAATATCATCAGCCTTTTTCCAACTATTTTAGGATCGCTTTTCTTCAGTCTAACCGGATGCAACTGAATATTACATGGAGCGACTGCCTATTTGACCCTGAACTCCACAACCCAGTTACTGGGTAATACGACACGTCTTGGTAAAACTGGTTGTCAGACTTTCGGGCTTCTGACGACCTGTAACGCTGTAAAAGTTTTACAATTGACAGCCGGTACCTACCAACGGCTTAACGTGCTTTCCGAGGCACGGAGGGGTCTTGGTATGTGAAAATGGTCACCCATACATGGACCTACCGTGGTAAGCGTAGCTTAGCTTGATCGATCGACCCGTCCGGCGTAGTATTAATAATATATGAACCATAAATTAAATACAATTTCCAGGGACAGTGAAAATTAGCGTTGGCAGCCCAATTGGTCGCATATTATTATTATGTATGATGATAAGTAGTGACAGTTCGGTGGCAGCAGGACCAGTGTTGCCAACTAAAGATTTCCCCTCTACAAGTGGAAACGGGAAACAAATTGTATAACGGTTGAGGGACTATTTATCAACTTTTGCAGTTACATTTTTTTTTTCAATAATTATTAATTACCTACTTAAATTAACGAATTCTTACACTAACACATAATAGCTAACACCCACAGGAAGATATCAAACATTCGTCACATCCAGTACGAACTCATCATGTTAGCTAGTCGGGCTGTAGATTTACAATAATTATTAGTTTTAAGGTATTGCTTTGCAACGGAATCTCAAAATGATTGTTGGCAGCACTGGGGGCGTCGTGCGCGACATGCTACTTACCGAGCAGTGCGGCACGCGGCCTTGCGGAGTTAGCATGGCGTCCGAGACGGCGAGCGCAGAGAGCGGCGGCGCGCGCGTCACCGTGCGACCAGCCACGCGCCAAGACATGCAACACGTGTTCGACATGATCCAGGTGAGCGGCGCCGCACACTCCGGTGCTCGTGCACTCGTACAGACGAACTTCCTTTTGATCTGACTAGCATTGCTACACCACACGCGTCGCAATCTAAACACCTGTCAAAACTCCTACGCAAGTACGCACCGTGTGTTTTTATAACAGACGCAGTGTTGCCATAAAATGATGAACTCAAATTAAAACCATTTATTTCAAATAAACCAATTACAGGCACTTTTTAATTGTCAGGGGTCGGTCAGTCAGAAAAATGAAGCTCATTCCAAAGCGTAGTAGGTACCTATGGAGACGAACGGACAAGAAACTCCAAGGACTCTTAAGCCATAAAATTGTTACAAAATATTGGTTACATCATTCATGATGAAATGATACATGTGAGAACGACGTAAATAGACGTGCAAGTTAAAAGCGTCTGTAATAAAAAAGATAACAACAATTCAAAAATTAAAATCAATAAAAAAAGCACTGGTGGCCAAGAGGTGGCCGGTTCCTACTGACAGCGCCCGTTCACGAACATGACGTATGGATCAGCATCATTTAGCTCAACCATTTTCAATGTTTTTTATTTGGACATGTCACCTTGTGTAAATACATACAGGTTGAAATTGAAAACATGCGACAAATCGAAATGAGAGATTGTACTCATCATTGTGAACAACTTTTACTATGAGATAAAACCTGAAATCGCGAAAAAAAAATCAGCTGTTCCCTACATTTATGTTCGCATAACTCGTCAAAATGTAGGGAACAGCTGATTTTTTTTCTTCGCAATTTCAATTTCACCCTGTATAATACACTTTTATCTAAACTTAAAATTCCCTTATTATCCTCATTAGGGCTCCGTAGTAAACAAGGAACCCATATAGTCTCGCCATGTCCGTCTGTCCGCCCATTCATCCGCAGCTTAGCTCAGAAACTCTTAGTACTAGAAAGCTATAATTTGGCATGGGTATACATACATATTAATCACGCCGACAAGTAAAGTGGTTTTTTCTAGTCTATCCCATAGTCCACACTATCGTTATCACGGTATCGTTGAATAGGTCTTTCAAAAATATTGCGGGTTTTTACAAACAATTTTTCTATACAGGGATCCTTTTGTGAAATATTAAGCTTTAAAGTGCAAATTTTTGATAGAGTCAGCTAAAGATCGTTACAAGTTTCATCATTTTGAGCAGGTTTTTTGCCTAGAATGGTCAATTTCTGCAAAAAAACACGGAAGTACTTTATCAGCAGACCATTCTAAAACCATGTAAAACTTCTCAGCTATCCAACGAGATACAATAAGGTACCTGCAGTGCGATTCTGTAACCATCTCACCGTGAAAACTTAGGTGAAGTGAGCGTGGAGTGAGCTGTCAGTGTCATCCCACTGATGCTAGGGATTGACTAAGCAAGCATTTACAACATTTAATGGAGATTATATTTTTTTATGCTAATTCTATTGATCATTTTTTATAGTATAATTTCAAAGCTAGTATTTCAATTGTCAAAACATTACTATTTTGTGGGGTTTTAATCTAGGAAAAAAAGACTTATATAAGAACTTCCTTTTTTGAAGTTACTGTTTTGCTATTTTATTTTAAAACCCCACAAAATGGTAATATTTTGACAACTAAAATACTACTTTTGAAAGTAATTAAAATGATCGATAGAATTTGCATAAAACATATTATTAAAATCTCGATTATGATTGTAAATGTTTGCTTGGTCAATCCCTAGCATCAGTGGGATGACACTGACAGCTCCACGCAGGATATCACGGTGAGATATAATTTACAGAATCGACATGCTGTAGTGCTATTCTGTAAAAATCTCACCGTGATAACTTGGGTGAAGTGAGCTTAAAGTGAGCAGTCATTTGTGTTAATCCCTAGCATCAGATGGAATGACAGCTCACTTCACTTAACTTCTCACCGTGAGATTCTAACAGAATCGATCGGCAGGAATCAGTAATTGAGTGAACAAAATGCAATTATTGGGAACATGACAAAATCAATCAAAATTACAAAAAATGATCAGTAAATATAACATAATTAAGTTACCCTAATACATAAAAGATATTTAATATTGATTTTCAAAATGGCATCCTCTGTTTCTTATGCACACGAGCATTCTTTTTCGAAACTGAGATTTTACTACACTGCCGGTCGATTCTGTTAAGAATCTCACCGTCTTCGTCTCGTGTCTTTGGCGTGGAGTGAGCTGTCAGTGTCATCCCACTGATGCTAGAGATTGACCAAACAAATATGAGACGAACAATAATTAAAATAAAAAATACGCAACGACATTGTTATTATGAGCGATTGTAGATCGAGTCTAGTTAAGACTGCGACGATGTTCAGCGTTGTTATTAACTACAAATCTATTCAATTAGAAGAGATAACCGACTGTGTCAAGTCATCGAGTGCTAACGGCGTACCTGGCAGACATCCATGTCTGACCATAGAATTTAATCCCACATAGTTTGTGTGGCGTGATCACTTCACCCGATTCACGAAATGTCGGGAGAAGTGATAAGATCACGCCGCGCTTGCGCGTTAAGCACTGTCATTATCAGATTGAAGATTTGTTTTAACTTATTTAACTTGAAACGCGTGCAAATATTTTATTGTGGATATAATATACCTACTTAGGTAACTCGTCGATGCCAATAATAAAAGAATATTAATCAAATACTATTACAAAATTCAACGCAATCAGACTGCCTCCGGTAAAAATAACTAAAACCCGTATTTTTAATGCTAGTAAACCTTAAATGAAGAAGTGGTTGGTTACGCCGAAGTGATGTTGCCATGGTTACGAGAATCGTGTGGAGTGATATTTGGTACATTTCAAATTACGCTGTAATCGCGCGATAACGATGTCCCATGAATAGACAGATGACGTCATGGCATGTGCCATCGTGCGATAACGCCGACCATGCCCTAAATTAATCACCGTGGGCGCTGTCACAAATAACAGTTGTGCTGTTTTGTTTTGAGTCGCATCATATCGTTAAAACTAACGTGGCATTTTCGAAATTGTGCTTCTGGCCACAGTCGCCACCTAACCAAAGAAGAAGACGAAATTCATGGTGTATACACAAATAAATACTGTAATCCAACCATGAGCACCTACCTATTCAAGTGAATATTGTTTTGACTCTCATCTGCCATAGTGGTGATATCTAAATCGGAACGCGAATTATTTATGCGAGCGATCTGGGCGATGATGGCCTAATTCTGAATTAACCAAAACTCACGCCGCCCAAGCGCGTTAGACGTTGTCATAAGTATCAAGTGATTTTTTTTTTGCTGTCTTTGACGACCATACACATAAGCCTGTTCGTATTAGAAAAATCAATAAAAAAGAACAAAAAATGTAAATACTATTTTCCTGAATCCTGTTGATGCAAAGGAAGTGTACAAAATCATAATGTCTCTAAATAATAACAAAACTAGTGGATACGATGACATTGTCACACAAGTTTTGAAGAATTGTGCTAGTTGGATATGTCATCCACTAGCACACGTTATAAACTTATCTTTTCTCGATGGTGTGTTTCCTGAACAGTTAAAAATGTCGGTAGTGAAACCATTTTTTAAAAAGGGAAACAAGTCAGACCCAAATAATTATCGGCTTATCACGTTAGTTCCCATTATATCCACAGTGTTTGAGAAGGCAATGCTTATTAGATTCAATAATTTTCTATTTACACACGCTTATGCAAGGAGCAATTTGGTTTTCGCAAGGGAAGTTCAAGTGCTCTTGCAATCTTTGACCTAATCAAAATTGTAACAGATAGCATTAATAATGGCAATCCAGTGGTGTCTTTATTTTTAGATATGAGTAAGGCCTTTGATTTTGTGAACCATTCTAAGCTTCTACGCAAATTAGAGTTCTATGGCATAAGGGTTCAAAAGCATATAATTGGATATCTAGCCCATTCGTTGCTACCAACGCACCATTTGCGTTGAGCGAGATTACTACGTCATGCCACCAACGTACCATATGCGTTGAGTGTACTCTAAGAAGTTTTTTGGCATTACATAAAAATGGTATAAATTTATTTAAATATTTGGCAGCATTCACGGCTAGAAACAATTTTTAAATGTGGAAACACTGTTGGTTTTTGCTTCGGACTTGTCATTCTTGTTTTGGCAAGGAAAAAACGGTTGGTGCTGTGAAGGTCTATTTTAATTTCCGCATAACTGAAGTTTCATTGATTGTTTATTGAATATTTTTGGAATGGGAGATAAAGGTAAGCAATATTCTTAATTTTATCGTGTTTTTCCACTATTTCATCGTGTATTTTTACAATGAAATCACATGCACGTATACGGTGCGTTCATTTTTGGATGGTTTTATGCATAACAAATCACGCCAAAATGTATGCACGTATTTTTTAATCTGTTAGTTATACATTAAGCACGGTTTTTTAATAAACTATTGTCTTTGAATGTAAATCAGAAATTCTTTTCCAATGTACGAGTATGTTGTCTATTTGTACCTACTTTTTGAGTAGATGTACAGAAAATATTCGAATTAACCATCTACTATTTTCTATTTGTTACAGGTCATTTTCAGAGAATTTGAAGAATATACAGAAGTATACTTACTGCTAGATTGGTAATCCTTAAGAAAAATTTTACGACGTCGGTGTAGGCAGTGTTGGTTTTTTAAAAAAGTCAGAAAAGACACTTCATATTTCTGTCGCGATTGTCCCGAACAATATGAGTTTTATATAAGATTGTTGTATCACAACTACTAATTTTATTGTTTTTTTTATTAGTTTGGTTTTGTAATAATAAATATATCTTCATTTATATAATCTTTTTGTTTTGTTATAATTTGAACCTATTTAGCCACTAAAATATTGTTTACTTACCTGCAATCCATTAAAATCGTCGATTCTGCATGACCTTTGGAAATTCGTCCAGACGTTCTTCATGCATAAACGTCTGGACGAATTTGGATGAAATTTGGCACACATAAAACATGTAAAATATTATAATGCGGCCGCTTAGCGGATGGCCAAGGGCACTTGTTAGAAACTGTAAATGTTTCGGTAGTGCAAACGTACGGTAAAAACACGCAATGTTTCGCATTTATAATATTAGTAGGAGTAGTAGGAAATATTAATGCTAAATTATAAATAAACATAGATTATATGAATAAAGAAAACAACGGCAAGTACCTACCTAGATAGACAAATCGGGCATCAGCAGTCTCCCAGAACATGTTGCATAATACTATCCAAACGTCAACGCAAACGGTGTGTTGAATGGCACTTACGATTTAAATTATTTTACCAGTGCCACCAACGCATTTGTTGCGTTTACCATTTTTGGGTGGGTTTTTTTTATTTAGGGTTTTTTTGAATAAAAAACCACATTTAATTTCGTATTTTCTATTGTAATCATTAAAAATATTAAGTGGCACCCAGGTGATGTTTTCAAAATATAAGTGGCAATGAATGGGCTAGTTATCTTAGAAACAGAAAACAGTGTACCGAGATAACAAAAGTAGTAAAAAAAGGCGAAAAAATGTATTCAAAGGTGAAATTCAGATCTATGGCAAGAATAAACAAATGTGGTGTGCCTCAAGGAAGCATTCTTGGCCCAGTACTTTTCTTGCTTTATATAAATGATCTTCCTGAAGCCTTGTTGCAGAATACATCTTTTCTCTGATGATACAATTGTTATCATAAACTGTCGGGATAAGGATGCTTACAAATCTATTATCGAAAAGACCCTATCAGATTTAGTAAGTTGTATGGATGACAATAACTTAAATATAATCAGACAGGCCTGTTAGTCTAGTGGTCAGTGGCCCTGACTGCTATACGCAAGGTCGTGGGTTTGATTCCCACTCAAGACAAATGTTTGTGTGATGAGCACGATCATTTGTTCTGTGTCTGGGTGTAATTTATCTATAATATGTATGTATTTAGAAATATATATGTATGTTTATCAGTTATCTAGTACTCATAGCACAAGCTCTGCTTAGTTTGGGACTAGATGGCGTTGTGTGAAAGTTGTGGAATATTATTATATTATTATTATTAAACATTAGTAAAACAAATCTTATTGAATTTACCTCATACAAAACCAAACGGTTGCCTTTAGATATAGTTTACAAAGACGAAGCAGTAAAACAAGTAGACGAGCTGAAATTTTTGGGACTTAATGTAGATAAACGTCTGAATTGGAAAAGCCATATACAATATATTTGTCAGAAGCTTGATAGGTTTGTGTTTGCGTTAAAAAAGTTAAGACAGAATGTTTCTGTAGAGGCTGCCCTTTCGGCTTACCATGGCTATGTGTCATCTGTACTAAACTATGGACTAATAATGTGGGGTAACTCGACCGATACCGACAGAGCATTCAAAATTCAAAAACGTTGTATCCGAGTTATCAACAAGTCATGGTTCTTAGATAGCTGTAAACCTTTATTTCAAAAATACAGAATTCTTCCACTACCTTGTGTGTACATAAAAGAAATTTGCCTTCTTACAAAAAGGCACATGCATTACTTCAAGCAGCGTAGTGAGGTTATGCCGAGACAAAAAAGGGCTAAGTTTCTCAACCTACTATACCAACCACCCTGACATTTTTGACACAGCAAACTTCTCAGTTTTTGTTTAAATAAGTTAATATGTAGATGTTTTAGCTCTTTTGGCAATTTATTAATTAGAACTGTTGCCATGTGAAAGACACTTTTATACATCAAGGCAGTATTCGTTTTTGGAACGCACAGACGACTTTCGTCCCTTTATGCCGATTGAAAGCTATAGATGCTAAAGTAAATAAATGAGGATTTTGTTTTACGAAAGCCGCTACTTCAAATATGTATAGTGACGGTAATGAAAGGATACTATGCTTTTTAAAGAAAGGCACACAGCTCTCTGTTGATTTTAAACCAAACATAGCCCGAATGCATGGTTTCTGTGCCTTAAAAACGAGATCTTTGTCGGTGGAATTCCCCCAAAAAATTATGCCATATCTGAGAATAGATGCGACTAGCCCATGATACGCAATTGAAAGGGCACTGGAGTTTATTTTGCTTGCGAGTGTATGTAAGGCATAGGCAGATTTACTAACTCGCTTGCATAGTTGTTGAATATGCGGTTTCCAGGTCATTTTGTCATCAATATATAAGCCTAAAAATTTACAATTGTCTACTTCCTCTATTGTTTGCATGTTAAAATTTACATTTAGGTTATTTGGTGCTGGTAAACGCTGTTTAAAGTACATTAATTTAGTTTTGCTTAAGTTGGCTTTCAGATTATTAATATTAAGCCAATTCATAACAGAGCTCAATGTGTTATTTATGTCACCATCAAAAGTATTTATGTCTTTACATTTTATCGTTACTGTACTGTCATCTGCGTTGTGCCATTGGTTAAAAATAGTAAAGGTGATATTTCCGATATGTCTAACTATCGACCCATAACATTAGCTACAGTGTTATCAAAAATATTTGAAAGGTTAATTGAATCACAAATACAAAAATACTTAAACCTTAATAGCGCTCAATTTGGTTTTCGTGCAGATCATGCAACTGACACTGCAATTTTTGCCCTAAAGAAAACTGTTAAATATTATTTGGACAGAAAAACAAATGTATACGCATGTTTCCTAGATTTAAGTCGTGCATTTGATACAATTAATTATAACACGTTATGGGATAAAATGTACAAAACCGGTATACCGCATGAAATTGTTTACATAATGAAGTACTGGTATGAGGGCCAAGCAAACGTAGTGAAATGGGGAGAGGCCTTGTCCAGCGATTATGTTCTTAGAATGGGCGTAAGACAGGGCGGATTAACATCCCCCGTTTTATTTAACCTGTATGTAAATGATCTGATAGAGGAGCTGAACGGAGCCGGAGTCGGCTGTTCAATTAATAACGTGTCGGTTAACAATCTCAGTTATGCCGACGACATGGTTCTGCTCAGCCCCTCTGTCACGGCCATGCAAAAACTGATTAGAATATGTGAGGTATATGCGGATAAGCAAGGCCTTAAGTATAATGTTAAAAAGAGTCAAAAAATGTGTTTTCGATACGACAACAGTGCACTGCGTGTACCTGACATATTTCTATGTAACGCTAAACTCGAATCAGTTAAACATTTCACTTACTTGGGCCACCTATTGACCGAGAAACTTAAAGATGATGAGGACATAGAAAGACAAAGACGTTCCCTCGCTGCTAAGAGTAATATGCTGTCAAGACGATTTGCGAAATGCTCTGACCAAGTGAAAATAACCCTGTTTAACGCATACTGCCGGAACCTATACACCTGTGCCTTATGGTACAAGTACACGCAGCGTGCTTACAACACGCTGCGAGTTCAATATAACAACGCATTCAGATGCATACTGAGGCTGCCTTGGAGGTGTAGTGCGTCCGGCATGTTTGCCGAGAACAGGGTAGATGACTTTTACGCAGTCATGAGAAAGGCACGGGCCTCCTTTATGAGCCGAATACATGAGTCTGACAATGGAATATTGAAGGCCATATACGAGGTAAATTACTTCTTCGTATATGGCAATTAATATTCCAGCTACAATACTGATTATGTAATTTTAATAATGTAATTGTAACTTATGTAATAATGTATTTTAATTTTAATTGTAATAATGTATTGTAATGTAATTTTTATTCTATTTTAATTTTATTCATTTATTGTAATAATTCAATGTAGTATAATTATGGGTACTTATGCCTGAAATAAAATAAATAATAATAATAATAAAAAGAGCTATAGGATTATCAGTGGCATTGGGTAAGTCATTGATGTACAATATAAAAAGTGGTGGTCCCAAAACGGTTCCTTGAGGAACACCGTAGTTTAGTTGACGTTTATGTGATCTAAAGGTTTCTTCTTTTTTTGTTAGGATATTCACTCTAGTCAATTCAGTATATTGGTGACGGCCTTTGAGGTATGATTCAAATAATTTTAGAACATTACCTCTTATTCCATATTCATTAAGTTTGCCAACCAATATATCATGTTCAACATAATCAAAAGCCTGTGTCATATTCATAAAGATAGAGCAGACAGGTTTTCTTTTGTCAACATTAACCTATATTATATATTTATTGTGTCTAAAACCTTTTTGTTCTTTTGCTATAATATTGTTATTTTCTAAATAGTTATTAAGTTCTTTGTAAATATATTTTTCAAATATTTTGGAAATAACTGGAATTAAGGCAATAGATCTATAGTTTTCTAGACATTCTCTATTATCTTTTTTGAAAATTGGTTTTATGATAGAAGTTTTTAATTTGTCAGGGTAGATTCCAGCTTCAATACATAGATTTATCAGATAGGAAAGATGAGCAGAAATATTCATAGCTATGTATTTCAAGACTTTAGTTGATATGCCATCATAACCCACACTATTCGTATTTTTTAAACTCCTGATAATCTGCAATACATCATATGGCAAGCATGGTTTTAAAAACATAGACTTTTGCTTAGACGACATATAACATTTATACTGCATGTTGAGTGAATCATTCTTAGGTACTATTTTATCGATGAAATAATTATTAAAAGCATTAGATATTTCACAAGGGTCAGTTATTGTTTTGTCATTTATTTTAATGCTAGTTTGTAGTATCACTTGGTAGATTTTGTTTAGGTTCGTTTATAATTTTGCATGCCGATCTACTTTATTATCCTACGAGTTAATTAAATGATTATTTTGTGTGCACGGGGTTAATTTTATTACTTTTTTATATCTTTTTGAAAATTGTGTCAGTTTAGTTTTATTTACCTGGCTGGGGTTTTTTACTGTATTGCCATAAAATATCACGTTTTATGATACTACAGGCCTTGATCCCTCGCGTTATCCAGTTAGCTTTACGATGTGTATTAATGGTGATACATTTAAATGGAAAGCAAAGATCATAAAATAACTTAAACAAATCAATGAAAGCATTGTAGGCTATATTCGGATCAGAGGCTGAGTACATTTCAGAAAAAGACAATTTCTCTATACACGTTCTAAACTTCTTAAGATTTTCCTCACAATAATCTCTACGTTTAATTTTCCAACTTTTAATCAGGCACACCTTTTTGACCTGACACCTCAATATCTGAGCTGTGTGATCAGATAGTGCAAAGTCAATGACTTCTGCTCTACACTTATTGTGATAGTTGTGAACAAAGTTATATACATGTTTTGCTGATTTTTCTGGTAGGTTCGGTTATCTTAAGCCTTAAGTTATAATTAAGAAGTAAACATTCAAATTCAGATGTAATATTATTTTGTTTTAAAATATTAATATTTAAATCCCCAGCTATCACAATATTATGCTTATTATAGGTTCTATTTACATACTTGAGCATCTTGTCTAATCTTTCGAAGAAATTACTTAGGTAACTAGCAACCGGAACTCTATACAAACAGATAATAATTACTTTGTAGTATATTAGTTCTATGGCAGAGCATTCAAAAGTTGAGCACTCAGTGAATAACACCGACTTTGGAATCGCTTTCCAATGATGACCTTTCTTCACGTAGATACACGACCCACCTCTGTTAGAATTACTTCTGCTAAATTGGGCAGCTATGCAAAAATTGGGTATAACACATATGCGTAACACACTATTACTCTCAATTTGAATAATTTTGAGGCATATTGCTAATCCATTGCTCCATATGTTGGAAAAATGTGTCTGCTCAACAACGTAAATAACGCAATGAATGTTGTTGAACTGTCAAAATGAAACCTATTGCTACTGATAGTGTGTTACGCAATTACCCTGCAGGGTTGTTTAGTGTTGGTTTTTTTTAACGATATTGGTCACGATTATCCGTAGTCAATATGAATATGGATAAAAATAAACCCCCAGACCCTCCTGATGATATCCCCTATCCGGCTTTTCTTCATCTAACCCAAGTCTCACCTTCAAGCCATTAAGCCAGTTTGCAGATGTGGTCTGTAACCTGGAGTCCGAAATCCTTCCATCCCAGACCAATATACGAAAACGCCCCGGTAATTAAGAAAATGTATCCAATCGCCCTACCAAATAACCGAGGCCGTGTTAGATACTCAGCAACAGACATGTCTGTTGCTGAGTACCTAGTATAGGTCCTTTCATCGTCCATGTTTCCCGTCAGGAAACTCAAGCCAATTCTGGAATTACCTTACACCCAGTTACGGTTTGGGCGCTTTCTGACAAACCAGAATTTATCAAATATTGTTGCAGTCAAGCGTGTTGGTAGAAACCACGTATCGGTCGAGTTTACATCCCCTCAGGATGCCAACGCTTTCGTTTCAATTAGGCACACATTTATATAATAATAATAAATAATAATAATAATAAATCCCTGGACATTTCACACAGCACCATTTGTCCCAAGCTAAGCAACCTAATGCTTGTGTTATGGTAACAAGATGGCTGATAAACTACTTATAATATACAATTTTTTTTTTTTTTTTTTTGTAAATACATACATATTATAGATAGAAAAACACCCAGACTCGGAACAAATACATGTAGGTCATACAAATATTTGTTCCGTGCGGGAATCGAACCCGCGACACGCAGCGCAGCAGTCAATCGCTTAACCACTGCGCCAACCGTGCCGTAATTCTGTAATTCCGTCCTTTAATATAACCCGCAATGCTCGTAGGTGTTGTAAGTGGAATTCCTACTGACTTCTTAGAAGAGGAAGTCGTAACATATTTAAAAGTTCAGCAGCACTCGATGACTTGACACATTCTGTTATCTCTTCTAGTTGAATAGTTTTGGGTAAACAACAACGATGAACAAACAAAAAAAATCTCACAGGAGGTAATAGTTTATACGGGCTGGTGTCCGCAACTCCACGTCAATGCGCGTATTTGCGTACGGAGGTAATCTCATAGGAGCCTGCGTTCAAATTGTTTGGAAGAAAATGTGGACCAACTAATTTGTCATTTATTATTTATTACCATCCACACACTGGAGGATGTGAAGACGAGATTCGAAGGAGATGTGCTATCACACGATCTGCCGTTGACAAGCTTAAAAGAGTCTGGTGCAACCGTAATATCACCAAAGCCACAAAAGTCCGCCTAATAAGAAGTCTAGTCTTCCCGATCTTCCTATACGGCGCAGAAACGTGGACGGTTCGCCTCAAAGACCGACGCAAAATTGATGCACTGGAGATGTGGTGCTGGCGGCGGCTGCTGCGGATTCCCTGGACAGCGTTTCGGACCAATGTTTCGATCCTGGAGGAACTAAAAGTCAAGCAAAGATTATCGTCGACTGTGCAAATACGAATTATCAAATATTTCGGCCACGTGGTTCGTAACGAACACTCCATGGAACGACTCGTTGTCCAGGGACAAGTAGAGGGCAAGCGGTCACGCGGTCGGTCACCTACGCGTTGGACAGACCTTATCAAAGCGTCAACACAAACCTCCATAGTTCAGAATTTCCGAGACGCTGAAGACCGGAATAAGTGGAGGAGCATCGCGAGAGCTGCTTTAGCCAAAGAGAATGCAGAGTCATCAACCACGACCACTCTGTCAAGAGTGAACGACTAAAGAGGAGGAGAGGACCATCCACACGTTTATTTTATTTTATTTTTTTAATATTAAATTTATAATTGCTACTAACTTAGTCTTAAGATAATTAAGTTGTTACTAACAAAATATGGACATTACTTAGTCTGAAATAAACAATTTTATTTTTTATTTATTAATAGAAAATCGTCGTTTTGAGCCCTTTGGTCTCTTTTTGTTAGGGTTTCGATCTATCTTCGGCTCCCAGAAGTGTGCATTGTGGTAATTCGTGATCCGGTCCTGCCGGTCGATTCTGTAAAAATCTCACCGTGAAAACGCATGGAGTGAGCTGTCAGTGCCATCCCACTGATGCTAGGGATTGACCAAGCAAACATTTATAATATTATAAACAATTTTTTTTGTCAGATATGCAGTCACTCCATGTAAAATACTCGTATTCAGCTGCATCCGGTTAGACTGGAAGCCGATCCTAAAATCATTGGGAAAAGGCTAGGCAGATGATGAATCAAGATTTTAATAATATTTTTTATGCTAATTCTATTGATCATTTTATCTAATTTCAAAGGTAGTATTTTAGGTGTCGAAACATTACTATTTTGTGGGGTTTTAAAATATCATATTATAAAATAGCAAAACGGAAACTCAGTCAGAATCTCAATGTTGTTTGTTTTTTTCATAGACTAGTCCTGACGAGACAGCGTGATCACTTCACCCGATTCACGATATTTCGTGAATCGAGAGAAGTGAATTTACATTTCCCACTGGCGGCAGTGTATGGGTTTGGGTAAATTTTTAGGAGTTCTAGAGGCGGTGTTGATATTTTTTTAGTATCAGTAATATTTTTAATTTTGTTCCACAACGTTTTAGGATTATGTAAAATGCATTTAGGTACCTACAAGGGGCGTTCAATAAAAAAAACCGGCCAAGTGTGTGTCGGACCACGCACAATGAAGGGTTCTGTAGTTGGAATGAATTTATCCCAAGAACAAACTTAACATTATAGTTAAAAATCATGTTCTCCCAAACATTGCAACTGCAAATGTAAGTTGGTCGACTATATTATTACTATATTACGAGTATTACTCGTAAACTTGAAAAGCCTACTTAGCTGTGATAGTTTTACTTTTAACTTCGTTATATACAGGGTTTTTGGTTATATATATATATATATAATTAACGAGGGAATAAATCAGGTTAATTGGACTGAAAACTTTGCCCAATGTCAGGATGACAACGCTATGGTAGAGGAGCTCTATAAGATATTGAACAACATCATAAGATCATTTGTGCCAAAATCCAAAATAAAATGTAACAAATACCCCATATGTTTCCCTAAAAGTCTTATAAACATTCTGAACGAAAAGGAAAAACTTAGAAGATGTTACAAAAAATATAAAAATCCACGTGACGACCACGAATATAAATTATTGAGCCAGAGAGCCAATCAAGTTATCAAAAGTAGCTATAATAACTTCTCTAGAAGGATGGAGGAGGGTATAACCCATAATCCCAAGCCCTACTGGTACTTCGTCAAAGAAAAAAATCAGGCTCAAGTGAAATGCCGTCGGAACTGAAGTTGGGCACTGAGGTGGCCACTTCAGATGACGGCATATGCGATTTTTTTGCGCTTCAGTTTTCGTCGACATTTACTCAATCGGACGCCTCGTACTCTGAACATCGCTCTGATGATACGCAGATCTATTCTTGCACTACGTTAGGCAGCGTTGCTTTCTCGGAAAAAGACGTAATCAGAGCATTAAGAAAGCTTAATATGTGCAAAGGTGCAGGTCCAGACGGTCTACCACCTATATTCGTCAAAAAATGTGCAGTCAATCTATCTCTTCCCCTCAAAATGATATTCAACCACTCTGTTAAAACCTCTCAATTTCCTGATAAGTGGAAGCTAGCACATGTAGTACCCGTCTTTAAAAAAGGGGAGGCTGATAATGTCTAGAATTACCGACCTATCTCTATCTTGTCTGTATTTTCAAAAGTTTTCGAGTCTCTCTTTTGTCCGATTTTAACCGCTCATTCCATAAAAAAAATGTTTTCAATAACTTTTCAATAACTTACAATATTACGTTAATAACCTTTGCAAATTAGTAGACTCACGCAAGTCGAATCTATTTACACCGATTTTAGTAGTGCGTTTGACAAAGTAGACGAATGACGAATGACGAATTATAACGGACACACACTTCCCTATGTGTTTGTTATTCCAGCGTATGGCACTCGTGGGTTGCAGCTGAAAATCAGCGTCAGGTGATACACACTGTGTTGTCATCTGACATTATGCTGAGCTGAGGCCCTTTTGGCATTATAGTCTTTGTTTACTGTTTTATAGTTTTAATGTGTATTTATTTTGATGTAATGCCAATAAACGCATTTTCTTTCTTTCTTTCTTTCTTTCTTTCTTTAGACCACACAATATTACTGCAAAAGCTGTCAAACCTGGGCATATTTGGTCAAATTTGGTTGTGGTTCAAATCTTATCTGACCGACAGAAAACAGAGAGTTGTAGTAAAGGGTCATCAATCTCTACTTTACACTTCAACATCCGGAGTCCCACAAGGCTCCCATTTGGGCCCAATACTCTTTATTATATTCGTCAACGATATAGCAAACAGTATCAAACACAGCACCTGTTCTATTTTCGCAGATGACTTGAAACTATATCGAGTCATTGACACAACTACAGACATTGCCCTGCTCCAGGAAGATCTCAACTCTGTACATAGCTGGTGTACTAAAAACCACATGTTTCTTAATGCTGATAAGTGTTACCATATAACATTCACAAAAAAACACCTTACGCTCACTTCTTCATATTCGCTCAACGGAAGAGTACTTCAAAAGTCGACAAAGTTCGAGACTTAGGTGTTCAACTTGACAGTAAGCTTATCTTCATACCCCACATTGACTCTATTGTTTCTAGGGCTGCTAAAACACTGGGATTCATAAAAAGAACCTGTCATGACTTCAGAACTGTCCAAACCTTAACAGTACTCTATAATTCATTTGTACGAACTGTTTTGGAATACGCGTCACCTGTTTGGAATCCAATTTATGGTACACATGTGGATCGCATAGAACAGGTCCAAAAAAGCTTTACACGCTATTTTCGGTACAAATCTGATAGCTGTCCTCTGGACGCCGATTACTCGCAAAGGCTAAGATACTTCAAAATGATAACTTTAAAACAGCGAAGGCATACTAATGACCTGATTTTGCTTCACAAAATCATTAATGGATCCATACAAGTTCCAAAGCTTCTCGTTGAAATAAATATATTTGTCCCTCGCCATAGTTCACCCAGATCTGAACGCATTCTAGATGTGTTTACTCCGAGCCCAACACGAACTAATCTCGAACATTCGGCACCAATGAACAGGTTGTTGAGGACGTACAATGAGCTCCATACACGTTTCAATAGCATTGATATCTTCACCAACACACTGTCACAAATTCGCAATTCCGCAAACAATTGTTACTGGCCCACAGTGGCCACAGTTAATATCTACTATTTGTCATCGATTGTGTTATTCTTTAGAGCATCCAAATAGAATTAGTCATTTCTTTTCTTTAATTTAATTTTCAATTTTGTTTCCATTTTTATTTTCATGTAATTTTGTTTTTTTAGCCTACATGTCCTACTCTATGTAATATTACAAAACTTGAAATATGTAAGAGCTGTGCACACCTGTAAGTGACAAATTAATTCTAGATTATAAGTTTAATTGTTACAATACCCCAAAAAATGTATTAGTGAATAGGTCGTTGGAATGCCATAATTAAATAAATAAATAAATATGTTGGCAATCCATGCATGTAGGAGAGGTCATTTTCAACAAAATGACCCCTGACAATTCCTACGCAAATGTCAACCATTTTCGAGTAATTTGACAATTTATGTTTTTTTTGTATATTAGTTTTCTTCAAAACATAACTTGGTCTAAAACTTTGATAATTTATTTTAAAAAAACCAATGCATGATTTTTTTTTCTTATATTCTTGTTAACACTTCAATAATACCTATTCAATCATAAAATGACAATCATCTTTAATAGTTTTTAAATCAGAGCTACAAATCGTCACAATTTTCATGATTTTGAGCAAGTTATTTGACTAAAATGGTCGATTTTTGCAAAAAAAAAACGCAGAAGTACTTTATTGTCAGAACATTCCAAAAACATGGACTACTACTCAGCTATCTAATGAGATACAATAGCATACCAGAAATTAGAAACTGGTTATACAAACTGGTTGTACAAACTTAATTAAGAATAAGGAAACAATATACTTACTCGTACATCTTTCACAGGAATATTTTTATTTCAAGTTTAGGCTAAGCCATGAGTTAGAATGAATCTTACAGTTTATTTCCGAAATATGAAGCTCGAGTTCCAAGAATGTCATTTTATTTTACCCTTTGTACGAGCATGTGCATCGATCAGTCCACTCAAGCAATAATAAGATCAAAAACGTTATTTAGTGACTGGACGGGACTAACAAAAGAATAAAAAGCCCGATTTACCTGACATTTTTCAGACAATAAATAGGATAGAGATACGAGCGTCGAGAATTACAATAAAATTTGACGAAAGGGTGGTAATCTCTCAGTTTATTTACTTAATTGTATTGAGAATTCTTATTTTCGTAAAAGATTTAAAAGCTTTGATAATTTGCGAAAAATTGTACAAGTAGTCTGCTCGTGCCACTCGAAAACATTTCCTGTTACTGATGCCATTATTCGTTTTTAGGTTGACCCTGGCATACAATAATTTTGAGTAGAATAACTCAGGTTGTTACTAATTAATTTACCTAAATCTCTTCCTATACTATCTGAGAACATAACTGAATCATAAAAATCATGACTACTGAAAGATAGACAACTACCAATCTCATGCTGTACCACTTGAGATAGATCTTGTACTATATCAGATACATCCTGGTTAAGGATACACTCTTGAGATAAACTCTCAGTCTGGAACGGGTCCTCCGCTGCCTCAGGCTGGACAACGTCAGATCGTGAAACTGTCTGACAAGTACACTGACACATAACTAACTCATTGGCAGCAAGAATATGTTCTTTAATTTGGTTCTGAGAACCCATATATGTAATGTAAAGGGAATTAAGTCTGCCCTCAAGTTCCTGTATGTAAAGGGAACTAAGTCTGCCCTCGAGTTCCTGTATGTCAGACTGTACTAGCTGTGTAGCACTGTGTATCAATTTCAATTTCATAGATCCTTTCTCAGTGGAATATTTTTGGCAAAGTGTTTTTGTTGTTTCCTAAATTGATTACATTTTTAAATTATTCTATTCATTCTTGCATATTTCTTCATTTTGGTATGGCTAAATTTATGATAATAATTCTGTTTCAGCGAGGAATCTTCAGTAAGGTCAATACTCGTAGTTATTAAGAAATGAGGGTTACAATTACTATTTAATAATTCATTATACATATAAGTGATTTGTTTCTTTAACTTTTCCCCCGGTGAGAGCCGGTAAGCAACCCAGCAGCTAAGCGCGAGCGTGATGCGTGTTGCAGGAGCTGGCGGAGTACGAGGGCGCGCCGCGCGGCCCGCAGCTCTTCCTGCAAGGTAAGCTCTGATTACTTTACTTCCTGCAAGGTGAACTCTGGTTACTTTGCTTCCTGCAAGGTGAGCTCTGGTTACTTTACTTCCTGCAAGGTGAGCTCTGGTTACTTTACGTGCTGCAAGGTGAGCTCTGGTTACTTTACACATTGCTTGGCCCATACTTCTGAATGCATAGCCGCGCAAAAGCCTCTCCCTTTCCTCAGCGATACGCTGTCAGCATGTCTGCGCCTAATCGGCGACACCAGCACGAAGGGCTGTCACTGTAGGGACAACACACTCATGATGTGACTTGGGCGTCACGCGTGTATAATATTTGGGATTATGTACGAACAGTAATATTTCTATTAATAACTGTATATTAAATCCAGTAGAATGTAAGAATCTACATAACCAACTGATATGAAACAAGTCTCTGATTTTGAGGATAGCATAATATATCATATTTACTAATGGGTAAATTGCAATCCGAGCCGACCAGCCGTTCTCACATGATTCGGCAAGAAACAAACGGAAGGGCAGACAGACATAAATATTATAATAATAATGTGGTCTATTTAAATATTTGTGGATGACTTTGAGTGAAAGACATCACATTTCTAGTAAAAAGATCATTACGATCATTTCGTAGCCTTGGCAGGTGTCCAACGAAGGTGGACATAACACTTCTGCTGTGGGGCAACGCCGCTGATATACAAAATATATATTTTATTCTTCAAAAACGTACAGCCGGTCGATTCTGTAAAAATCTCACCGTGAAATCATAAGTGAAGTGAGCTTGGAGTGGACAGTGTCAATAGTGTAAATGACAGCCCACTCCACGCTCACTTCACCCAAGTTTTCACGGTGAGATGGTTACAGAATCGCACGGCTGTTCGAGCAATTTACCAACAAGGTGACAGTTTCTCTAAGAGATTTTTTTAATGATTTGGCATTCTCACGATTGCATCAAAATTCATCTTTGCTAACATCTTATTATATTAGGCAAAATATACGCCTGTATACTAAAAACAGTCATAATCACAATGCTAACACTAGAAATAAGGATAAACTACGTGCTCCCTTTCACCGGCTTCATAATGTTCATAACTCATTTTGTTGGGCTTGGTATAACCTTTTATAACAAGCTACCCTCTTCTTCGCCCTGATTAACTCAAGGCAATGTTTATGTTCTTTCTCCACAATATTTTTTTTTTTTTAATTTATTTATTTCCAAAATACAAGATTTACATTTAAATTATTTTTGCCACACAACGAAAACCTCCCAGGGTTTATCTGTGTGCTGGCGAGCCGCTCCTTTAAATTTAACATTTTATATTTTTACAATTTCTTTTTTTTTTCAATTTACTACTAATTTATTCCTACACTTTACGATTTACTTATACAATTATATTTATACAGTCCTATGTGTATAGAAACGTTTGGATTTGTACTTGTAGCTTTTCGAACTCGTCCTGTACAACGCTTGTAAATCTTCTGGAAGTTTGTTCAGAAAGTAGGGTACTAGATATTCAGTAGCCCTCTTTCCGTACACATTGTTAGTTTTTGGCATAATATATTTATTTTTATGCGTAATCGATCGCAAAAAGTCAGGTCTTGTTTTTTCGGTTAGCAGCTCGGGCCTATTGACTTCCGCAAGGGTGAAAAATTCAACTTTATTAAACACATTCATAACATTACAGTATTTAAATAGTTCGTCGTCGTTGTTTTTGAATTGATTTTTTATATGTTTAGGTGTAATGACTTTTAATATTCGTAATTGTAATTTATAAATATCTGATAAGTATGTATGGTAAGTTCTCCCATAGCTGCTGAGACCGTAGTTGATAACTGAGTCTGCCAAGGCCATGTATAACATTCTTAATAGACGAATACATTCAATAGCTTACGGACAGGTTATACGAGTTCATACAATTGTTTTTTTTATTTGTCTGTAAAGTCAAATCAATTTTATTTTATTTTTAACCGACTTCAAAAAGGAGGAGGTTATCAATTCGGATGTTTATATTTTTTTATGTATGTTCGGGCATAACTCCGCCATATATGGACGGATTTGCAAAATTCTTTTTTTGTTCGATAGAAGTTAATTCTGAAATGGTCCCATTTAAATTTCGTAAAGATCTGGTGATGAGTTTCGGAGACAGACAACGGAACTCTTCAATAAATACCAGTAAAACAATCGCGATTGCTGCTATCGATATGTATGCATTGTACCCTGTAAACGCAGATGTGTTCAGTATACCACCGTACACCCTCATTTCTGTAAAAGGAGACGGGGATTTATGGTCCTGATTGTAATAAGTTGAGGTATGGCTTAAAAAAAGGTTATATTTTACTATTTCAAAATATGAAAAATCAACTCAATTTACAATCTGGAAATTGAGAAATCCAATAATTAAGTTAGGGTTACGAAGTAATTGGAATATCGATTCAATTATAATCGACTAACGTTACAGAGTTCATATTGTTTACGAAAATGCTTTCACAAGATAATTAATTCAATTAAAATAATTAAATCTGTTAGAATTCAAGTATTAAGAGTATAAACTAATTAAATATCTACATAATTAAGATAAATCAATTCCCGTTTACTAATCGATTATTGTATTTTTAACCTGTGCTAACTCTGACTTGACATGCATGACATGACACCGACACTCGTTCGTATCGTCTAGTGAGTGTGCGTTTTGAGTGTGTTTCCTATTATTCTCTATGTCTATGGTTTCCTCCCATACTTTTATTGATATTTTCTTCGACCCCTGCTTTCCTACGGACTTCTGATCTTCCTTCTTGTACGACCCTTGCCTTGCTACCATACCGGACACGGAGAACCCCGCTTAAACGTTGAACTTGGACTTGTTATTTTGGATTCTACGTACGACCTACCGATTGGATATTGATTGACATTATGGATCGTTGTGTAAATTGTGGCCCCTCCTTCGGCAGTCGGGTAAAAAATGACAATCCCACTTCAAAAATCGGCTGTTAAGTACAGATTGTGACGTAACCTCACTTTTCCTAAATCTCTTTTATCTCGGCTCTCAGATTGCCAAAATCTGCAAAATTTTCAGTGATTGTTTGTTAATATAGTAGCTATCAATTGACGCCAATTTCATCTTTTTACATCCAGGCCCAAAATTGTATGAAAGCGTATCCGTCTCCTTTGTTATTGGGGTACCTCTAATCTTGCAAGTAAATTCGGGCATAACTTTTTTGTTCAAGAATTGATTAAATTAACCGACTTCAAAAAACGGAGGAAGTTCTCGATTTGGTTTATATATTTTTTATTTCATGTTTGTTCGGGCATAACTCCGTCATAGACGGATTTGCAAAATTCTCTCTTTAATGAATAAGGTATCCTTCAGGGGTGGTCCCATATTAATTAAAATTTTATTAACTTTGCTTTGGTAGTTTTTGAGTTAGCTTCAATAATACGATTTTTTTCCACTTAGTTTATATTGATGATGTTGTAATAACTTCCTGTATTTACATAACAAGTTATATTATATGAATTTGTGTTGGGTAGGTATAACTAAAAAGTGAAAAATAAAAACTTTTTGATAAAAAAAAACAACCGACTTCCAAAAAAACACTACAAAGTGATAAGTAACTTTAATTTCGGAAGTCGGTATCAAAAAAACGATAATGCGGAACCAACGACACCGACTTCCAAAATTAAAGTTATGTTTCACTTTGTAGTGTTTTTTCGGAAGTCGGTTGTTTTTTTTTTTTTATAAAAAAGTTTTTTATTATTGACATAAACTACTCATTTCAATGTTTTCTAATGAGTTGATTGCAATATGTGGTTAGCTAGCGACCTCGACGATTGATCATATTATTCTTGCCCGAGCAACTGGCACCAAGTTGTCATGCTCCCTTAGATGTCACTGCTTGCGGAAGCGTCGGGAGTCGGGTTCCCTCCTTCCCTCAAATATGGCGAGGGGGGTAATAGCTGATCTTTGCGTTATGCTCGTGAACGGGTGCTGCTTGTGGTGACTGGTCGTCTTGCTGACCATGGTTTTATTGTTGTTATTAGTAATAACTTGTTTATTTATTTTACTTCGATGGTCCTACTTTATCATATTATGTGACTTCAAGTGACAGTTATGTGAACAGAACCCAGCATTGCATAAATATGTAAACGGTCACGCCCTTTATACCTGGAGGTTTTTGTTTAGGTAGTAAGTTTTTGCTTACATTTCTATTTGTTTTTTTTTTTTTTGCTTGCGTATGTATGTTTTTTATTGTATTTGTTGGTATCAGGTTGGCACAAAAGTAATGAGACACTTGGTTATTGCTTATTATTATTACAATAAAAAAAGCTTAGTCAATTATGTAATCACCATTAGCATCTACTACTTGTTGCCAACGATCCTGCAAAGTTTGATGCCTTTCGCCCAGAACTCTGATGGCTGTGCCTCGAAAAATTTGTTCAACACCGCCGCTTCATCAGAGAAATCATTAAATTGTTTACCCCGCAAATGTTGTTTCAGGGCTTTAAACATTTGTTACATCGCCCCATCAGACTATCATTTGATAGTCTGATGGGGCGATGTCTGGGGAATAAGGTGGGTGTGGTGTCGTCTCCCAGCTCAAGTTCTCCAACTGTTGGCGAACGGCAGATGCGACGTGAGGTCGAGCGTTATCGTGTAGTAAAACAACATTGACTCGTCTTCATCGTTTTTTTTTTTTTTTTTGAGACCACTAGACCAGCAGATAGTTTGGTGAGCGGGGTTGAATATTTGTCAGCGTTTATAGTTTCATTGTGTTATAGTTCATAAAACAGCATGCCTTGCGCGTCCCAGAAACAGCAAAGCAGAACTTTTAAGCGATTCTTTTGACTTAGCTTCGGTTGAGTTGGTGGCGTTCCTTCTCGAAGCAGCCAAAAAGCACAACGTGTATCGTGCTCGTAATGAATCCACGATTCATCTCCAGTAACCAGATCAGACAAAAACTCTTTACGTTGGGGTCTCAGCCAAAGTGATTGACAGATAGCGGCGCGGACTACACGACTGGCGTCGTAAGGATGTGTGGTAACCGCGAGCCAAAACTTTTCGATACCCAAGCTCATGCAGATGGTATTCTACGGCGTGGTGACTGCAGCTAAGCGCTTCCGCTAATCCACGAGTGGTAGCATCCGGATTCGACTGCTGTTCGTGGCGTAAATCGTCATCATTCACTGCGGGTGGTCGTCCTGAGCGTGGCTGAATTTCAAGGCTCTTGTCTCCTGACTTAAAACGGTCAAACCATAGGGACACTGACGCATGACTTGTACTTCCAGCGCCCAATGCAGTGTTGATATTGTCAGCCACAGCCCGCGCATTGTGGCCTAACAAGTACTCGTATAAGTATAGTGTTCGAACTTGTCGCTCGTCCATTTTTCTTCACCCTGATTAAACCGATCGCGAGGGCAGCTGTACATACCCCCTCATCACAACTACCTAGAATGTTCTACGCATATGCATGCTAAGTACAATTCTGGCAAAACATGTAAGATCGTTATTGTAAATTATTGTAACACCATGTATACCATGTTTTATGCAAATAAATACTTCTTACTTACTTACTTACTTACAACATTCTAAAATATTATCGAAAACAATTAACTTGAAAAAGGAAATGTATAGAGTTTTGTAGAGCGTCTCATAATCTTTTGTGCCAACCCAATATATTGGCGTGGCTAGCTGACATATGGAAAATATACTCGTAATAATTTAATTTGATGTTCTGTGTCTTGTAATGTTAATTACTTTGCATAGCTAGTATTGCATACAATCAAGCATTTTCTAACTGAACAGACAGCTATGCTGCTGGGGAGTTTGTTGCGCCACTTCTTCTCCCCAGCGAAACCACTAGGAAGTGGTGAAGGGCGAGTGTCTTGGGGGACTGTCTTTTGTAATTTTGACGCTCGAAAAGTGCTGATTTTCAGCCTTGTTTGAATAAATAACTTTTCATTTTGATTTATTGGTGATGTCGTAGATTTGATCGAGGACGGGTTCGAGTGTCACCCGGCGTGGTTCTTCTCGCTGGTGGCGGAGTGCGGCGGCGCCGTTGTAGGGCACGCGCTGTGCAGC
Organism: Eremobia ochroleuca; assembly: GCA_949629135.1. Lineage (NCBI taxonomy): Eukaryota > Metazoa > Arthropoda > Insecta > Lepidoptera > Noctuidae > Eremobia > Eremobia ochroleuca. The sequence continues at coordinate 43,885 of OX451387.1, read as the reverse complement.
CGCGCGTACTCGTCATGGACGCGCCGCGCCTTCTACGTAGAGGACCTGTACGTGCGGCCCGACGCACGCCGCCGCGGCGTCGGACTGCGTCTGCTGCAAGAACTCTGCCGGGTGCGTACACATAGCCTCAAAAAGCTCATTTTATTTCGTACAAAACTAGAGCCAGCGAATGTGAATGCGGGTCATAATGGTCGCTACGTGTTCCAGATGGCGGTGGCTGAGGGCGTGCACCGCGTGGACTGGCATGTGCTGGAGAGCAATGCGCCCGCACTCGGCTTCTACGCACGACTGGGCGCCCGCGACCTGCGCGTCACGGAGGGCCGCGCCGCCATGCGCCTCGACCGGCCACACATCGAGCAGCTCGCGCGCGACCTGCTCTGATCTAACATTTTGTACGCTAACTATCGATCAGTCATCAGCTAGATTTTTATTCGAAACATAGAAGAAACATAAACTTGGTCTACTTTCGGAAAAATTTGTGAAGTATTCTAACCAGAATGACTATTTGGCAGCACAATAATCGTATCAAACATATTAAAATATATATTTTGCACATACTTTGATAAATTATTTTGTTTGCTTTTCCTGCTGTTTGTTGCGCTGTATCGTGACTGATGTGATAAACTTACTGCCTCCCGCCTCCTGCCTCCGGGCGAAGTAGTGGCAGTACGGGGACACTACCCGTTCGTTGCGTGACGATTCATTGTCATCAGCACAGCATCTTGCCAAAAATTTCCAACGGCATTAGTATCAAGAAGGCCCTTTTAACTCTATGCGGCAATTGAGAACACTTTATTCAGAAAGATTCAAAATCAGATCAAAATAATTACCGACCTAATAGGTCGGTAATTATTTGTAGGTCGGACCTATTGCATTAATAGCAATCCTTTCGAAGGTCTTTGAAAAAGTTTTGCACAAAAGACTTCTCTCTTCCTTTGATAATTAAAATAAGTAGGGGAGACCGAGTGGATTTGAAATTGATTGATTGATTGATTTATTTATTCTTGAACAATTACAATTGTATACGAATATTAAACTTAAAAACTATGATCACACACGCACTTAAAACAAAACTAGGACAGTAATGACTAAATAATAATTAAATGACAAAAAAAAAGTAAGTTACAAAAAAAAATGTCAATAAATAATTTAGTAGGTAATAATAATGTCAATGATTAATTTAGTAATAGTAATGTCAATGAATAATGTAATAACAATGTCAATAAATAATTATAGTAATAAAAATTAAATTTACAATTCGTCTAGGGAGTAGAGGCATTTCTCCAACAGGAATGCCTTGAGCCTTCCTTTGAACGAGCTTGTATACAATATGCTTTTTAATTCAAGAGGCAACTTATTAAATATTTTAACTGCCTGGTACAGTGGACTGTGTTTAACAATGTTTAGTGATGGAATTAGTTTGTTATCTAAATCCTTTCTACGAGTTTTTTCTCTTACCAGTCTATCCTCATTAGTTTCAAAGTAATAAATATATTTTTTTAAGGTGGATAAAAGTACCAAAATGTAAAGTCCAGGTACTGTGAGGATGCCAAGTTCTTTAAAATAGGGTCGACAGCTTTCTTGTTGAGGAATACGGACAATGGTTCTAATTCCTCTTTTCTGAAGAATAAACGCCCTTTGAAAATTATAATTGTAGCTGTTTCCCCAAAACTGTATTCTGTACCGTAACCTTAACTCTATCAGCGCATAGTAAACCAACTTCAGAGAAACTAAGTTCATCCCTGAGAGTTCTTAGTGCATAGCACGCCGATGATATAGAAGAATCAAGTGCTACTAATTCTCTTTTCCAATTTAATTAATCATTGATATATATCCCTAGAAACTAACTTCCCTAACAAGCTCAACCTTAACCTTATTTAGTTCTATGTCCATAGTCCCGGTATCTTTATTACGTGCAGTCGTTTTAAATAACATGATATTCGTTTTTTTTGCGTTTATTATAAGTTTATTCGCAGAAAACCAAGAATGAAAAACAGCTAGAGCGGCATTAACTGCATCGTTAAGCATTTGAATGTCATTAGATGAAACTATTGCATTTGTGTCATCTGCAAAGACTATTAATTTTATGTCGGGTAATATTTTATTGAAATAATTTATGAGATCATTAGTAAACAGAATAAATAATAAAGGTCCTAAGATTGATCCTTGAGGCACATCAGCTGTGATATTGAGCATGGATGATTTGTAACTTATTTTACACCCATTCGATTCGGTTTTTTCAATTTCGACAAACATTTTCCTGTTTTTCAAATACGAAGAAAACAGTTGCAAAGCTTTACCTCTTACACCGTAGTGCTCAAGTTTTTTGATGAGTAATTCTAAGTCGATAGTATCGAAGGCAGAGCTTAAATCCAGAAAAATACCAGCTGCCTTCATTTTACGGTTAATTTTGTCAACTACATCATTTATTAATGTATAAATTGCATCTCCTGTGCCAACATTCTTCTGGTACCCAAATTGTCTAACATTTATTTATTATGAAACTTACACACACTATCTTTACAGGATGACCCCAATACAATAGTGGTTTGCAAACACATACCTACCAAATAAAATAGAAAATTCAACTTACGGCTAATACTTAAAAATCTAAACACTAAAAAAAAAATACAAAGCACTTTACATAATACATAAAAATCTAAACTTTAAAAATACAATTTTTTTTAATAATAAAATCTTAACCTATAAATAATATAAAATCAGACTTAACACAGAATATTAATATTTAAATATAACTATCAAAATTCAACAAAACTCTTGCGAATTCACTCAAATTGCACGAAAATATGTCAATCTTCTCATGGACTTCATTTAGTACACATATTGTACGGATGAGGGGTGTTTTTGACAGCAAGTTGGTTTTGGCAGCAGGCACGGCCAGCAGTGGCGGTCGCCGTCGCCTCCACACGTACCGATCTGGCACGCACAGCTTTAGGTGACGCAGCACACCCGGGTTATGAGCTACCCCACGCAGGAGCTTTAGCGCATACGCCGCAAGTGTAAATTCCCGGCGCACTCTGAGTTCGTTGTACCCCACCATACCCAGTACAAACAGCGTAGGATACATCAGTGGGTAAAATGGGTAAACCCCATAAAGTTTAAAATACAAGTGTCTTGTAAATTTATTCTGTACTCGTTCCAGCATGACATTGTATTTCGCTTCATGAGGAGCCCAAATCACCGCACTGTGTTCCAAGTGACTCCGTACCAAAGCGTCATACAGCACCCTGAGCGTGAATCCCTGCGACTGTCTCAGCACGAAACCCAGGTTTCTGTACGCCTTCTTGCAAATCTTAACTATATGATCCCGGAAAGTTAGATCTGGGGTAAGCAGTACTCCTAGATCTCGTACCTGAGACACTCGCTGCATCGGCGCTTCCTCCACTTTGTATTCGTAGGCTAAGGCAGTCTTCGCGCGCGTAAATGTCATCACTGAGCATTTCGCTGTGTTGAAAAAGAGTTTATTTTATGGCTCCACTCTACCACTCTATCTATGTCCTCCTGCAATCTATCACAGTCCGACTCACCCTTGACCTCGAGCAGCAATTTGAGGTCATCTGCAAACAATAAACATAAACTATGTTTGACTACATCTGGTAAGTCATTTATCATTAAAATAAATTCAAGTGGACCCAAATTGCTGCCCTGGCTCACACCTGACCTGGTGTAGTATGGCTCGGATTCGAACCCGTTGTAGTCAACGTACTGCTGACGGTCTTTCAAGTAGCTGGCGAAGAACTGTAGTAGGTGCGGAGTGCAGCCAATTTTTGCCAGCTTCATTAGCAGTACATCATTGTCGACGGTATCAAAGGCCTTTTTAAAATCAAAATATGCCGCATCTACCTGCACACCAGCATCGACGGCCGGCACCACCCTCGCCATGAAGTTAAGCAGATTAGTTGCAGTACTGCGTGCCGGCCGGAACCCATGCTGCGTGTCCGATAGCTGTGCGCTCACTTGAGCCTGCACGCAGCGTTGGATGGCAGACTCGAACACTTTTGCAGGTGTCGACAACACTGCCACCGGTCTGTAGCCACTGACATCCGGACCTGACTTACCCTTGGGAACCGGAATCACTCGCGTGATTTTCCACCTAGGCGGAAACGTTGCTTGATTTAAACAAGTATTAAAGATATGATGCAGGGGCTCAGCCAGCACCCTGCCACAGTCTCGGAACAGAAAAGCTGGAATGCCATCGGGGCCAGATGAGCGCTTTGGCTTAAGCTTTATGAGCGCTTCCCTTACGTCTTGAAGACTGAGGGTCTCGATGTGCACTCGTGCACTGTTCGCTTCCGCATCCTCTTTTATAGCAAGCTCTTTATTATAAACCGACTCAAAAAATGACGCAAATTGTCGAGCACACTCCTCATCCGAAAGATGTTGTCCATCCTTTATTATAATTTGCCTGTTTAACCTACTTCGTTTGGACCTAATATACTGCCAGAATGATTTTGGATCTTTTGAAAATTGATTTTGTATTTTTAACTTGTGTTCTTTGTGTGCGATTTCTATTGATTTTTTAATACGACCTCTGTACTTTGAAAATTCAGAATAATCCTTATCCAATTTTGTTTTTTTGAAAGTTTTATGCAATCTAGCTTTATTCTTTATATCTCTTATAATATCTGCGGTGTACCATTCAGGATAGACGTATCGAGAATTTTCACGTTTACATTTTTTCCGAGGTACACATCTATCTAAAATATCACTCAGTTTATCATAAAAAATATCCAACATATCCTCTAAATCATGCATGTCGTAAATCATACTCCAATCAGTGGTAGTCAGCATATAGTATAACAACTCATAGTCGGCTCGATAGAAGTTCCACTGCGGCCTAACGCTACGCGCTGCGGGACTGTCGCCAGCAGAGGGCGCGGGTGGGGCGGACTCGGCGGGTGCGGGGAGCGCGCGCGCACAGTGCACGCTCACCGCGAGCGGCGGGTGATGGGCGTCGACGGGCACGAGCTCATCGTCGGCCGCCACCACCGACACCTCTCTGCTAAAACCTGTGCTTAGAACCAAATCCAAGTGACGACCTAGATAGTTTGGTACTGTGTTATTTTGAGTGAATTCGCAATAGGACACAAAACATTCATACCTAATAATTTTTAACATTTACAGGACACGAATACAAATTAAAATCACCAATAACAATTATTTCTCCATATCTATCAGATAATGTTTCTATTAATCTAAATAAAGTCAAGTAGTCATTCTCAGAACTCCCTGGTGGTATGTAAACAACACAACATAAAAACAAAAATCTATTTTTGAAATAAACCGTTGCACTGACCATTTCAAAAACGTAGGTGTCTATCGACGCGTCCGCTATTAATTTGTACTTGTCGCAACTCATATCTGTGTGTGGCCACTAAAAACGCTCCTCCCTGCTTCCGACCATCCGCTCGATCGCAACGTAGTATTTGATATCCCGGAGGGATTAATTCATGATGTCCTATAGAATTATTGCAACCAGATTCCGTTATTGCCCATAAATCAAAATTGGATGCCTCAATGTTGGTTCGGAATTCATCCAGTTTAGTTCGTAGACCTCGTACATTTTTAACCGACTTCACAAAAAGGAGGAGGTTATCAATTCGACTGTATTTTTTTATTTTTATGTTTGTTACCTCATAATAACCGACTGGGTGAACCGATTTTCATGATTCTTTTTTTATTTGAAAGCTGGTGCTTCCCGTGTGGTCCCATTGTCACCATTTCAATATCTGATGATGGGATTTTGTAGAAATCGGGGGAACTCTTCAATAAATAACAGCAGATTAACCGCGATTGTTGCTATAGCATATCTAAGCATTGTTTACACCATCACACAAAATAATATCACGCCTGTACTCACTACAAAGGTTATAATTTTTTTTTATTATAATAATAATTAATACCAGTAAAACAACCGCGATTGCTGCTATCGCATATGTATGCATTGTTTACGCAATCGCACAACATAACATCACGTCTGTACCCTATAAACGCAGATGCAGCTTCCTGTCACTGATATTTACATAGCAAGTAGTGTTTATATGAATTTGATTGGGGTAGATATAACTAAAAAGTGAAAAATAAAAAATTTTATATAAAAAAAAACAACCGACTTCCAAAAAAACACTACAAAGTGAAAAATAATTTTAATTTCGGAAGTCGGTGTCAAAAAACCAAAATGCAGAACCAACGAAGTCGGTTGTTTTTTTTATATAAAATTTTTTGATAGAATATATCGATGTTATGGCTATAATATGTTTGGTTTTGTTCTGTTTGAGTTCCGAAACCAAATCCACTCACTGAATTCTGCATTCATTGGCCAGATTTCGGCCTGGTTCAACTTATCGAAACACTTTTCCGGTACTCCAATAACAAACGACGAATAATCTCTTTCGATTTTGTGTTTGATTTTGTCAATTTTAATTTGGACATCTGAGTCACATACATTTTTCACGTGATCGGCTATGGCTTCAAGAGTGGTATCCGGATGCAGGCGCCAAACATGTAGATATTTTCTGCGATCACTAACTTGAATTGCCTTTAACTCCTTATTTGTTCCCACTCTGACCTCTTTAAGTTGCCTGTTATTTTTTTTATTTCGAACAGTCTTCCATCCTGATTCGATCTTCTCCGCTTCATCGTTAGGTGGTTCACTAGTCGCCATTGAGCTAGTACTACACAATATTTTTCCCGGTAAAATTTCGGTAGACTTCGTGGCCCCACATGTTTGCGTTTTGATGTAGGTTTGAGGCGTTTTCTCGGAAACGTTGGAATTATTCTGTCGACTTACGACCTCGGCAAAAGAAGATATAGAAGGAGAATTTTGGGGAATATCAGCTGCTATTTCCTGGGTTTGGTTGTTCTGGGTTAGTTTAGCTTCTACTTTTTCTTCGAGCACCGTCATCATTTTAATTATCTTGCCCAACTCGATTTTTGTTTGAGAGAATTGATTTAGTAGGAGCGATATCGCATTTGCCTGGCTGTCTATGCGAGCTACCATGTCAGCTTTAAATTCTCTCAATTCTTCGAGTAGTAGGGAATCAGAATCCATAGTTATGGGTGAATACTGAGTCTGACTTCCGCGCTGAGTGCTTACATTGTTAACAGGAGTGGTGGCATTAAAGTTAGGTATGTTAATGCGGACCGGGGTTTCACTGTTGCCTCTTTTTGGCTTAGCACTGATACATTCCGGACATAACCATTTCTTTTTATATGTCTGGGTGTATGTCTTAAACGCATCTTCGTTTATCTCGAGACAGATTATATCATACCTTTTCATGCATTTATCATTGGCACATTCCATCTAATAATCAACTATGAGCGAACCACAAGCGCCGCAATTATTAGGCATTTTTATTGGTATTGCGAACAAAAATTCAAATCTTGATGATCAAACCGCCAAACACGTGAAGTGTTTGGCGGTTCACAGCGGCGCGACAGAGACGAATTATTTATTTTTCGCAGCCCGTCTCTTTCACTCAAGGTGAGGAAGAGCCTACCTCGGCGTTCTCGGACGGCGTGATGTCGCGCTCGCGTATTATTTTCACCAAAAACAGTTCACACCACTTTAGTACTTGTTGCACTTATTTTCAAGACACATTATGAGTCAATATTGCACAAATTAATGCTCTAAAAAAAAAAATATGAGCAAAATAAATAACAAAAAACACGTCTGCCACTGACCACAGCAGAAATATTTTTATTTAACATGTATTACTTTGTTTAAGTTAAGATGTTTACATAAGCGATCCTTTAATATTTTCTCAAAAATCTTTGAAAGTGTGGGTAATAAAGAAATAGGCCTGTAGTTTTTTGCATCCGTTTTTGGACCCTTTTTATGGATAGGGATGATCTTAGCCAATTTTAATTGTTCCGGAAATATGCCTTCCACAATGCACTTATTATAAAACCCAGAAAGTGGCTCTGATAAAATTTGTAAATTATCTTTATTAACTGAAATCGGAATTTCATCGTAGCCGCACGATTTCTTGTTTTGCATACAGGAAACTATTTTCGTAATTTCATTGGGAGTAGTGAGTTTGATAACCATGTCATTGTTCACGATTTTCGTACTTTGCTGAAGAAAAGTTACAGCGTTTTGGCCATGGTATTCATTCGTGAAACTTTTGTGATCAAATTGTTTTATTAGAACGTCAGCCACTTCCTTCGGATTAGCGACGATTTGGCTGTTTACTTTTAGTCTAATGTCCGTTTTCTTAGCTCTAACTCTGTTCGTACTCTTGTTTATTACTTTCCAAATTTCCCTACTTGAATTTCTCGATTTATAAATATTTTCATTTACAAGAAGTTTTTTTGCCTTCGAAATAACCTTTCTATAAATTCTGACGTATTTATTTCTGTAGCTAAGAACACTAGTATCAATTTTATTTCCACCAGTACATAATAATCGCTTCATTTTACTTGAAGTTTTCACTCCTTTTGTGACCCATTTTAACTGAAAATTATTTTTTGAGTTAATTTTTTGCTCTCGTTTCTTGAAACTAGAATGAAAAACCTTACTAAAAGTCTTTAGAACGGTGTTGATTCCCATGTCATCCCAGTTATGCTCAAGTATTCGTTGCCTAAAAGTTATACCATTCCTACTATTAAAAAATCTCCTATTTATAGTGATTACATTATTGCTATTAGAATTATCAATTACATTTTCCATTAAAAACTCACCCAGTAGAGCCCCATGTCCATCTGCCAAACCATTGTGATCTACCTCACATTGCGCTACACAGTCATAAGGCAAATTAGTTAAAATATTATCTAAACAAGAAAAGGAGTTGTTACGAATAAAAGTGTGAGTGTCAATCAGGTGTCTAAAATTGTAGCAGGCTAACAGGCTAATAAACTCAGTTCGTTTTTTGCTCTCTGTAAGTAGGTCAATGTTAAAGTCTCCACAAATAATGCACTTCTTGTTAAATAAATGTTCCAATAACTTTTCAAGGCTGTTCAAAAAAATATCAAAATTCTTATCATTAGGAACTCGGTAACAACAACACAGATAGAGATTAGTACTGAGATCTCTAACACAGCAAACTTCAAAGCTATCCACCCTATACAGGTTATTTATTACATTCACATTCTCAGCCTTTCTGCCTGTGCATCCTAAAATTAAACTGTCACCTCTTTTCTTATGTTTTCTAGTATTATAAGATACCAGATTATAATTCTCTAGATTTAGTAAAAGTGCAGTTTGATCGTTCAAAAAATGCTCGCTTAAACAAATATAATCAATCTTTCTGTTAAGCGTTTGTAAATAAACCTCGAAATCAGTTTTCTTATTGGTGATTCCACAAACATTCTGATGGCAAATACATATTTTAGATTGCGAATTTGGATTAATATCATTACGTAATAGTATGGTTTTATCCGAATTACTCACGAAAAAATTCTGACTGTTGTCTAATATCTTCAGTCTGTGTCCCAATACTTACAATTTTAATTTGTGACTGGTCACTGTTTTCAGTAGATGTGACAATACAATTCGTTTGGGTGGCAACATTTTTATAAATCTTAAAACTACTTATTTTGTTACATGTGGTTAATTTGTTCACGTAATTTTGATAATTAACTGTGTAATTTGTCTGCAAAATTTGTCTGTGAATTAGTCCACATGCGTGCAATTTAATTTCTCGGAACTTAAAACCGTTAGCGAGTTGGCAACGTCGCTTTTCAACCACTTCCGTCCGCCCACTGACGTGACGGTTCACGTCGGTGGCGTAAGTCGCACGGTTGTGGAGTTCTGCGTGCCATGTGACAAAAATCGTGAAAAGTAAGTTATTAAATTTTTTCTTGCGATATTTTGATAAGGGTTTTGTACTTTGTTTTAAGTTATATATGTTTCGAAAGCTCACTGACTAAAGATTTATTATATATGTTTGGTACAGTTGATTTCTGTGTATTTGCTTCTTGATTGTGGATTAAATAAAAATTGGGAGGTTTTTTCTTACTGAGGAGAGATGAAACCGACTGTTTCAACTCCCCTCGTTTTCAATTTTATATCAGACTAGCATCCATCCGCAACTTTGTTTGCGTAGAATTCGGAATTACCGCCGTTTAAAAATATGTTGCTTAAATAATTGCTTAAATAATAATATATATATATATATATATATATATATAGAAAGATAGATTAAGTAGGCTTAATACATTCGTGTCTGTGAAACCATGGAAATACACATACAAAACAACCCAATCGGTCAAGCCGTTTAGTAGTTGACATACCGCCAGCAGAACCACCTACCGGATCCAATTGTATTTTTAAAATAATTCAGAAAACCATCGACATACCCACATAAAATTTCGACCCAATCGGTTCAGCCGTTTAGAAGTTATGTGAAAAAGATAAGTACGTAAGGATAATTCATACTACCCGTTTTCCCGTAGGAATGAATCATTTTCCCGCGGTAAAAAGTCGCCTATGTTCATCAGGGATAATGTCGGCTTCTAATGGCAAAACAATTTTTCAAATCGGTCCAGTAGAAGAAGAAGTGAAGAAAATGTCCACTTTAAAGACAATTGTGGTCGGGCATAAACACATTAACAAATAGGGTAAATCACAAAGAAACTTCCAAACCTCTCCTAAAGTTGACAAACACCCCAAAGCTCTCAGTTAACGGTGTAAATGATTTCTTTGCTGCTGTTGGTGAACGTCTCGCCGGGAAAATAGTAAGCTACCCAGCAGAGGTTTCTACTGACGCCAGCGATAAATTCCCCCAATCCATGGTACTCTTGCCTACCGACGAGGTCGATGTGGGCAATCTATTAATGAATCTACGTTGTGGCAGCGCTGTGGGATGGGATAGGATATCCAATGACCTCCCAAAAAGACATCGGTTCTTGATTACTCCAACTCTAACATACATCTGCAAGTTACGCGTAAGACGCGATCGTGAGCGCACGCGCAGATAACGAGTCCCGCAGTTGTAGCTACATACTTTTTTACATCTACCTACAATTATAGTTTATTACATGTTTTTGTACGATGAATAACGAAGGGGAGAATTTGGAGTTTTGCGACTCCAGTGGGAGTGATGTCATGGAAGAGGAGATTATAAGGAGCGAGCAACAAGTAAATGTAGAAATACACCAAGAAAATGAAGTTGATATAAATCTTAGTAAAAAAACCCCCGAAAAAAGGGCAAGAGAAGAAAGTGATGAGATAATAGAAGAAGATGAGGGCTTTATCACAGTTAGAAAAGGCAAGAAACGGCTGACAAAAAGTTTGACTAATAACTACGATAGAAGAAAGGAGGATTACCCAAACAATTTGGAATGGCAAAACTATTGAGAGCGGAAAATATCCCAAATATTTTAAGAATTCAATACAAAAGTCCATATAAAGTACTGATTCAGTTTGATAGTAAAGAAAGTGCAAGAAAATTAGTTAACTGCGAAAAAATGATTACTTTAGGATGCAGATGCCAACTGATCGATGAGATAAATTTAACGTATGGTGTTTTGCGAGACATAGATTTAGAAATTGAAGATAAGGAGATTGGTGACAATTTGAAGTGTGATCATGAAATAACATCGATAAAAAGATTAAAACGACTAGATGATTCAAATAAATGGATAGATAGCAGTACTATACGGGTATGTTTTAAAAGTTCCACTTTACCCCCATACGTATATGGGTATGGGTGTCGGTTTAAAGTGGAACCATATACATTTCCTGTGACGCAATGCTCAGGATGCTGGAGGTTCGGTCACCTAGTTAGATATTGTCCTACCAAAAAAATCGTATGTCCAAAATGTAATGGCCATCACGATAACTGTGAAACAACGGATTTTAAATGCGCTAATTGTAAGGGTGCTCATATGGCCCTCGATAAATCTTGCTTAATCTCTATGTTCACCAAAGAAAAGGAGATCAAGAAAATTATGTCTACTGAAAACTTTACCTATCGAAAAGCCCTATCAGTATGGTTGGAGAATAGAAAATCGCAAATGGAGGAACACGAAATGACGGAGAAGATGGATTTTATGACAGTTACAAGGGAGAACAGAACATTAGGTGAACCAAAATCATACAGGGACGCGGTTGTAAACAATTCATTTGAGGCACTGGGGATAGAGGAGGATGAGGCAGATGAAACTGATACTTCAGAAAACGAAGGAAAGCATACAGACCGCCAACAATCACAACTTAAGAAAAAAGAAAAAAAGAAGAAAAAGTGTCACAGCTATCAGGTCAATATTAAGGAAAAAGAAAGCGTTTTTAAAGCAACATCGGATTTTGAAGTGAACACCAACAAACCTAATACGAAAAGACACGAAAATACTAAATTTAGGAGTTTTGTAAGTAAAATAAAAGATATATATCTTTTAAATATCGATTTTGAAGATAAAATAAAAATGTTTTGTAGTTATGTAATGAGAGAGTGCATAGAATATATTTTTGAATTAATACAAACACAAGAGGTATTTATGAAATTAATATCATTACTTACCAATGGCTAATGTACAAAAAGTGGTTATCATATACATCGTAAAGACCGAGATGACGGGTATGGAGGTGTTGTTATAATGGTACATAACTCAATTAAAGTTCAAGAGTGCACTTTAAATTATTTTAACCGTGGCATAGAAGTGGTCTGTATTCGATTATTAAACTGTAATCAAATTAAGTATTTAATGTTAGTGTATTGTCCCCCGTCAGTACATACTACTCAACCAGATTGGGATAAACTTTTTTCAACCTTTAAGCATAACTGTCTAATAGCAGGTGACTTTAATGCTCACCATACCAATTGGTCGAATTGAAATGACTCTAGAGGTGGACAAATATATGATGCAGCTTTGGAACATTTTGTTTCTTTAAATAATGGCCATTCAACTAGAGTGAAATTAGTTAACAATGCTGTACAACAAACGTCTCCAGATATTTCATTTATGTCAAGTGATATAGCTATGTTTTGTGATTGGCAAGTTACGAATGATAGTCTTGGAAGTGACCACCTGATAATTAAAATGAAATTTAATTTTAAAGATATCCAACGAGTACGCAAAAAACGTAATTTTAAATTTGCAGACTGGATAGAATATAATAAATACTTAGAAAATTATTACTTAACTGTTTATAATGAAATTAGTAATGTTCAAATGGAATATAATAATTTTGTTAATAAACTTAATAGTGCAGCGGATCTTTACATTCCCATGACGAAAGAATTTAATAATCCTAGTCGAAATTTCCGGCCCCAGCCATATTGGAATCAATCACTGTCGAAACTTATTGCTCAACGTAGGTTAGCTCTTAGTCAGTTTAGAAGTAATCCTACGCCATCTAATTTAAATATATTAGAACACATTAGTTCTAGCACCAAATTAGCTATGCAGCGAGCTAGAAGTCAAAATTGGCAGAAATATTGTGATGACGTTAATGAAACAACATCAATATCGGAAATGTGGAAAAAACTGGGTTGGTTAAAGGGACGTCGGTCGCCTGTGATTTATATTTCTGATGATAAAAAAGAAGTACTCTTAAATAACCTGGCTCCTGATTATGTGAACCCATGCTTACCAGATATACGATCAGTTAATGACGTGTTAGAAAGCCCATTTACAATTCAAGAACTGTATAACTGTCTAAAAAAAAAAGATACCGCTACAGGTGACGATGGGATTACATATTCAATGATTTACCACTTACCGCATTGTGCCAAACAACATTTATTGAAGTTATATAACGTTATTTTTGTAACTGGAGTGATCCCTGTCCAATGGCGTGACATACGAATTGTACCGATACCAAAGAGAGATAATCCTTCTAATACTGATGTTAAGTTACGTCCCATCTCTTTGATGTCATGTGTTTGCAAAATTTTGCATGCTATGATAACGAAACGCTTGGAGTGGTATGTAGAAAATAATAAAATATTGACACCTTTTACGACTGGATTCAGGAAGGGACAGTCATGTTATGACAGTTTAGTTCGCCTTGTCACACAAATACAAATAGGTTTTTCGAATAATTCCCCAACACTAGCATGCTTTTTAGATATTGAGAATGCCTATAATAACGTACTGATTAATGAATTAATAGTTAAGCTTGATGAAATAGGGGTGGGTAAGAGAATATGTTTATATTTATGGAATTTTTTGACGGAAAGACACTTAAAAATTAAGGATGATCTTGAGGAGAATAAATTTATTATGAGATATGCCAGCAGGGGCCTCGCACAAGGTGATCCTATGTCTCCTATCCTTTTTAATATAGCTACAATTAAAGTCAGTAAAGAAATAAACAATATCTTTATCTGCCAGTACGCTGACGATTTTGTTTTGTATACCTGTAATAAAAACATGACAGAAAGTGTAAATAATATCCAAAATGCACTTAACGCTATAGTTGTTATATTAAATCAGTTGGGGTTGACATTGTCGACTAATAAAACCAAGTTATGTTTATTTAGCAGAGGACGTAAAAATCTCCAGTTACCGGTCTTAATTAATGACAGCCCTCTAGAACTAGTCGTATCGTATAAGTATCTAGGCTTTTGGCTTGATCGTAGTTTAAGATGGGGTAAACAAATTAATGAATGTTATCAAAAGACACAAAGACATCTTAATTTGCTCAAAGTCTTGGCGGGGTCGTCATGGGGGGTGCATCCAAAGCATGTGCGTAAACTTTATGTATCTTTAATTAGAAGCAGAGTAGATTACAGTTCATTCTTATTTGATAATAGTTGTAAGATCAATACGTATAAGCTGGACAAAGTTCAGAATCAAGCACTCCGCATTATAGGTGGCTTTATAAGAAGCACACCCATACATGTAATGGAGTCAGAGCTTTGCGTTTCTCCTCTGCATTTACGTAGAAAATATTTAGCATGTAAATTTTGTTTGAAAGCGTTCTCTCAGTCTGATAATGTTACTATAAATTTACTATCCGAAATAAGTTCCCTTTGTAATAATAGCTATTGGACCAGGAAAAAAACTCCCCTACTTGTAGACATTTATAATTTGATGAAAAACGAAATTATGTCATCGTCATCACCGTTAAGAATGTTTTCTCTTAAAACATGGGTGACTAACATCAATGTTAATAATGTAATCGAAGTTCACCTAGATAGTATAGTTCACGCAAAAAGAAATCACGATTACAATATTTTAAAATTCAGTGTTATATCAGAGTTAAGAGAAAAATATGACGGTTGGTATGTAATATTTACCGATGGCTCAAGAAGCGCAAATGGTCGCGGTGCCGCTTTTTATGATCATCATGTAGCAAATAATTCGTCTTACAATAACTGTTTTAAATCAAACTATGAATTTTCAGTTATGTCGATGGAACTCATAGCAATTTTAGAAGCCCTGTTGTATGCTCGATCAATTCAACAGAATAAAGTCCTAATTTGTACCGATAGTAGAAGCGCTTTATATCATATAGCCCGATGCGCCTCTGGTGGCAGAGGTACATCGATAGCTTTTGACATCCTCGCTGAAATTTATGAAAACAATTTAAAGGGCACTCAATTGAAGTTGCAATGGATTCCATCACATATCGGCATCAGAGGTAACGAGGAGGCTGACAGGTTGGCGAGACAAGCAGCAGTAGACGGAAAAGATGTTTTAATACTACCAAATTACACTGAGTTGTTGCCTAAATACAAAAAGTACTGCCACAATAACTGGACGGAATATTTTAACGAGAGATCTTTAAAAAAAGGAATTTGGTACAAAACAATACAATGTGAGCCTCCTCGAATACCATGGCTCACTCATGTAAATTTGAATAGATCTTTGATTGTAACAGCGCTTAGGTTAAGATCTGGCCACGTTCCACTGAACAAGTTCGCGCACATGATGAAGAAATCAGACTCTCCAAATTGTGATGTGTGCGGTGTAGTTGAAGACGTTCATCACCTGTTGGTGGAATGTGTGCATTACGAGACGGATCGAGAGTTACTGATAACTACATTCTACTTAAGCAGAACCAGTGTGGGTATGTTCCACGAAATGTTGTCCTCTCCTTCTTCTGAAGCCGCTAAAGCGCTGTTTATGTTATTTAGCCGTAAGCCATAATTAGTGAGTAGATGTGTTTTAGTTTAAGTTAGTCTACGATGGAATTGACATATACTTAATGTATAAAAATTCCTTAAATAAACAGAAAAAAAAAAAAAAAAAAACACATCTGTAATCTTGCACTCTCCACAGGCAAATTCTCAAAAGTTTTTAAAAAAGCTATTATACACCCGATCTTTAAGAGTGGGGACAGAACCCGTGTCGATAATTACAGGCCTGCAGCTGTGCTCCCAACTCTGTCAAAGGTACTATAAAGAATAATGAACATTAGACTCGTCAATTACCTGGAAAAGCATAATCTTCTTTCCTCAACTCAGTTTGGTTTTCGCAACGGCAAATCTACTTTGGATGCTGTCCATGATTTGAAGAACTTTATTGTTACTAACCTAGACAAAGGGCAAAAAGTCCTTGGCATTTTACCTTAGATCTTGCTAAGGCATTCGACGCGGTTTCTGTACCTATAGTCACTGACAAAATAGAGAACATGGGAATTAGAGGGATTCAACTTCAGCTCTTCAAAGACTACCTCAGTGGGCGTACCCAGTGCGTTAAGATAGATGATTTCCTTAGTGATGAATGCAAAGTCACATACGGCGTGGCCCAGGGCAGCGTGCTCGGCCCGACCTTTTTTCTCATCTATATTAACGACCTGGGTATGCTCAGCCTTCCTAAGGGCAGAATTATAAGTTTTGCCGATGACACGGCCCTCCTGTTTAGTGCGGATACCTGGCGTGATGTGTACTCGTACGCTCAGTCGGGCTTCAATACTGTCACTAAATATCTGCACAGTATCGTACTTACACTAAATGCGAGTAAAACTCACTACGTTACCTTTGCACTAAAAAAAATTAAATTTACCTACAGTGCCGGACACCATTAAAGTCCACTCGTGCCCAACACCACATGATGCTGCCTGCACCTGCTTCCACCTACTACCTATGGATGAAAGTCTGAAATGAATTATTATTATTATTATTATTACTAGGCTACGTAAATTGATATATGTTTTCAAAACTCTGAGACACGTAGCGGATGATAAACTTAAGAGGTCAGTCTACTTCGCCCTCGTTCAATAGTTGATAAGTTACTGCATAACAACCTGCGGTGGTGCACCTAAAACCACTCTCCTTGAACTCGAGGGGGCCCAGAGAGTTATCTTAAAAGTATCAAATTTTCTCCCATACCTTTATTCTACAGATCTGCTTTACAAACAATCAAAAACCCTAACAGTACGTCAACTATTTATCCTGAACACCCTACTAAAACAACACTTACTACTCACCTATCATCCATCAATGACACATGGTAAGAGACGAAATAATCCCGTAAGTCACACTCAATTTCCCCTTTCGACAGTATTTTCCAACCCTTCTTTTGCTACCTGGGACGATTCTTGTGCAACAAAGTCAATAAAACTCAACTGATTTTTAACCTAAAGGACAATGTAAAAAGAAGTTTACCGCGTGGCTCCAGGGGCTCAACTATGATGTCACCGAAAAACTACTTACCAGTATGACATAATGTATAACTACTGCTATTTAATAAATCCTCACTCACACCCTCTCACACACACACCCACACATGCGCACTTTCACACATACACACACGAAACACATATTACTCACGTCCTCCCTACATCATGTTCACTAACAATTCTAACACTATACAAACACATGTTATTTTTTATTTTCTTTTTTTTTCTATTTTTTGTCTGTTTTTGTTTCTTTCATTCATTTATTATTTAGGTATTTATTTTTTAAGCACCTTATGTTGAGCTACAGACTCTAAAAGTTTTTAAACAACCTCCTAATCATAAAGATCTGTTAAATCACTTTTATTATTATTAGGTTGTCTCATAAATTATAGCCAGTTAAAAAAAAAATTATTATTAATATTTTTTTATTAATAAAAAATACATTTAATCAATTATATAGTCTCCCTCGTTATCAACAACAGTCAGCCATCTACTGGGCAAAATTTGAATACCCTTCTCCCAAAATGAGGCAGGCTGGGACTCGAAAAAATGTTCAAGTTCAATTTTAATACTTCCAGAATTTTCGATCTGGGCTATACGGTGGATGTGGAACAGTCAGCCATCCTAGCTCCTCCAGCTGTTTGTGTGTTAACTTGGCGCAATGAGGTCGTGCGTTGTCATGCAAAAGTTGGACTCCAAGTCGTTTTGGCCGCTTAATTTTTAACATCTCTGCTAGTTTGCGAAGCTGCTGCGTATACAGATTGGCGTTATTAGTCTGATGAGATTCGAGGAGTTCCCAGAAAATCATTCCTTGCCAATCTCAGAAACCAGACAACATAATCTTACGACCGTGTTCATTAAGTTTAGGCTGGGCTGGTGGGTTTTCCCCGAGAGGAATCCAATAGGCATGACGCGTGTTAGTTTCATAATGTATCCAGCTCTCGTCACATGTAATAATGTCCTTGAGAAAGTCTCGTCTGTGCGGACGAAGTAACAAACTTTGACAAATGGCCACACGAACGGCCCGGTCATGGTCCGTTAACGCATGAGGTGTCCAACGTGACATCACTTTGCGATATCCCATCGATTTGATATAACGATCTATAGTCGCGTGGGATTGCCCAAGCGCCTTCTCTAAATCGCGCGTACTATAGTCTGAATGTAGCTCAAGTTCGTGATGCAAAGCATCTTCATCGATGCTGGTTGGTCGGCCTGGGCGAGGTTGATCTTCGCAGCTTATATCACCGGTGTCAAAACGCTTGTACCAGAAACGAACAGTCCGATCGCTAGTAGTACCCGGTTCAAATGCAGTGTTCATATTTTTAGCCGTTTCTGTTGAAGAGATTTTAAGTCGATACTCATATAGCATAATAGGTCGCAGTTGACGCTGATCCATTTTCACTAAAGACTAATTATTGCGTTGCGTCCGCGCCTATTTATACCCTCACCATAAAAGATACTCATCCTTACTAGAAATATCTAGAACTTTCTTGAATTCGCTTTAGTTTAAATACGAGAAAACTCGAGAAAATAAAATATGGCAAGAACTTATGAGACAACCTAATATTATTATCATGCAACGTATCGAACTGCTAGAGGGCGGAGACCTGGTGACCTGAAACACAGGCCCTTGAAGCCTATCTTAGGCACCAGTCTCCCACAGTAAACTAAACCAAATAATCTCTCATTTGTAACAATGTCTGTAATGTTTATTGTGGCGAGAAAATAAATACTTATTATTATTACTATTTAAAAGTAATATTTTTTTTTTCTAATTGGCAAGACGTGTTACTCTATTGAGGATTTTTTTTTATAATAATAATATGCCACAACTTTCACACAACGCCATCTAGTCCCAAACTAAGCAGAGCTTGTCCTATGAGTACTAGACAACTGATAAACATACATATATATTTCTAAATACATACATATCGAGGGGTGAAAGGCTATTTGTTTGAAGCGACATTTTGGACGATATTGAGTTATATACATATTCGGATTCAGCGAATTTTTCTGCGTCGGCTGAGCCGGGTTTCGTACAATTCTGAGCACTTTTATGGCGCTTAAAACAATGCAATTTTAGTGCATATTTCTCAAACATGATGTATGAGCCGACATCAAATTTGCCATATTTTTTTTAGTATTCATTTAAGCTGTACACAAAAACAGAGAATCGGAGCATAAGTCGTTATTCTCGTCCTAAAATTTCAGTTCGATGGCAGATAAATCGTTTTTCGATATAGCTAACTTTAGATGAAAAGTCTCTTCATACATTTTGCTTACGACTACTTACACTATGCAATGTCGCTTCAACCAATTTGCCGTCAGCCAAATTCATTAAGACATGTCGGTTCAACCCTTTTCACTGCAATTGTTTTGCACTCTGTTTGGAGCTTCAAACATTATTTCTGTTCTCAAAACTGGGGTCCTTAGTCGCTTGAACAGTTTGTTAGTATCCACGTTTTTTAATAATAATAACAATCTATGTAATTTAAAACAAATAAATGTTGGCATAGTTTTTGTAAACTGTGGCAGTATTATTACTGTCCCACCCCGCGCGGGCGCATCAGCCAGTCGTGAGTGTGGCGTACTAACGTAATACACGCTAAACCTAAGAGTCTCAATCTCAAATATAAAACTTCGTTAGCATTACCAAATCTAAATACAACGATCTTAAGAAACTTTGTGACACTAACGTTATTCCAAAAATATTTCATACTGAGTAGTTACTTAAATTTGCAAACCAACAACGCTAAAGACCAACTAGTGGATACTGATATTGAAGATGAGACGGAGGAATTAGATTAGAAAATGGATTTGGTAATAATGCTTACTTATTATCCATAATTTATGTTTTATTTTTTATTTTTCGGCCATATCTCTATTTTGTAATAAGTAAGTAAATATTTTGCTTTCTTTAAAAAAATAAATATAATTTGTTATGTTTGATTTACTGTGCTGTGATTTTTTATATAAGGAAACTAATTACGATCTCATTAAGACTGAGTGTTAATTAAGTAAAATATACGTAATAAAAAAATTCTAATTAACAACTTTTTTTTTCATTCCTGATAGTAATTATTCACCCATTTCAATACTACAACCTCTTAACTTACTATAAATCTGTCATTATTATCTTGTATCAACAACCAAGTTATATAAACTCCTTTCAAAACCTGAGACATCAAACAACTCATTAAGAATGTTCATCGTTGCTTAAGCCAACTTGCCTGTATCGTTAATAAAACCCAATTGGTAGTTAAACAAAATAGCCTATTCCTATTATTATTGAGTAACGTCGATTCAATCATTTTGCTTTCTCTTGCATAAGTACTGTAAAGTCACTTAAACCATTTTGCCTGCTGCTGATTAGTGACAATTTTGGAAGTTGAATCATTTTTCTTTACTCTAAAAATAAGGCGATACAGATCATTTTGTATTAAGCGACATTTATCTTGGAACTCATAACTGTTTTTTTATTGAAAATTATACAAAAACATTAAGGGATTTTTTTGCAATGAAGATTTGCGATCCCCATTAAAGTAAGAGCAGTAGTTTTTTCATAACGATTTTTTTTCCAAATTTTGAATCTTTAAATGGCTCTCCTGTAAAGTTCGTAAAATGTCGCTTCAAACAAATAGCCTTTCACCCCTCGATATTATACAACGTGTAACGTTAAATGCGCAAAATCTGAAAATAGTTTGATCAGAATAACGAGCAGAATTAATTGAACCACTTTTTAATGTAGGTCACATTTTTCAAAAAATCATCATTAAAAACGTTGCCGTGTCTATTTATTAATAGGTCAAGCAAGACAATGTCAGCGCGGCGCAGCGGCCCGGTGACGACTCCTCCCTCGATAAAGCGTCGTCGCAGACGCAAGAAACGATCAGAACGGTCAGTAAAACTAAAACAGCACATAAAACCTTTACAATTTTTTTAATGACTTATTTTCTCTATGAAATAGGTCAATTGAATTAAAAATCAGTTGGGGTGTGTGAGGTTTTGCGCATTTAACGTTACACGTTGTAGATAAATTACACCCAGACAAAGAACAAATGATCGTGCTCATCACACAAACATTTGTCCTAGGCGGGAATCGAACCCACGACCTTGGGCAGGGACGTATACTGGCCGTACAAAATATTTGCCTAAGCTTGTTTACAAATCATTTATCAGGGACTTATACTGGCCGTACAAAGTATTTGCCTAAGCTTGTTTACAAATCATTTATCAGGGACGTATACTGGCCGTACAAAATATTTGCCTAAGCTTGTTTAGATACACTTATATGTCCCCGTCGTCGCTCTGGACCTATTTTACCAAGTAAACTCTAATTTATTTTAATTCCTTATTTAGGCACTCTAATATATCAGCCATAACATACACTAAAAATTAAACATAATTGGTTTACTGCCGTGTCATAATTAATACGTATATATTACCCCCTAATATTTTAATTTACAAACATCGCCTCACTTGACAAATTCTGATATAGACAATAGCCGTTTAACCGGTGCGACTTCAAAAAAAAAAAACTACTTTTACAAAATCACCCAAAACATAAATCACTTCACATCACTTGAATCACTAGACTGCTCGTTCTTTTTCCAAGTGACGTAGCTCCCGGCGAAAGATACTCGCATACGAGTACCTTTGCAATGCGAACTCGTTCAGTCGACGCTCCACCAGCCTTTCATGGCACCTCCTGTATGTGTGCCAAATAACTTATACCGCCCCCAACGTCAGAACAACGCAGATTACGACCTGGGTATAGTTAATAGCACCAACGTGATTTTTCAAAGTCTCCAAGTGCGCAATATGCTCTACGCCACCAGAAGTGTGGTTTGAAGAGTGGTTTGCGCCACGATCACTTCCTCTGTTTTGGATGTAGAACCTTCCATAATGGTGACAGACAATTGGGGAACCCTTCGGGACACGTATTTGCAGTTATACGCAGCATAACAGCACAAAGTGCGATATCGTAATAAATCATTGTAGCTACTCGTATCTTCATAATTTTAGATCATGCACTGTACTCTTAATATGGGCAAAGGAATGCACATCCGAGGCATATCCTGGCAGGGTCGCCATGTAAGGCGTGTTGAATGAAAGACGAGTTGAGTTACACTGGATATATTTATGATAAACATGATTAAATATACGCAATGTTGGGCACATGCTACAACGTAGTTATGCCGTTAATGAGGTTCCAGGGAAGCCACATGTGCAGATGGAATTATTGCCAAACTCCCTTGTTTTCAACGTAGTCTTTAATCTTATAATTTTTTGATGATGACACGTTCGATGAGGGTTTTGAGTCTCCATCACTAAGTTTTGTAACCGGCTTTGGCAACTTCTTATAAAAGCGGATGCTGTTTATAAGAAATATGTGTATAAGTGGATAGATTCATTAATAAATTCATTGATCATTATCGTTGTGCCTATATTCTTTTATTCAAGAGACGGGGCTTCAGAGATACAGTGGTCTTATGAAATATGTATTTATGTGCTCAAAAATCTACCCATTGAAAGAAAAAAGAAATAAAAATAGGTTTACTTGTCACAGAAACACGTGCATACAAAAAGATAATTCATTCTAAAAATAAGGAAAAATAAAAACAAAATATATCTATAATCGAGCAAAAAATTATTAAATTATTTAATTTATCCACCACGCGTTCATAAATAGATAGATACCCACTCAAAGCATTTATTACACAAGAATATTCAGTGTTTTGTGTTTTGTCTCACTCCCACCCTCACTTGCGCGTCGCCTGGGCTTGACTAACCTACGAGCTTTTTCAAAAACCTGAAACAACAGTTTTAGTTTTTTCTAAAATGAATCTCATTGCTCCTTTGCACAGTTTTGGTGGTCACCCTCAAGTCCCATCTCAAACATTTGCCCTGTGCACTATCGGGCGGCCAAGCAGCCAACCGGGAACTGGGTCAGCCACCAACTGCACGCCACTTACTGCACGCCGACATGCCAAACATCTCGATATTGTTGTCATACCTACATAATAACGTCTGAGTGCCTTAATTATCTTT
>OX451387.1:0-20101 GCA_949629135.1 Eremobia ochroleuca | reverse complement strand
ATAACGATCTATAGTCGCGTGGGATTGTACAAGCGCCTTCTCTAAATCGCGCGTACTATAGTCTGGACGTAGCTCAAGTTCGTGACGCAAAGCATCTTCATCAAAGCTGGTGGGTCGGCCTGGGCGAGGTTGATCTTCGCAGCTTATATTACCGGTGTCAAAACGCTTGTACCAGAAACGAACAGTCCGATCGCTAGTAGTACCCAGTCCAAATGCAGTGTTAATCTTTTTAGCCGTTTCTGTTGAAGAGACTTTAAGTCGATGCTCATATAGCATAATAGCTCGCAGTTGACGCTGATCCATTTTCACTAATGACTAATTGCGTTGCTTTCGCGCCTATTTATACCCTCACCATAAAAGATACTCATCCTTACTAGAAAGATCTAGAACTTTCTTGAATTCAATTAGTTTAAATACGAGAAAATTTGACAAAAATAAAATATGGCAAGAACTTATAAGACAACCTAATATTTCTGAACGCAATCAAAAGAAGTAACTGGCCTGTCAAAAAATTTGACAGGCGGCCATTGCCAGTATCACAAGAGCACGTTTTTATAATGTAAAAGAGCTTAATGATATGCAGTGAAGGTTTGCGCCATAAACTATGTGGGGTATAATTGCCCCAGTATTAATTGTATAAGAGTTAAGGCTGATTTTTCTTTGCGCCAAATTTCATTTTAAAAAAATTAATGTAAGTACCTGAATATGTGCCACTGTTGATTAGTTAATAAAAGCAGTCTAAAATATCTAATCTTCCAATTAATAAGAATCCTTTAATCTATATAGATGTACAAAACTTTTTATTTAATATTTACGGGTTCATGATTAAATTAGGGGTGCAAAGTCACCCCAACTTACGGTATGTATATATAATAAATATATACAATACATGCAGAGATACTGGAAGCACCTGTAACGCGAGTATTGTGCGCTGTGGTCACCGGCGGGCAGCGCGAGCGTCGCGCGCGACTCGCGAGTGTCTCGGCAGTCGCGGGAATCGCGCGCGTCGCCGCCGTCGGCGGAGCGGCGCTCCGGCCATGGCGGGCTGCTGTCTGCCGACACGGCGCCAGATCGCTGCCACGCTGTAAATCAATTGCATAATCAAGCAGATATGTTCGGATTGAAGCGTACAGTATGGGGAGGCCAGGATCCAGTGGCACACCTTGCTTGTCCGGGGTGCTGGTGGGATCAGAGCGCTGGCGCTCGACGTGCGCGGGACGAGGCGCGGGCGGCGAGCTGGGGGCCGGAGACGACTCGCTCTCATTTTCACCCTCAACCTCAAATAATACTTCCTCAGACCTGGCAACATAAGCAAGGCGGCGCGTACCCAGTCAATCTCGATCACGCTCCGAGATCTCGCAACATCAAGGATAGATTAACTGATAATAGATAAGATCGATGGTGTAGATGCTACACCATCAATCTGCATCATTGGTATTGATCACGTAGCGCGATTGAGATTGTATGTCTACGGGCTGTCTAACTAGCGCGCCCATCAAACGTAGGTAGGTAGGTACATATAAAAAAAAGGCAAATGCTTACATTATACAGAATCGATTGCAGCTATATGCTAGTTGGTTTGTGTCGATTCAGTACTGCGTTAAAAACGAAACCAACTCAAGGAAAAAAAAACAGTTAAAAATGTATTCTTTCCTATTAGCTACTTATTTCCTATGTTTTCGGAAGCTCAAAAGTGATGAAACTGATATCACGTGCTGTGACTGACCCGAATTGTTTTGCACTATTAAATCTGTACTTTAATAGTCACACAATCCCATATTTCAATGTATTTTGAGTACTTCCAATTAATGTAGAAGTTGACAAAAGGAGGTTTTTGGGACCCTCAAAAGAGTTAACTAACTGTAAAGGTGGCGGCGTGGGCAGCGGCTTGTCGAAGCCGTCCTTGCCGAGCAGCCAGTGCGTGTGCATGGCACCCTTGCCCTTAATCTGCACGAGCCCGCGCGAGCGTAGCCGGTAGCCGCCCGCTGCTGCCAGCCGCCCCGCCGTCGTGGCCGACACTTGGATGCGCCACGCCGCGCCTGCACAGTGCACACAGCGCTCGTATCCATGCGTGTCTCACGTGCGCACACGCAGACACGAGCGAGACAAACAGCTAACCGGTGGACTCCATGCGCGAGGCGGTGTTGACGGTGTCGCCGAAGAGGCAGTAGCGCGGCATGGTGAGGCCCACGACAGCGGCGCACACGGGCCCGGAGTGCAGGCCGATGCGCAGGTGCAGCGGCGTGTCGGGCAGGTGGCGCAGGCGGAAGCGGCCCGCCAGGTGCAGCAGGTGCAGCGCCATGGTGGCCACGGCCTCCGCGTGCTCGCGCGTGCGCACCGGCAGCCCGCCCACCACCATGTACGCGTCGCCGATCGTCTCCACCTGCTCCACACACACTACACACTGTGGGCTAACTGGTCGCAGGTACTGCTAGTACCCACTCATTATTCAAAATAGGGATTCTAATCAGGTAGTTATGTAAATGGAATACTAATAGCGGTCGCTGCGGTTCAAATTCATTTCTTCAACTTTTCCATAGGATCAAGTGTTATATTTGAGCGTGTACGAGTGCAGGGTCAGAATGCCGAGTGAGGATACCTTGTACACGCGGTACTGCTCGATGGCGGCGTCGAAGGTGGTATAGAGGTCGTTGAGCAGGTCCACCACCTGGACGGGCGTGGAGCGTGCTGCCAGCGCCGTGAAGCCTACGATGTCGCTGAAGTAGATGGACACCTCGGAGAACTCTTCGGGCTCCACGCGCGACCCCAGCATCAGCCGCTCCGCCACCGACCTGCAAGCGCCCACTCCCACATACATATCAACTACACTACAATCAAATAGGTACCCCTATTTGAGTGTAATGCAGTAGATATGGATGTGTTCAACCACAGCCATATTTAATCAAATCGTAGACGTATTAGGATAAAATTGTTTACTAAATTACTAAGTTACTAAATTAAAATACTAACTAACTAACTATATTATAAATAAATACAAAAACATATTCTAGAATGTTGTAGAACATTCTAGGTAGGTACTCGAGATGTGGGGGTATATAAAGCCGCCCTCGCGATCGGTTTAGTCAGTTTGAAGAAAAATGGACGAGCGACAAGTTCGAACACTATACTTATACGAGTACTTGTTAGGCCACAGTGCGCGGGCTGCGGCTGATAATATCAACACTGCATTGTGCGCTGGAAGTAGAAGCCACGCGACGGTGTCCCGATGGTTTGGCCGTTTTAAATCAGGAGACAGGAGCCTTAAAAGTCAGCCCCGCTCAGGACGACCACGCCGCGAACGTCACGACAACGTCGCGATGGTATGTTGATAACGATTTACGCCGCGAACTGCAGTCGAATTTGGATGCTACTCGTTCCACACGTGAATTAGCGGAAGCACTTAACTGCAGTCACCACGCCATGGAATACCATCTGCATGAGCTTGGGTATCGAAAAGTTTTGGCTCGATGGGTACCGCACATCCTTACAGACGCCAGATGTGCAGTCCGTGTCGCTATCTGTCAATCATTTTTGCTGCGACCCCGACGTAAAGAGTTTTTGTCTGATCTGGTTACTGGAAATGAATGATGAATTCATTACGAGAACGATACATATCGTGCTTTTTGGCTGCCTCCAGAAGAAACGCCACTAACTCAACCGAAGCTGAGTCAAAATAACCGCTTAAAAGTTCTGGACGCGCTGGTTTCTGGGACGCGCAAGGCATGCTGTTTTATGAATTATTACACAATGAAACTATAAACACTGACAAATATTCAACCCCGCTCACCAAACTATCTGCTGCTATCAAGAAAAAACGACGAAGACGAGTCAATGTAGTTTTACTACACGATAACGCTCGACCTCCGTCGCATCTGCCGTTCGCCAACAGTTGGAGAACTTGGGCTGGGAGACGATACCCCACCGACCTTATTCACTAGACCTCGCCCCATCAGACTATCATTTGTTTAGAGCTCTGAAACAACATTTGCAGGGTAAACAATTTAATGATTTCTCTGATGTAGAGGCGGAGTTGAACAACTTTTTCGAGGCACAGCCATCAGAGTTCTGGGCGAAAGGCATCCAAACTTTGCCGGATCGTTGGCAAGAAGTCTTAGATGCTAATGGTGATTACATCATTGACTAAGCTTTTGTATTTTAATAATAATAAAAAAATATAAAACGTAAACCAAGTGTCTCATTACTTTTGTGCCAACCTGATAGTTCCAAAACTATCAGGTTTGGAACAATAAAACAAATTTTAGAAGCCAAAATATACTGGAAGACACGACTGGTGTCGCGGGGGCAAGAGACGCACAGTTGTTCGTGTGAGAAGCAACTCGCCCTGAGGTCGGCACCCGCAGCCTTCAATAGCAACTTCTCATTACTAACGAAGTTTTTCGTTGTTAGTCAATTATTGAAGGCCTGTATAAACTAATGGCACAACACTGATACACTGACTGGTGCATTTTACAGATTCTTCCTGACGAACAGCTATCACTAAAATAAATAATATAATAGAAGTACGAGTAGACCACGTTAAATACCTAAGGCATTTAGTTACTGCCGGTCTCAGGAACGATGCTGACATCGAGAGAGAGCGGAGGGCGTTGTCAATTAGAGCTAATCTGATGGCCACAGGTTTGCACGCTGTTCAAAGTAGGTCAAGCAAACACTTTTCAGAGATTATTGTACCTCATTGTACACGTGCAGCCTGTGGGTGAAACGTACCCAAAAAGCATAGGTACGATGCCCTCTGCGTTCAATCGTGAATCCTGAACAGCGTTCTGCTGATAATGATAGCGAACAGGCTCGACTGTCCAAACCAAACCTTCTTTCTATACTCTGTGGTCGCCGACTGGTTGCACCCGCTACTCAACGAGAGTACATGTAAAAGAAAAACCCGATACCTGATTAACTTTAATAACGAAAGTTACAACGGAACACGGAAATCCAAGCAGAAGGTTTGTAATTTATTGTACGTTATCCTAACCTCTGGATAAGACCAGAACGCAGAAATTTTCGTCATCCAGTAAGCTATAATCACATACTTAAAATCCAAAATTTCAAGTCTGTAGGTCATTTAGTTCCGAAGTTAAGCGAAAGGAAAGTTTCACATTTATGACACTCACTCACTCATGATGATCAGAATAGAACTAGTACCTACTTCCCATAAACTCAGAGAGCTGAAATTTGGTACAGAGTTAGGGTTTAATGGCCACATAAAGGGAAAACTATAAAAACTAGTATAATCAAAGATCTGGAGTACCTGGTGACCCTGATTAGAAAACACAAGAGCCCAACCAAACTATTAGAGATCGACATACCGCCTTTACAAAAAATATTCAATTTGGTGGGCCGCTTCATTTGATGTCAAAAATAGAAGGTCTGAAGTATCTGATGAAGAACCCTCAGCTGGTCTCAGCTGTGTTAGAGATATGGTAATGCCCCCTTCTACTATTGGTACATACAAAAATCGACTGTCATTGCAAAAATCCAGCGTAGTGGGACACATCTTCAAATTTAATCTAGCCTATAGCGTGCCACTGCTGGGCGAATGCCTCCCCTTCTGCTTTTAATACGCATATAAATAAAATTAAAGGTAAACTCTGGATAAGACTAGACTGGCTTTTCTACTTATACTTACAAGTTTACAGGAAGAAATAGTCGAACGATTAACTTTATTCTACTCGAACATTACACATATTAAATAAACAAATTACACTAAAATATTAATTTCGCTCAAAATTTGGTCAAAATATAATGCATTGGACTAAGAGTGGCGGTGATACCCGCACACGTCGCTAGATGGCGCTGACTGTATTTTAAAACGCGCTTACGTTTGTTTTTCCGATAACCTTAATGGCGAAGTGGCAACCGGCCGCGTTACAGTCGTTTAAGACATTCTTCTACTGCGCTTGAAAACGTTTGCTAGGGATTAGGAGGGATTATTTGCATTTCGTTGATTTCGCTTATTATTTCGTGAGGTTTGCTAAGGTTAATTAGCAGGTTGTTATTATAACAATTCGAAGATTCGAATACTGATAAATTTACGAACACTGATTGACATTATATTATGTTGACATCATTTATTAATTTAACCTATTTTCTAATATTATATTAGAAAATAGGTTAAATGCACCTAATCAATATTGACATAGCAAGACTGTAAATTTTATTATGATTATGATGTGTACCTATGACTAATGACATGTAATTTCATGATACTACTATGCATGTACTGTACCTACCGGAAATATTTGCACGACTGATAAGTCGAATATAGTGAAACTAAAATTATTTACCATGTTATTATGTACCTATATTCTTGCAAATAAATATATTTCATTTCATTTCAATAGGTTAGGAATTTTATGATTAGTGACGGATTACTGATTATTAGATTTAAAAGAAGTTTTAATTGAATACTTTAGGTATTTAATTGTTAGTTATTTAGTACTCTTAGTTTTCTAGGTTTCATTTATAGTTAGGCAGTACTTCGAATCGCGTTCGTGTTTATAAGTACTTTTCTAGTATTCTAGGTTTAGTTTATTTAGTTAGATATTACTTCGTTTTGTTTAATAAAAATATCATTAATTTAGCTGTACTAGGTAGGTAATACCTTTGGAAAAAAAAGAAAAGAATGATTTGTAATAATAAAAAACTACTCCTAAAAAGAAAAAAAAACTGTGTCAAATAAGAATATCTAATAAAATAAATTAATATGCCTCCGTTTCTACAAAAAGAAGTGAAATCCCACCAAAAACATTCTGCAAAAAACTAGCCAAGTCTCGATGGAGCTGCTTATTTATCTCTAAAAAGTAATGAAATCTAGACAAAGTCGTGCCAAGTCTAAGGTTCCTTACTGCGATTTCTTTCTTATTATAGTTAATGTTGTGTGTCTTGGCCGTTGAAGGGTATACAAGGGTACAAAACCAGGTGTTCCATGACACCATTGCCCCAATCTGTCGCCAGAACCGCTACCCATTGACGATGGAAAATTGCCACTTGTGAAACGTTGATTCAATAACCAGTCAATTGTAGGCTAATAGGCTTGATAAAGCTGCGTATTTCAATAATACTTATGTATAGGCGAGTCTGAAACAAACAGTATAAAATCTATTTTATGTTAGATCGGTGGTCGGTTTGACGCTCCAAAAAGAAGAGAGCAGAAGTCAGCATTGTCAATGCTGAATGCATGTGTTGCACTATCAACAACAGCCTAACATGAGACATTAGCGTCCAATTACCAATACCAGTGTGGGCTATTATCTCGCTTAACAAACATAGGTAGTTACAACAGATATAACATTCATCATCATCTGCCTAGCCTTTTCCCAACTATGTTGGGGTCGGCAGATATAACATTACGTGTAAAAAAAATGACTTGTACCCACTAACGTATAAAGAATGTTCAACGGCCAAGTCACACAACATTAACTATAATAATATTTCGTGGTTTCATTTTCGATATAAATAAACAGGTAGTCCTTTGACCTACAAGGCAACACTCGCACGCTTTTAAAAGTTATTTATCATTAGAATATCGAATCGATTTCTTTTTACATAGTAATCGATTAGAGTATCGACTCATCTACCCTACACTATGCTTGAAGGTGACAGCTCATTCTTTTTCCGTGCGAGGCAACGAGTGCATGCGCTCCTACCTTGAATTCTTTTTGTTATTTGTTCCAATCTTAAAAAACAGCAGTTTTTTTTTACATTCACGATGCCTAAAAGGTCTTATGAAGAACGAATTGATTATTATATGAAGAAGATGGAAAAATTACGGCATAAACACCGTCACAAACGCCGGCGTCGAGAAGATTCATTCTCATGTTCGGACGACGATAACCCACAAGGTTAGTTACTGTTAATTTCTGCTACTTCTACCGTACAAGTACTGGTCAAAGTGACAGCCTTGATACTGGTAATTTGCCATAGATTCAAATTTCGAACGCGGCAAATATGTAACCCGCCATAGATTCCATAAGCGAACGAGGCGTTACAAATAAATTGGTAATAGATTCAAATTTAGAACTGTTACTTTTTCACGTACCTCCTACATACATATAGTTGAGTTACGTTTATTACCTTTCCTTTAGGATACGAAATGGCGACGTGGGATTTATCACAACCAGCCATAGAAACTGAGCCACAACCTGGTGTCGGGCCTGAAGACACAGTCATTATACCTGACCCCGATGGGCCTCGACCTGACATTTTTCTGGAGTCTGTTTCGACTCAACAGGAGGATTTGAAGTCGTTACCACCGGCACCGCCGGTGCCAGCAGAACCTCCATTAAATCCAGAGATCCTCTCAGCTCTTTTGGCGAGGCAACGGATGAAGGACCTGTATGGGGCCAGGAAATACATAACAACTTAACCCAATTATGGGTACCATTACTCAAAAAGGGAATGGTTAAAGAAATGAGAGACAAAATATTAAAACAGTATCTCATACCCAGCAATTGTACATTACTTCAAGCGCCAAAATTAAACATTGAGATCTCAGCCGCTGTTCCAGAAATGGTAAGGTTACGCGACAAAAAAGTTGAGGCATCTCAACAACAATTGGGTGCAGGTATTACAGCTATTAGCATGGCGATTACGTCATTAATAACCAGTGACAACAAGATCGAAGCGATCAAAACACTAAGCGATGGCTGTCGCATTTTATGTGATTTACATAACTCCGAAACCCAGGCTCGGATCAAAATGGTTACACCCGGGCTAGCGAAGCCCTTTCTCAGTGTCATACAGGACAGCGAGCGAGATGAGACGTTGTTCGGTTCCACTTTACCGGATAAAATAAAGGCGTCTAAAACCATTGAAAAACAGGGTCTACAGATAAAGAAGACCGTGCCACTGCCAGTGAAATCTAATACTAATGCCCAGTTCCAAAACACAATGTCTGCGCGCCATCAGTTCCAGGGAAACTGGGCCGGACCTTCTCGTTACCCAACGAACAGGGGGGGGCGAGGGGGTCAGAGGAGATTCCCCACGTCAGCACGTCGATCAGCAGCGGCGGCGGCGACAGCGACGTCGCTAACCAAGACGAACCACAACCGGTCACGTGCCCCTGCACGCCAGTAGCACAGGTACACGCAGGTAGGGTACAACACTTCTATAATTGTTGGACCCACATTACTAATAATACCAGTATTCTTAATTGGATCATGAAGGGAATACCTATTCCGTTTATATGTGAGCCGTTTCAAACTTGTATCCCTCGAATTACGTGGTCATTGAGTGAACAGCGTGACATGTCATTAGCTGTCGAGAGTTTAACTGAACTAGGTGCTATTTCACAAGTTGAGCCCAGTTCAGATCAGTTTATTTCTAGTACATTTTTAGCTCCAAAGTCCAACGGTGGTAAAAGGTTTATTCTGAATTTAAAATCTTTAAATCGATTCATACCTAAAACACATTTTAAAATGGAGGATAGTAGAACCGCCTGTAAGTTAGTACAATCAAACTGGTACATGGCGACCGTAGATATGAAGGAAGCATACCTACTTATTCCTGTTGCTAAGTAATTTCGTAAATACCTTCGATTCCATTATTCCGCGCAAAACTCAAACAAAACAATAACTTACGAGTTTAACGCATTACCCTATGGGCTCGCCATAGCTCCTCGGTGTTTTACTAAGATTGTCAGACAGGTTGTAAGTTTTTTACGTAATCGCGGTTTTCTATCCGTATCTTATTTAGACGATTTGCTTTGTTTAGGGAGCAGTTACGAAGAATGTCTTCGTAATGTAAAAGAGACGGTAGCATTGCTAGAATGTTTGGGATTCGTAATAAATTACGAAAAAAGCAATCTGCAACCTCAAACATCATGTAAATTTTTAGGGTTCATTTATGACACCACTGATATGACCTTGTCACTACCTCTAGACAAACGCAACAAGATAACCTGTTTAGTACAAAAATATTCGAATTTACCCACAATTTCAATTAGAAATTTCTCCCAATTGATAGGAGTACTCGTAGCAGCATGCCCAGCGGTGCGTTACGGTTGGTTGTATACAAAGATATTAGAAAGAAATAAATATTTATTTCTACAACAGCACGGTAGATTTGACGTAAAAGTTAAACTACCTCATAACATCTTAAGTGATTTGAACTGGTGGTCTCAAAATATTTACAAAGTAAATATTCCACTAAAGTCCCAAAGCTATGCGATGGAAATTTACACTGACGCGTCACGCACAGGCTGGGGTGCATTTAGTAACGGGGTACGAGTCAATGGTGCTTGGAAAGAAAGTGAAATTAGTTTTCATATTAATTATTTGGAACTATTAGCCGTACTTCTCGCCCTTAAATGTTTTGCTCGGGACCAAACTGACTGTGCTATCCTTCTTCGTGTGGATAACACTACCGCGATAAGTTATATAAACCGCATGGGCGGTATTCAATTCCCACACTTAAGCGCACTTTCTCGTGATATTTGGCAATGGTGCGAGATGCGAAAACTATGGTTGTTCGCTTCTTATATAAACACAAAAAATAACGTCGAGGCTGACGAAGAGTCACGCAGGCTGAACCCCGACGTCGAATGGGAGTTATCACAACCTGCATTTAAATATATTGTAAAATGTTTAGGTCAACCAGAGATTGACTTATTCGCTTCTCGAATCAATGCCAAGTGTTACGAATATGTGTCATGGAAACAGGACCCAGATGCGATAGCCGTCGACGCATTTACGATAAGTTGGTGCCCAAAATTATTTTATGCTTTCCCACCATTTTCTCTGATAATAAATTGTATACAAAAAATTATACAGGATAAAGCTACCGATATCTTGGTTTTCCCAATGTGGCCTGCACAGGCTTGGTATCCTATGTTAATGGATCTATTAGTTGGAGAAATTGTTGTCTTAGAACCGCACCCAAAATTATTACTGTCACATTTCAGACAACAACACCCGCTCCACCAGACGCTTTCCCTGGGAGCAGCGCTGCTCTCAGGCTCGCGTTCTCCCGCCGCGGTAAGCCGCCAACCGCCCTACGCTTGATGCTCGCCTCACTATCAGGAAGTACACTAAATCAATATAGCGTTTGTTACAAGCTGTGGTGGCAGTACTGTAAGGATCATAACCGGAACGTGTTCGAGAGTTCCATCCCTCACATCGTCACTTTTTTAACCGAACAGTATGATAAAGGTGCCTCTTACGGCACCATTAACAGCCACCGTTCAGCCTATCCTTGCTCATAGGAAACAACTTAGCTTCAGACGAGTGCATTAAACGCCTCCTTAAAGGGATATTCAAACTGAGACCATCTTTGCCTAAATACTCAACTACTTGGGATCCTCAAATAGTGCTTGACCATATTTCGGAATGGGTTCCACATACTCAGCTTAATTTAGAAAAATTAACTAAAAAACTTTTTTACTGGGTCGGTGCACTGCACACAGAGTACAAACATTTTCCTTAATTAAAATAAGCAATATTAAAATCAATTCAAACGGTATCGAGATTGTTATAACTGACATCATTAAAACCTCTGGGATAGGACGGGACCAGCCGGTTTTATATTTACCATATTTTCTAGAGAATCCTTCTATTTGTCCAGCCACAACGCTAGTCGACTATATGTGAGAGAGAAATTATTTAATGATTTTTAAGAATTGTTTAATAATATTTTTATCAACTTCCGGTATATGAAAGTATTGTAACTGACTACTAGTACCCCCGCTATGCGAGTGAATCTTGCTTTAAAAGGGGCGCACTGTCTCTCGACAGATCAGAAGTTGTCCCATAGCGGACACGGCACAACGGTGCTCTGAACTGTCTGGTATGTTTTTTTTTTTAAATAATGTTATAATATTGAATTTCTATTTTTATGTTGTATTTTTTTATTTTTACTATGTTGTTATTTTTAAATTCTAATATGCTATTTATTGTTTCTTATGAAGTATTGCTGTCTCACTTACTGAACAATATAATAACGAACCTATTGATGTCTATTATTCTACCCTACCTCCCACATCAGAAGTGGGATTGATAACAAAAACTACGCCTACAAATGTTTGATTTCAGGAAAATGGATACAAATAAATCTGCAGCAGTCGAGACCGGGCTCCTGGAGGATGCTGCAGAAACAACGCAAAGTTATCAAGAATTTCGTACACCTGAACATCAATCACCAATCTTGGGACAAAGGAAAGCGGGTTACGCAGCTCCAAGTGCAACTAATAAGGCTGTGGCATCCCCAGGTGATGGTGATGCACCTCTCGACGGTTCAATGGCAGCCAATAGCAGCAGTAATTCAAGGACGATGAAGCTCGTTACTACGACGACTTAACGCTGTTTATGGACTATACCAGTGAGCAGGCCGGTAGTCTTGCTGAATACGCAACTCGAAAATGGGAGTTGGCGAAGAAGGCGATTGGTGTGGAGATGACTGAACAACGCCTTGTCGAAGCAGTTATTTCAGGTATGTCGGACTTTCGTATTCGTTCTGATTTGCTACGCCTTACACCAAAGAATTTGCCACAGTTAATTCAGAGTCTAAATTCGTATAATCGAAAAAGACCTGTCAGAGTCTGATCACAATATCCCATCTAAGCGTTCTAAAAACATATCTTCTCCAGATACTTCGTCTAGACGATGTCACAAATGCCAGAAAGTAGGTCATATTCAATGAGACTGTCGTTCGGGTACTAATCGCGACCCTAGTAAAGATTCAGCTTCTACTACTAATCCTAACAGCTCAAAACCAGTAGAATCTAGTTCGAAACCCCCTGTAACATCGTGCACTTTTTGTAATAAAAAGGGACATTCCAGTGAGAACTGTTTTCACCGCTTAAATAAGAAAACTAAAGATTAAAAGGCCCCTCACGTGAATAGCTTGGTTTTAAGTAACAAAAAATTACACACTATTCAAATTGATAATCACGATTATTCCTGCCTGATAGACAGTGGTGCGGAATGCTCTCTAATGCGCGAAAGTATTGGTGATTCAATCAGAGGTAAAATAACATATGAAAACATTCTTCTGAGAGGTATTGGAGAGAATACTTTCTGTTCATCGCGTAAAAAGCTGTGTATGGTCTGTGTTGATGGCATAAACGTTGAATTAGATTTTATTCTAGTCCCTGATAGGTACATTCAGTATGACGTATTACTTGATCAAAATTTATTTGAAATACCTGGAATTCAGGTGACTCTCTTATAGTGTAAACTGTTTTAAGAAAGATGATCAATCCTGAAATAATTTCGGAGCATAAGACACTGCTATCCAACTTATTGAGATCACATGTTTACGTTCGGCAATGCGGTTTCTCAAGTAACTACTGGTGAATTAAATATTCGATTCAAAAATCCGGATAACATAGCTCGACGACAACCTTATCGATTGGCTCCCACTGAGACCGAAAGTCGTTACCACTCTTATGAGTTGGAAACTCTGGCAGTGGTCAGATCTATTAAGCATTTTCGTCATTATTTTCGTCATTATTTACTTGGCAGGCCATTTAAAGTCATTACTGATTGCAACTCGCTAAAAGTCTCACGTAATAAAAAAGAATTGCTTCCTAGGGTTCATGGGTGGTGGGCTTACCTACAATCTTTTGATTTTAGTATCGAGTATCGAAAGGGAGAACGTTTTCCCCATGTTGATTACCTAAGTCGCAATCTATCAACTGTCAATATAAATAATATTCAAAATTATAGTGAATGGTTAGAAGTAGAACAAAATAATGATTTAGAAACCAAAAATATAATCGAATCAATTAAACAAATAAAAATGGATTATTGTATCGTATTATTTCTATTAATAATAAAGTTAAGAAGCGTCTCTATGTTCCAAAATGTTATATATGGCATGTTATACAAATTAATCACGATGCTCTTAAACACTTTGGCTGGGAAAAGACCCTCGAGAAAATAAGAACAATTTTGGTTTCCAAATATGTCTAAGTATACTCGTAAATACGTTGACAGTTGTCTGACTTGCAAAATAAATAAAAGTCAATCTGGTTCACGACAGTTTACATTACACCCTATAGATAAGCCGCCTACTCCTTTTCATACAGTCCATATGGACACAACGGGCAAACTAAGTGGCAGTAAACCTACCAAACAATACGCAGTTGTCTTTATAGATGCATTTACAAAATTCTGCTACTTGAAACCTGTTACTAATTTAACTGCAGTAGCTACAGTAAATGCCTTAAAACAATTAATATATACTTTTGGTACCCCTAAACGTATAATTTGTGATCGGGCTGCTTCCTCTACCGGCAAAGAATTTACAAGTTTCTGTGAAAATTGGTCTATAGAATTGCATTTTATAGCTAGTGGTGTAAGTCGTGCAAATGGTCAGGTTGAGCGGATTATGAGGGTTCTGACAAACTGTTTTACTATTGTTGAAAATACAATAACAAAAAAGTTGGAAAGATGCTGTTGTACATGGTTGTACGAGGTACAGTTGGCTATCAATAGTACCTTTAGTAAAAGTACTGGTCACACTCCTTTCCAACTTTTGATGGGCTGCGATCAGTCGCCTCCTGCTACATCAGCTTTGCTAAATGATGTTGAACGTATGGACCTCGATATGTACCGTCAAGAGTCAAAACTCAGGATGGACGAGCTAGCACAATCTCGAAAAGCGGATTATGATAACACTAAAATTATACCTTTTAAAGTCGGTGATATAGTACTGGTAAAACAAAATCCGCGAGTAATTAACGAACTTGACAGTAAATTTAAAGGTCCATGCGTCATTACTCAAATAAACGATAACGATAGATATACAGTTCGAGTTAATAAAACTGGCAATGAGTTGTATGTCTCTCATGATAAATTGCGAATTGTCACCTCTGATATGGGATGTGAGTTGACAGACTCCTTAGACATTTCTGAATAATGTTACGAAGATAATTAATTAATTTTTTTAATGAAAACTGTAACTTCTCTGTTTATTATGTTGTCTATTACGCGATTTTGAAGATTGTCCTGCATATCCCTAAGCGTCTGGCCAACGATTATGGTTATGCTTGACAATCTCACCAATGTCATGTGATTTGGCATGTATCTGGTTGTCATGAGATTTGACAAAAGCCATGTGATTTGGCAATTATCTGGTTGTCATGTGATTTGACAAGAGCCATGTGATTTGGCAATTATCTGGTTGTCATGTGATTTGACAAGAGCCATGTGATTTGGCAATTATCTGGTTGTCATGTGATTTGACAAGAGCCATGTGATTTGGCAATTATCTGGTTGTCATGTGATTTGACAAGAGCCATGTGATTTGGCAATTACCTGATTGTCATGTGATTTGACAAGAGCCATGTGATTTGGCATGTATCTGGTTGTCATGTGATTTGACAAGAGCCATGTGATTTGGCAATTATCTGGTTGTCATGTGATTTGACAAGAGCCATGTGATTTGGCGTGTATCTGGTTGTCATGAGATTTGACAAGAGCCATGTGATTTGGCAGATATATAATCATGATGCCATGTGAATTGGTAGATGCAAAATCATGATGCCATGTGATTTGGCTTTGGTGGTCATGTGATTTGGCCATGCAGTTTATAAAAATGGTGATTGGGTCATGTGATTTGACCGTTGGAACTAATTATGGTCTAAATTTATCATTAATTAATTATGCTATGCTTTGAAAGAACTGTTATAAATCTTTATATGAATTTTGTTCGCGAGCCATAAAGGCTGCTCGTCAGTATGGCCGTGTGAGAGAGAAATTATTTAATGATTTTTAAGAATTGTTTAATAATATTTTTATCAACTTCCGGTATATGAAAGTATTGTAACTGACTACTAGTACCCCCACTATGCGAGTGAATCTTGCTTTAAAAGGGGCGCACTGTCTCTCGACAGATCAGAAGTTGTCACATAGCGGACACGGCACAACGGTGCTCTGAACTGTCTGGTATGTTTTTTTTTTAAATAATGTTATAATATTGAATTTCTATTTTTATGTTGTATTTTTTTATTTTTACTATGTTGTTATTTTTAAATTCTAATATGCTATTTGTTGTTTCTTATGAAGTATTGCTGTCTCACTTACTGAACAATATAATAACGAACCTATTGATGTCTATTATTCTACCCTACCTCCCACATATGTCTGCAACGAAGGCCTTAAGGCCTTCAGACACAGATCACCTCTTAATTACTGTGAAGCGTCCCTACAAGAACGCGACAGCACAGACTATAAGCAGGTGGATCAAACAGACGTTGTATGCGAGCGGCATTGACGCGTCAGTTTACGGCGCACACAGCGCCCGCCATGCTGCCACGTCAACGGCGCGCGCGGCTGGGCTAAGTCTTGATCTCATCCGGAAAACTGCTGGCTGGACTGCGTCCTCCCAGGCCTTTGCTAAGTTTTATAATCGGCCTATTGTAGAAAAATCTAATTTTGCAAAATCCGTTTGCTTACCTATACCCATTATTAATGATTAAGAATACCTATCGAAATAGTTACGAATCAAGTGATTGTAATGTATTAATTTGTTTGTTGAATCATTCAATATAAGAAATTTATGATTTATGTTATCTCGTGTTTTAATCGTTAGATACCTATCCAAGAGGCGTAAAACAAATGTAAAAATATCACAGTCTCTGAACATCTACCTGTTTATTTATATCGAAAATGAAACCACGAAATATTATATATGATCAAACAAACTTCTTAAGTGAAGTTCGATCGATATAATATGAGTGGTTTCATTTGAAGATATAAATACCCAACCCACCCAAAACCCAGTTCATTTTTACCATAACACGAGAGGACTTGAACTCAAGTCTCAACTCTAAAATAATGAGCTGTCACCTTCAAGCATAGTGTAGGGTAGATGAGTCGATACTCTAATCGATTACTATGTAAAAAGAAATCGATTCGATATTCTAATGATAAATAACTTTTAAAAGCGTGCGAGTGTTGCCTTGTAGGTCAAAGGACTACCTGTTTATTTATATCTTCAAATGAAACCACTCATATTATATCGATCGAACTTCACTTAAGAAGTTCGTTTGATCATATATAATAAAGAAATCGCACTAAGGAACCTTAGACTTAGCACGACTTGGTCTAGATTTCATTACTTTTTAGAGATAAACAAGCAGTTCCATCGAGACTTGGCTAGTTCTTTACAGAATGTTTTTGGTGGGATTAGGCTTTTTCATTTAGTTTCATCTTCTGGGGGTGTTTCGGCTGAATGATGATGAAGACATACCTGGGTAGCATTCTGTTCAGAAGTTGTTCAGTTTTTTTCTTCTCCATGTCGAGCTGCTCTGTCCGTTCCTTTATCAGCTCTTCTAGATTGTTACTATATTTCTCCAACATTTCAAACATTGAATCAACTATGTTGACCTTTCTGCAAAACAAAAGAAATAGGTATCAACACGGCATAGTCAGCCTATAATGTTGTCGCTGTTGGGGCACAGGTCTTCCCTCTGCGAGAGGGAGAGGGCCAAAATCCACCGTGCGGGCCCAGTGCGGGTTGGTAGATGTCACGTCTTCGAGTTTTTAGTTCTAAGACATGCCGGTTTCCTCACTATGTTTTCCTTCACCGCACACGCAGTGGTGATGAAATAATTTAATCAAAGTAAAGCGCCTGTCAGGGTTCGCACCTATGACCCACAACTCGTAAGTCGCGGCTGTTACCACTAGGCCCTCACTGCTTTCAGAACCAACATGGCGTACACAAAATGGTTTCGGCGAGAACGTTAGGTGGAGTGCACGTCACCTGCCGCGGTGCAGGTGCCGGAAGATGTCATGCAGGCGGTGGAAGTCGGGGCGCAGGTCGGGCGCCTCGCTCCAGCACTGGCGCATGACGCTCACGGCGTCCGGCGGCGCCGCGCCCATGGACACGGACGGCCGGATCAGCGGCGGCGGCCGGGACACCTTCTCCACGATCTCTGAAACGAGCGGCGAGTGTGAGTCCCCGCGCCCGCCACGCGCCCGCGCGCCCCGCACGTCTCTTACCGTCCGGCGTGAGCGCGAGCATGCAGTAAGGCTCGCCGCGCACGATCACCTCCTGCATGATGATGGCGAACGAGAACACGTCGCCGGGCTGTGTGCCGCGGAAGTCGCCGCTACACTCACGCAGAAGCTCCGGAGCAGTCCATAGTAGATCTGTACAAAAGAATTTCTTCAACGGACTATTCTCACTGGTTCGACAGTCGCACGGCTAGTCAAGCGAACTACTGGGAATGAACCAATTCAAAAGGAGATTCTTTGGTTACCTTAGGGTTAAAACTACTAAGAAAGTAATTTATTGAAAATCCCTAAAGCATAACAAATTATATCAGTTACTTACGAAGGCCTTTCGACTAACATTTGTAGTATTCAACTATATAATATAAAAAAATGAGGTAGCTGAATTATATAGTGCAGATATTTTATTTTCCTGACATTTAAATTTATATTGTTGGAGCTAGCGCAGGTTTATTAGTTCCGCGCAATACAGTATTTACGGCACGCCAGCGACTGTTCCACAGCCTGCTCCAGTGTAATTTGTTTCGTTACCTTATGTGAGTCCGACTCGCGCTTGCTCAGTTTTTGTTTTGCTATTAGTATGTGAGACACTTTGTAATACTTTTCAAAACATTGTTTATTTTGTGATTTTTATCTATCCCAATATTTGTCATACATTTTTGAAGTGAAAACTTCTTTAGCGGCGTTGTACACTTTTTTTGTAACGGGTAAAAAATGTAAAACTGGCGTCAGGACACGTGACCCTGATCGAAAATTCGTAAGACGGATGGTGAGTAGACAGCCGGCGGCGCGGCGTAGGCGAGGAAGTATCCCGCTCTCTTTCTACGGCGCGGCGAAAATGTATGCCTGCGTCTGTTGTTTAGTTTAGGTGGGGCAGGGTGCTTGCGCGAATGTTCGTGTGTGTTTATGTTACAGAAACAAACTTAACTTAAATGAATGAATTAATTAGAATTGTAGTTACAATGTATTGATAGACTTGAAGGTACATCTCTCGACAGTAAATCTGCAATTTGGGAACTACAGATAACTGGTGGAACATATGGCACACCTCCGGTGGATGTGAAAAAATTAAAAAATTAATAAAATAATGGTTCTGGTAATAATGATGGTGAAAAAGTCGTCGAAATTATGGATGGAAGTTGATTTTTCTGAGAGATAAACTTTTTAATGTAATATAAATTGTCATGTTTGTGCAAGATAGCGCAATAAATAAATATTGTATTCTACGACATAAATGATAGTACTTTTATACTGATAATTAAAGCAATTCGTGCAAAATGATTCCCTAACGATTCCAAAAT
Organism: Eremobia ochroleuca; assembly: GCA_949629135.1. Taxonomy (NCBI): domain Eukaryota; kingdom Metazoa; phylum Arthropoda; class Insecta; order Lepidoptera; family Noctuidae; genus Eremobia; species Eremobia ochroleuca. The sequence continues at coordinate 828 of OX451387.1, read as the reverse complement.
ATAAAAAATGCACAACGTTAATATTTAAGTTTTCACTTCTGCCGGCACTCCCGGAGTGCAACCCGTCGTTTTTTTTTGTGTTTTTACCCGGCTTCCACCCGTACGAAGCCGGGAGCGAAATCATAGTCTTCTATATAAATAAAAATAAAATGCTGTTCGTTAGTAAGCGCATCGCTTGAGAACCGCTGGACCGATTTGAACATTATTGTATTAATAATAATAATAATTTCATTTATTTCAGGTCTGTGACTCATATACAACAAAAATAGATAAAAATACAAATACAAAACACATAAATTATTGCTCGGCTAGCCAAATCCAAATGGTCAGAATTACTTCATAAACATTAATTAGTTAATTAAATTAAATTAAATTAAATAGTCAAAAGTCAAATACACAATCGATAAAAAAAAAATAATAATAATAATAATCTGAATCAGGTTTTTACTGAAACTGAATGTTGGAAGAGACAGCTGTACTGCTTGGGAGTTTGTTGCGCCACTTCTTTTCCCCAGCGAAAGCACTAGGAAGTGGTGAAGGGTTTTGAGGGACTGTCCTTTGTCTGTTTGACGTTCGAAAAGTGCTGATTCTCAGCCTAGTTTGAATAAATGAGTTTTGATTTTGATTTTGTAAAACTTGGAAAACTTTCTTTAGGAAAACCTGAACTATTAGATCGCAGCACACAAATCACAGCAATTGCACCGCACTGTACCCGGTGCTTGGTCTTCCTAAGGGTGTATCGACGGGCTGTTTGAGAATGGGCACCTCTGGGTGTCCGGATCGGCTGCGGTAGGCCCTGCGCGCGAATCAGCGCGGGCAGGCCATAGT
>OX451386.1:24303954-24345992 GCA_949629135.1 Eremobia ochroleuca | reverse complement strand
CCGCTTCCATCGCTCCATACAAATATTACACATCTCCGCACAGCGATCTTCACTGAAGCTGAGCAGAGAGGAGATGTGTCAATAACTCAATTCTATTGGTTGTTTAAAAAACATCTTCTCTCCGCTCGTCTCGTCTCCGCTTTGGTGGAGTCCCGGCCTTAATATGCAATTTGATATTAAAATTTTTCAAAATGCTTTTCAGGCTATCACAGCTCTTGTTTGGCTTAAAGATGTCCAAGTTCCAATCCCCACATAAAATAATTTTTTTACGCTTTCTCGTCAATCTTATTAGCAACTGTTCTAGATTTCCGAGAAAAAATTGAGGGTTACTATTTGGAGTTCTATATAAACAAACAATAATACTATTATTTATTTCTACAAAGGTTTTATGTGCTGTTTTAGTTTTACTGGCCATTCTGATCGTTTCTTGCGTCTGCGACGACGCTTTACCGAGGGAGGAGTCGTCACCGGGCCGCGCTCACATTGGCTTGCTTGACCTATTAATAAATAGACACGGCAACGTTTTTAATGAAGATTTTTTGAAAATTATGACCTATATTAAAAAGTGGTTCATTCTGCTCGTCATTTTGATCAAACTATTTTCAGGTTTTGCGCATTTAACGTTACACGTTGTATATAATCTGAATGATTACTTAACAAACATTGGGATGAAATCATAAAAACTTAAATCAAAACAAACAGCTAGGTACTGAGAGAGACAGATATATAATCCTATTGGTTGTTAAAATATTCCTGTTTCAACTTGCGCGGTGTCACGGTGACATCAACTCTGCAATTAAAGGTTAAAATAAAATAGCAAAACAGAAACGCAGTCAGAATCAGCGTGATCATTTCACCCGATTCACGACATTTCGTGTATCAGGTGAAGTGATCACGCTACACAAACTACGTGTGATTAAACGTGGGTTTTGACAACTAAAATACTAGCTTTGAAATTATATAAAATTATCAATAGAATTAGCATACAGAAATATCATTAGTCTACTTTATTTAAAATTTGTCATCAAAAACTGTTCCATAATCATCTTGGAGAAATATTATTTCAAATTTGGAGAGAAATAAAAATACCTAATATCTGGCCGCTGATCACTGAGCGGGACGTGCTGTGCGTCCGCGACACGCTTAATTACAAGTGGTGCGCATTGATGTTACAATTTGTATCAAAATATGTATTACACATCGTATCATCAAGTTGCGCACTGTAATGCTCGGTTCTTATCCCTCACCAATGTAAGTAAATGCTCGAATCTGTAACATTACAGATTGCGCACTGTAATGCTCGATTCTCCTCGCTCACTGATGTAATGCTCATCTCTGTAACGTTAAATTACAGGCGAATGCTCCAAGTGAGGTAACACCTTTACGAAAACTATTTACATACATACCTACAAATTTGTACAGAGGCCTCAGTGCGCGAGTCCAACTCGCACTTGACCGGTTTTTTTTAATTATCTAAATATTTCCATTCATCATTATTTCACAAAAATGCTCATATGATTCACTTTTTTTAATAGTGTAATTAAGTATAAATTATTTCTATCTTTAGCTAAACCTATCAGGTTTAAGATTACTATCACTAACACTTATCAATATAATAATATGCTGTATACTTTCAGCAACAACACCCAACAATTTGGAAGGTAAATAAATACTTAAAAATATATATAAAAATATTTTTTTAAACAACCATGAGTACCAAAATAGAAAAAAAAAAAAAAAAAAAAAACAATATTTATGTGTTGTGATGTTACACAGCCGCATGCTCTTACTAGCAGCCACAAGGCACACTGAAGCACAGTGGAAACTGTGTCCTGCTCCTCAAGTATGAAAGTACTCCCAACAATGGACTATTACATGATACCAGAAAAAACATGCTAGTTCATATGCTCATTCCATTTAGTTCATTAAAAACATAGCATCAAACATAATGAAATAAACAAATGCAGTTTTAATATGAAGATATTTTACAATTCTTAAAAGTTAAATAAATGTTAAATCTACAGCCAAGTTGGAAGTGTTAGATAGCTTTCAAATCTTCTGGTAGGTCATTCTTAGGATGCTTGTTTTCAAAATGTTGTTTGTAGGTCTTAGGGTCAGGCATCTGCGCCTGAAACCAAATTACATATCCTACTTGAGTATTATAATTAAGCACAAGTTTATTTTAGACATAAAATATCACTTCACTTAACTTTCACCCATTACTGATCAGTTTGCTTATTGTATTAGGCCTAAACAGGGGGTGGGACTCTGGGCTCAGTCCTTTGTAAGCAGAATTTGAATAGTTTTAATTGAATAATTACACCATTAATATACCAGTTTGGTAGAAGTTTTATATTAAAGGCCCATTATATAAGAACCTTGTTTGGCAACCCATCATGAAAACCTTTCAAACTTACATGCATGCCTTACAACATAATAATAATAATAATAATTTATTTATTTGTATAGAATGCAGGTACAAGTATGGTCTTAGTATAAAATATATTCAATCCCAGTACATTCTGCCTGTTGGCATACAAAATTGAAGGAGAAACTTACAGCTAATTTTAAACTAGGTAGTAAGATAAATTTAAGAATGAGATCACAAAAAGTTTACTATAAAAATTGAGATCTTAAATAAGGTGAATGTTACAATTCATCATTTAGGAAATCGGTAACAGAGTAATAACACTTCTTTAATAACAGCGAAGACAGGAGTTGTTTAAATTTCCTTAAGGGCTGATCCTTTATACTATTCGGCAATTTGTTGAATATAATAGGTGCCATACCAATAATGTTTTTTTTCAGCAATGCAGTGTTACATTGACCTGTACATAATAAATTCTTGTATTTTGATCTCATTGCAGTGGTTCGTGTCCTTGTATCATTCAATGTAGGAAATAAATGAATATTAGTTTTAACATAAATTGCTATTTCTAAAATATAGAGGCTAGGAAAAGTAAGTAATAATAATAATAATAATAATAATAATAATAAAATTTATTCAATAATATAAGGACTAACGCTAAATACAGTTTTTCTTAAATCTATGTCAAGTTCACCATTTTTTTTTGTGCCTGAACTAGGTAATCCTGTGTTTCAGGCGATTGGAGGTAACAATAATTTATTAAATAATCACTTAATTATCATATTTATCTTATTGGTACTTATTGGTAAACATGTAAAACGTTTATAAAATTATATACCTATTACTAACAATATTTACTTTAGTACAACTAATAACTTCTCTGTATCTTCATAGGACATAGTTTGAAGAGTCTGCATAAGGATTTTCTTGCAGTTACTCTGATTTAAGGAGTAGATGTTTCCTTTATCATTTAGCCTATTATAGAGTAGCGGTCCGAGGTACATATAAAATTTGGCTGTAAAAGCATGCTTTGTGCTTTTTTGAGGGCAAACAATATCTTTCCGTCTCCTTTTTGTGAATTCAGTGCTGAATGGAAGCGCCGCGTGTTGTTTTAGTACAGTGCTCATTATAAATAACTGTCGAACTGTTAGTACTTTACAAGCTTTATACAGGGTGTTAGTGGGGAAAAGAAAAGGACGGCAAGTAGCCACCTTGAGAATAGCTCTTTGTGCTCTTTCAATGGGGAGTAGCAAAGTTTTACTCGCCCCACCCCATGAAGTGATACAGTAAGTCAAAATTGACTGACAAAGGGCAAAGTATACTTGCCTAATTATTATTGGATCTGCTATACATCGTATCTTTTTGAATACGTATATCAGCTTACGAATTATATTATTTAGAGCTTCCATATGCGGTCTGAAGGAAAGGGTTTCGTCTATTATAATACCCAGGTATTTTATTTTATCTGTCTTTTTAATATTAGGACACTTACATAGGCTGTCTGCAGGGATTGGGCAACAATGAGCATGCAACGCTGAGGGGATCTTCGATATTTGTTTACGCATAGAAAACTTAATAAGACTTGTCTTCTCTGCATTTAGGGTTAGTGAGTTATTTTGAAGCCATTTATTTACAATATTGAATCCGTGTTGCGCAAGATTGTAGACTTCATTTTCTGAATCAGCCGAAAAGAGTAGAGCAGTGTCGTCAGCGTAAGTAATGATAGTGCCATGCTCTAGCTTTAGATTGCAAAGGTCATTTATATAGATCAAAAACAGTGTAGGTCCTAAAATACTTCCTTGAGGAACACCAAAAAATGTGTTTTTTTGAACAGCGCTGAGAACATTGCCAATCTTTACGCACTGGGAACGATCTTCTAAATAACTTTTGAAAATTTTCAGCTGGGTGCCTCTTACACCCATGATCTCAAGCTTGCGCAACAGGATTGGAATGGAAACTGTGTCAAAAGCTTTGGCGAGGTCCAGGAAGATTCCTACTGTGTGGTTACCCTTGTCAAGTTCTTGCGCTAGATAGTCAGTCAGATGGTGTACCGCATCAGCAGTTGAAACTTTAGGTCTAAATCCAAACTGTCGCTTAGAGAGAATTGATTTATCTTCCAAATATTTCAACAACCTTCTGTTAATAATTTTTTCCAATATTTTTGACATGGAAGGCAGTAAAGAAATAGGTCTATAATTCGTCACTTGCTCTTTGCTACCTGATTTATAGACAGGGACAATTACAGATTTTTTGAGACACTCGGGGAAATGTCCTGAAGATAAACAAATGCGGAAAATATAAGTCAGTGGTCGTACTAAAATGTCCTTGAATTTTTTGATAATTTTATTCGATATGTTATCCCAGCCAACTGCACAGTCTTCTTTCAAGGTCATAATTATACTTTCTACCTCAGTCTCGTCAGTATCGAGCAGCGCAAAGGATGTTGAAGCAGTGCTGCATGTTAAAGGAGTGCTCATTGGGTTTTGGGACTTGTCCAGATTTTTTTCTGCCAGACACTTTCCGACATTAACGAAGAAATTATTTGCTATGTTAGCGGATTCCAGTGGTGACGAGTGTGCTTGTAATAAACCTGAAGATGACTCATACAGTTTAATTGTATACGTTGCGTCTTTAATATATTTCCAGATCTTTTTACTATTTGTTCCAGCCTTTTCCAATGCCACTTTGTCGTAGTTGCTTTTTATTTTTTTAAGGAGATCATTACAGAAATTTCGATATCTTTTGTACGAAAGTTGCAATACTGCATTGTCAGGATTAGATCTAGCTTTCATATGCAGTTTATCCCTATGTTTCATACAGCGAATAAGACCTGATGTGATCCATGGTTTTATGTTGTGATTTTTGTTGCTCAACTGCGATACGACTGTGTTTTTCTGAATTGCATTTCGTATGTTTTCAATTACATACAACATGCAAAACTGCGGGTCAGCGGAATTATAGACTGGATCAAAATCGATGACTCGTAAATCGTCTTCAAGTTTATTTATATTCAGTTTTGAAATTTTGCGAGTGTCTTGTTTAGGTAATTTACAATTAAGGGTTAGTAGGGCAGCATTGTGATCGGTTACTGTTGAGTTAACAACAAGTGCAATAGAAGGCAAATTCGATTTAAGCATAATATGATCCAAACAGGAGCCACTATGATGTGTAGGAAAGCTGTGTGCTGGGAGCAGGCCATGAAAGGCGCATAGGTTGAGGTAGTCCTGAGCAAACGCATCAGCACTTCCTGGTAGTATATTGATATTAATATCTCCAATTACAATCGTGTTTTTGATGGATGATAGGGTTTGCAAGGTCTCATTCAGGGAGTCAGTAAAAATGCTAGTATTTTTAAAAGACGGAGGCCGATATAATGCTAATATCGCAAATTCTGATCCGATTTTAACTAGCAATCTGTTACAGTCGTGCATATCAGGTTCCTGAACAGAGACATTGAGGTGATCTCTTGCATAAACTACCAACCCATCATTTTGGTTGTAATTTATAGTACTTCTATACATATTATATCCCGGGATTAGTGGTATGCTATATTGTTTAGCAAGCCAGCACTCGGTTAAAACAATGACGTCACAATTTATGTTTAACCTTTGCTGAAATGCACTAAAGCTATCAAAATTCTTAAAAACACTGCGAATATTTTGTGTTAATATGGTTAGCGGTGTTTTGTAGCCAGATAGATATTGTTTAGTGTTCAGCTTCACAAACTTTGGACTCTGATACAGAGAAATTATCTAAATCATTAATCAGACTATTTATCATAATGGTAGTTAAAAGTAAAAATATAAAAATAAAAATATAAAAAAAAAAGGTCAGAAAAAATAACTAATTTACGGCGCTCTTAGGCGCCTCCATAATCTACAGAATTGATGTACCTTTTTTCAGCCATTATTTTCGCGGGGCAGTCAGCAGCGCCTGTGTTATGCTTGTCTGGCTTTTTGAAATGCAAGCAAGTAGCGCATTTTGGTTCGTCAGCCTTTTTTGGGCATTCTTTTATCGAGTGACCTTGATCACCACAGTGGCCGCAGGTATGTGATGTTTGTCGACATGACTTGGCTGCATGTCCATACTGCTGACACTTATAACATCGGGTGACCAAAGTAAAGTCTCTCACAGGGCATGACGACCAGTTTATAAAAACTCGGTCTTGTGATATCAGGGCTTTGCGTATGACTGCAGATACTTCAATTATGTAATTACAGGTCTCAGTGTCTTTCTTACCTGACTTATGACTTAATTTAATTGAGCCCAAAAACGTCTCAAGGCTGTAGTTCTGAAATTTTTCGGCTATATTTTGCTTGTATAAACAAGTAAAAACCTCATTTTCCTGCATGGATGTTGGCACTCCTAAAATCACAACCCTAGGCTTCCTTTTATGGGGCTCGTCGACTGTTAGGCCTGAATTAGTTAGGTGCACCGATTGTCTCAGCTTCTCGATGTCGTCCTTCGTCTCGGTGCTGATGATTACACCGCCGTTCTTCGTCTTACGCAGGCCCCTCACCTGGAGTTTCATCTGCTCGGGGTTGATGATTTTTTGGACAAGAGTTTTGGTCTCATCGCTGGTCTTCAACTTGTCACTCGGATAGATGGCCACAGAACTTTCATAACTCGGCTGGATAAAATTGTTGGCACCTTTCTTTACCATGTCAGCAAAGGAAGATCCCTGGGCAGGTTTCGTCGAATCTTCGATACTCAGCTTAAGGTTCTGTAGCTGCTGCGAAAGATCGAGTTGCTTTTCAAGAGTTCTGACTGTGTAGTGCGATTGGAGAGCTGTTGCTTTGACGGACTGGTACATGACGGCCATCTGCGAAGTCCCGTGTCCAATTTTCCGGCATAGGTTATTGACGCGCGTTTTCTGCTCCACATTCAACTTTCCCTCAGCTGCAATAGTACACACTTCGTTCAGGCTCTGTTCGATAATCGTCATCCAGTTCTGAATTTCTGGCGTCGAGATAACTTCAGGGGCATCGTTCTTTTGGCTAGGCACTTGTGGGGGAGAAGAAGGTACGGCCACGGGCACTGGTGTAGAAGGTGGGGAGCGAGCACTTTTCCTACTCCGGCTGAATGGACTATCCTCCATCATGAAGCAGGTTTTTTAGTTCCTGTTAAAAACTGGTCATTTCTACTAACACACCATTCACAAATCTAAAGTAAGAGTATGAGTCACTACTGGCTATTTGATTAAACTAGGTCACAATTTCGCAAGTGATTATTTGTTTATTGTAATAATCGCTCGATACGTCCGTTCGCTACGACGAGTCAAATATATCCAATCCAGTACATTGTATGTCTTGAAGAAAGGGATGCAACTGTCTGTGACCTTAAGACTAAAGATGGCCCTTAAGCACCGTTTTTGGGCTTTAAATATAGCCTCTCTTTCGGAGCAATTGCCCCAGAATATTACACCAAACCTAAGAATGGAAACCACCAGCACTTAGCCGGAAATCGCGAAAAAAAAAATCAGCTGTTCCCTACATTTTGACGAGTTATGCGAACATAAATGTAAGGAACAGCTGATTTTTTTTTTCGCGATTTCAGGTTTGGTCCCATAGTAAAAGTTGTTCATAATGATGAGTACAATGACCCCTTAAGAGGTTGTGCGTTATTTAAGTTACACCTTGTATACAGTGAGTGTAAAACGTATTCGTACACCCTAGGTTGTAATGAAAAAACGAATTTTCATTTGATAGATTTTTTATTTAATTAATTTTAAAATACTAACAAGTAGCTCAGGGTAGTTGTACAGACGCCAGCACATCAAGCTACCCGAAACTGTCAGATTTTCCCAATCAACTTTGAACCTTATGCTTTAGCGATAAAGTTGAAAATCTATTAAAGAAATCTGACAGATTGTAGTAGCTTGATGTGCTGGCGTCTGTACTTCATTTATGACACAAAAAATTAAATAAAAATTATCAGCAGCAAAATAATGCTTTTATATCCACTATACAAAAAATGGCGAGCAAAAGGTATTCTTACACTAATTTATATTTCATGTTAAATTGTGTATGTTTGTTTATCCAACAGATTTTTTCGTATGTTTCAAATATTAAGGTTATTCCCACGGAGTAAAAACAAAGAGATGTTGTAATTCGATTTCCCCGTGAAACAACGCGTGACAATTTACGGGGTGAAATAAAGAAGTAGGCGGGATCCAACATCCCCCGTGTTGGATCCCGCCTACTTCTTTATTTTCCATCTACTGGTCAATAGCAAAACCATTTGCTCGTTCTGTCTATGTTACTTTGTAGTTACGTAACTATCTCACACTAGATGTCACTAAGTACAGGATGCAACAGGGTCGTACTCAGAATTTTCGTACCAGGGTACTTTTATTTTTAACACCCTTTCATTAGTTTCACCCGTTTGTTTGTTTGTTTGTATGTCACTGACTCGTTTGGGCTCGATTTTACCCCACTTTAAGGTGTATACAACGTGCAACGTTAAATGCGCAAAACCTGAAAACAGTTTGATCAGAATAACGAGCAGAATTAATTGAACCACTTTTTAGGTGATATAGGTCACATTTTTCAAAAAATCAATCATTAAAAACGTTGCCGTGTCTATTTATTAATAGGTCAAGCAACCCAACGTCATCGCGGCGCGGCGGCCCGGTGACGACTCCCCCCTCGATAGAGCGTCGTCGCAGACGCAAGAAACGATCAGAATGGCCAGTAAAACTAAAACAGCACATAAAACCTTTACAATTTTTTTAATGACTTATTTTCTATCTGAATTAGGTCAATTGAATTAAAAATCAGTTGGGGTGTCTGAGGTTTTGCGCATTTAACGTTACACGTTGTAGATGGCTCACTGACCTTGTGCATATGGGCGGAGCTAAACGCCCTACTCCCGTATACGTAAAAAGCGAGCGGTGGCGCGCTACACTAAAACGACGATCAAAGAATATGTAGAGGCGCAGACATGCCGCACGTAGATCGCCATTTTTGGAAAGTACTTTAAATAAATGATTGTAGATAGAATATTTAATTTAGGGAGATTGTATTTTTATGTCCTGCGTATTTAATGTTTTAAGTACTTTCCATTTAAGACAGCCGCGGGACTTTCGGTAAAATAATTGGATTCTAATTACGGCCCTGTCTTATTGTTATGTTTATGTTTGTTGTTCATAGTGAACGATAGATGGCGACCTGTTTACAAAATGATATAAAAAGTACAAAAATAATTTTTTGGCCATTAAAGGGTCTTTAGGGATGAATGTTGAACAAATTTCAGTACATACGATTATCAAAATTTGTTAGTACTGAGCTCTACGTACTTAAATACTTTTAGTTCCTATGACACCAAGCGTCGCCATCTAGTATCGGTTAGAATTATGTTTGGAAACGCCGACGCTAAAAGATTTTTTTCGAACTATTTTAATAAATTACGCATAAAATTAATTACAAATGAAATGTGATGCCATCCATAGCATCAGAACGTCTATCCGAGTAGTTTTTACAAGACAAAACAACACTTCATTCTGTTTTTCTTCTAGCGCGAATATGTTGTAAAATGGAAACGTTTACAAAGTTGTGTAGAGGGCGAACGCCAACAATACACTGACTAAGGCCACGCCCACATGATGACGACAGGGCCTAGTTGAGAATCACAGTGCACAGTTGCTTAGGCCGTCTCCTCTTTGTTTTTACTCCGTGGTTATTCCTAACGCGTAATATTTAGTTTTATTTACACTTGTGACGTTTAGTAGCAAAAATGGGCCGTAAAGGAAAAAAACGAGTGAAGAGGAAAGAAAATTAATTATAAACTTACATAATCAGTGTAAATCATTAAGCGAAATTGCAATACCTGTCAATAGACCACGCTCAACTGTACAGACTATAATTGATCGATTTAAGGCTTGCGCAGATTAAGGCGGGCCGCGTCGCAACGCAACACTGCAAAAATCCTCCTTCATCACTTTCGTACATTTTCTATGAACCATCGCTCACTACAGGCAGGCCGCATCGCACTTTTTTGTATGAAAATGCGTTGCGCTGCGGCCCGTTGCGGCTGTAAGGGTGCGTCCAGATCTGGCGAATGCGTCGCGAATGCGCAGCCGTCAAGTCGTTCGTGAGCCGCCCGCGAGCTGCTCGCGTGCATGTTATGTTCGCGCACTGCTCTTGCGCCATTCGCACGCCGTGCGCGAGCGGCGCAAGTGTCGCGCGTGCGCTATCGCTCCTCCCCGCGCTGAGGCTAGGCAAACTAAAACATAAGCACGTGAGCTGGACGCGCGCAGATCTGCGCGCGTTCAGCTCACGTAAAATGCACGCGCGCAGCTCCCGGGCGGCTCGCGAACGGCTCGTCAGCTGCGCATTCGCCAGATGTGGACGCATGTGCGTTTGGCTTTAGTGTCAATAAAACTATAAAAAATAAATTTAGAAGTGGACGTCCGTCAAAAATCACACCGCGTTTGTGTAGAAAAATTGTTTATTGTGTGAAAAAAATCCAAAATTTAGTGCTTCTCAAATATTACAGGAAATTAATAGTAACAATGACTGTAAATTATCAGTCAGTACTGTCCGAAATGTATTCCGTAGTAATAATTATCATGGTAGATCTGCGCGCAAAAAGTGTTGGGTGAATGATATTGTGTGCGTTACTCCAGCGGAATGTTGTCGCTTTTCAGGATTTCGGCTTGACAGAAAATTAGTACCTCATCTCGTGTAATTGTGCCCGAAATTAATAATTTGTGAGTCCAGCCGATCCAAAGATATTCACGAAAAACAGATTCCGCTGGAGTAACGTTACTGCAGCGACATGTTTTTTTACCCGTGGTCGTAGCTGAATACAAACTAGCTACTTAGATAGATATAATTTGTGCCTAATTGTGCCAAAAAAATATAATTTGTGCGTCTTGACTCTTGAGGTTTCAGAGTTATTCAAGATTCCGCTGGGGTAACGTTTAGCAAATTGCTGTATCTCTTAAACGGCATGACATACAACTACGATTTTTTTTACTACGGTGGGTCTTAATTTGTGCAGTTTTATTTTTTCTATAATCGACACTATTGGATAATTAGATTTTTTTTTCCAAAAACCCTAAAATCGATCCTCGCGCTTCAATGAGAAACCCTAGAAACTTACCAATTATGGTGATTTGTACCTTGCATGAACTCAAAGCATCTTGTGAAATTCGATGTTTATATTCCAACTCCTTAGAGAGTTATTCCATTTTAATTAAAATCTGGCCACGACATAATGTAACGCTCCAATGCATGAGTTATTATTAAGTGACTGATATTATGATTATACTAATAATTAGTACCCTTATTAAATTGTTTATCCTTAAAGTTTCAGCTGAAAAAACCTTCTAACTACTTAGATACATAGAAGAAAAAAACGATAGGAAAAGAAATCACACGATTAACCGAACAAATTCGAATTACTACATCAAAGCGGACTCACAGTACATTGTGCCAACCTTCTTAAATATGTAGTACAACATTTCATTTTTTGAAACAGTCTCTAACAAAAGTGTTACTTATAATTTATTGTTTTGTAAAACACGTAGGTATTACGTACACACAGTGTATAAGCCATAAATTATATTAAGTATTTGCAAACCTTTTAACTCTCAGTCAAATGTTAGTAAGTACAGCAATCTAATAAAGACCAAAGGTTTATTTGACGAGAAAGTGTATTTTTATTGCCAAAAAAATAAAAGAAAAAATACCGTTTATAGATTTAGTTTTTAATTAAAATAAAATAGCATGATTGATACCTCTGTAAAATTTTGTTTTATTATTTAGGTACCTACTTAATAGAAATATTCACAAATTGATCAAATTGAGGAAAGTGGATGTCTATATTGTCTATCTCAGCCAATTCTAAAATACATCTATATACCCTACGCTATGCCGTCAGAACGACCGGGATAATAAAATATTACTTGGGGGGAATCCCCAGAGTTTGTCGTTGCTTCATTCGAAGTTGCCGTATGGAATGGTTTTTTGTGAACATTCTTCAATGAAAAACAATGGTACCAACATTCGTAAAACGCACTTTTAGTTCGGTTCGGTGTTAACTTTGTTTGACACGAGTAATTGGCCGCCAATCTCGTGTGTGGAGAGCCTGTGCGCATTATCTTTTTCCCAGTAATTCAAGGAATTGTGTGTATAATTACGACGCGTGTAATTTCGGCTGGACAATACGCATTGGTTTTGTGGTACATTGTGCTGCAGTCGCCATTTATTACGTGACCATACGTAATGGCGACTGGTCGGCACACTATGATGTAAATGTGTGCGTGAGGCGACTTTGTACAAATGGTCCAGCATACTTAGTGTGCTTCACTTTCGATATGCGTGGCGCGGAGTCCTCCTTTTTTTATAAGTCTATGGTGGTAAAAGTGCATATTCGTACAGAATAATTTAAGGCAAGTGACGTCATCAGGCCATACGAACCAATATCGGTATGGAATTATTAATATTTTTTAAATCTACAAGTATCAAACTTTCGAAACATTATGTCTGTAGTAAACTCGACAATAAGCGGGCGAGCGCGTACTGCGGTGCGTTTACGTTAGTTCTGCCGCACTAGGCGGGGCCTACAGTAACAAAACGCATGACCGCAGTGCGCGCACTTCAAAGACATTCCATACTTCACAGATTATGCGTTAGAAAAACGCACAGCAGTGCGTGCTCGCCCTTAGGTCACTTCCTACTCTCTGATAACTCTCTATGTCTCATGTTTATGTAAAAGTAAATAAATAGTAACCTAATTAAACCATTTGTACGCACCTGTACCCATCAAAATCCAATTATAATACTACCAATTTAAGAAGGTGGGCATAATGTACTGCGAGCCCGCTTTTATGTAGTAATTCGAATTTGTTTGGTTAATCGTGTGATTTCTTTTCCTATCGTTTTTTTCTTATATCTAAGTAGTTAGAAGGTTTTTCCAGCTGAAACTTTAAGGATAAACAATTGAATAAGGGTACTAATTATTAGTATAATCATAATATCAGTCACTTAATAATAACTCATGTATTGGAGCGTTACATTATATCGTGGCCAGATTTTAATTAAAATGGAATAACTCTCTAAGGAGTTGGAATATAAACATCGAATTTCACATGATGCTTTGAGTTCATGAAAGGTACAAATCACCATAATTGGTAAGTTTCTAGGGTTTCTCATTGAAGCGCGAGGATCGATTTTAGGGTTTTTGAAAAAAAAATGTAATTATCCAAAGGTGTCAATTATAGAAAAAATAAAATTGCACAAATTAAGCACAAATTAAGACCCACCGTAGTAAAAAAAATCGTAGTTGTATGTCATGCCGTTTAAGGGATACAGCAATTTGCTAAACGTTACCCCAGCGGAATCTTGAATAACTCTGAAACCTCAAGACGCACAAATTATATTTTTTGGGCACAATTAGGCACAAATTATATCTATCTAAGTAGCTAGTTTGTATTCAGCTACGACCACGGGTAAAAAAACATGTCGCTGCAGTAACGTTACTCCAGCGGAATCTGTTTTTCGTGAATATCTTTGGATCGGCTGGACGCACAAATTATTAATTTCGGGCACAATTACACGAGATGAGGTACTAATTTTCTGTCAAGCCGAAATCCTGAAAAGCGACAACATTCCGCTGGAGTAACGCACACATGATATTAATAGAAAAAAAAAAAATTATAATAATAATTTTTGGCATGTTATTTTCACATGGAAGTCAGACGAACATTATAAGGTATGGAGAAAACCTAATACGAAATTTAAAAGAGAACATTTATGTCCGGCAGTAAAACACGGTGGCGGATCTGTTTTAGTATAGGGTTGTATTAGTGCTACTGGGGTGGGAAAGCTTGCATTTCTTGATGGAATTATGGATCACAAAACATGTATGAACATCCTAAAAGAGAATCTTCACTCAAGTACGGCAGCAATGGGTTTTAAAAATAATTGGAATTTTTTACAATATAACAATCCTAAACATAAAGCATAGAATACTAAAGCATGGATCCTATTTAACACACCAAGTTACCTCGAAATTCCTCCCCAATCACCTGATGTTAATGTCATAGAGCAAGTGTGGGATTATCTAGATGATAAAATTCGAAAAAAGAAAAAATTCAAATAAAGAAATGCAAAAAATTGCACTTTGCGAAGAATGGGAACTGATACCGTCTTCTTATGTTTCAAAACTAGTTGATTCGATGCCGCGGAAACTCCAAGCTATTATCCATAATAATGGTGGACCAACAAAATATTAATTGACATTTTTTCATTTTTTGTTTTATTTTTGACTAGCAACCCGCCCCGGCTTCGCACGGGTGCAATGGAGAAACTGATAATTTTAGAGCCACTATTTCTCTTAAAAAGTATAGGATAAAAAATGGTTATTGTGGGTTATCCCTAAGAGATAGACATATGCCATCGCGGACTTTTTTGTAGACCTTTTTAAGGTGTACAATCCTGTAGTACATTATTTTGATCTATCTCGTAGGCTTAAGCCAGCGTTTGCAATGTAAGCGCAAAAAAATGTGTTTATTACGACATCACATTAGAAACCCCTAAAATGATCAGTGTTTCTCTACTATATTATGCATGTTGTATTATACATATAAACCTTCCTCTTGAATTACTCTATCTATTAAAAAAAACCGCATCAAAATCCGTTGCGTAGTTTTAAAGATTTAAGCATACATAGGGACAGACAGTGGGAAGCGACTTTATTTTATACTATGTAGTGATAGTGAAGAGTACAAATACTTTTTGTTCACGAACTTTCACAAAGTGGATAATTTTTTTTTTTACTGCTTAAAATTTTTATTTTTTTGGTGTAAACAAAGTACAACGACCTTGAGCTGCTTGTAGTATCTTCAAAATTAAATTATAAATGTTATGTTATGTCTAGTCGCTCCATAATTATTATTATGGAGTTATAAACTATAAATGACAAAACATAACATTTGTAATTTATAACTCCATAATTTATTATTATGGAGTTATAAATTATAAATTTTATGTCTAGTTGCAAACTTTAGGTAAATATAGACAAATTACTTATTCAAAATAACATATTTTCTAAATGTATTTAAAAGTGTTGTCCCAAATTTCAGGAGAGATGTCCCGAAAAAAATTTAGTCCTAAGGAAGTCTCTGTTTCTTGTCTTTGTTCTTCGAAGTTTAGGCAAATAGGCACTACCTATTCCTATCACTGGTTATGACAAAATAAAGTAAATAATACAAATCCATGAGACGCATTCTACTTGTTGTCCAATCTCCATACATTTTGATTGCAACTGTTGACGGATTGTTGTGTTAAATGAATACAACAAATTATTACCTTGCAGACAGCACACACATGGACGAGGGCTTTCTGAGCAGCTTTCTTCTGGTCATTGGCGCTATGGCCTTGCTGTTTCTTCATTTTGGACTGTTTCTCTGCAGCTTTTGCTTGTGATTGAAGTTTTTGCTGCCCGCGTGCCATCCTTCAATCCTGGAAGTAAGGCACAATTTGTATTACTATAAAATATCCGACTAATAAGATCACTTTTAACTGCACCTACACCTCTAACAGAATAATAAGGTATTTTATAGATTTTCCAGAATATTAGTTGATAAATCGAGTATTGTTCATTACCATCATCATTGTTTACGTGTACATGATAAACATTATGACTTAGATTTTATATAGGTTACTTAAAAACGTCCACGTAAAAAGAATAGGAATTGAGCAAGATGTTATTGGAAAACAACTAAACTTGGTCGAAAAGATAGCAAGTAGAATGCGAAGATTTTCAGTACCTACGAAATTCGACGTTAAGTTAAAACAATTAAAATATGTGCAGTAACAATGCCTAAAAACACCGAAATGAAAGCTTTCGTACCTCAAACTTTCTAACGATTCCAATAAATAACCGTGTCTACACCAAATAAGTAGTGTTGTTCGGTATTTAGCACGTATGTCATCAAATACCAAGAAACTAATAATCTAACCGAAATAAAGATAAAATGCCGAGAGATACTGGATGGATGGATGAGAGATGGATCGGCTGAAAATTTTAATGGTTGATGAAAGTGTGAGAAAATGAATCAAGCAAGTAGCGAGTAAATTGAACACAGATAACTATCAGACATGCATACTAGTGTTGAACCACAAATTAGTTGTAAAGTCGGTCTTATACACCTGGAATCCCTTTAAGCATGGTTCAGATGCGGTGGCAGACTACTGTTAGTTTATCTTGACGGTAACTACAAATCATGGAATTAGTAAATACCAGCTGCTATAAATAAAGTAATTTGAAAAAATACCGTGGTTTCCACCAAGTGCTTTCCACACGGACTACGGACGTAAACTAGCTAACTTTCGCTAGCTTTATTTTCAGCCACCTGTTACATCAATAAATTACATTCTATGACTCTTCCAGGACTGATTCTTCGCATATGCTTAGGATTGTGCAAATTATTTCAGGCGTAAATTGATAAATAATATAAACGTCTTCGCAGCTCCACTAAATCTGTTTCAACTCATCTTTTAATTTAATAGTAACTTTCCAAGTTGTATAAGGTTTTTATCGTTTGTCTAATTTATTTTGTGATTGATGAGTGACAGGACCTTATAAACCCCTCGGAAGAGGTAGTATTAAGACATCCAAGGTGGCTCTCACTTAGATGTAGTGGGGGTTCAAGGTTATTTTGCCACTTGGCAAAAATCTAAACTTTAAGCACACCTCGGACACTTCATACAACGTTTGCAAAATAATTACCTATTACGAATACTTAACCAAATGACGTTTGTACACGTGCAAATGTATGCGTGAAGTTTAGTAGTTGGCTGTCGTGCGTAGCGTAAAAAATGACGCGGAAAGTGCAGCGATTTGCGTCGAACGACAACGGCGCTGCCCGAACGTGTGCATTATTATGAAGTGACCTTGTACGAGCAGCATTCAATGATTTATTTATATAGTCGGGTTCGTAATGAAATAAAAATAATATTATTATTATAATAGTTATTATGTAAGAGAGGTTTATTCGTCAATGACAAAATAAGATACCTAACTAAATATTGCTTAATTGCTCGATGTTGATAAGCATCCCAACCGTCGTGATTAAAACTCAGATAAAACTTTTAAATCGCAAAAATGGGGTGTTCGTGTCAGCAGTAGGGGAGCGAGGGGCTTGTTGTAACAATTTAAAAAAGTAATGATATATCTTGAGGTGTATTGGATTACCACTAACTAAACTTTGAGTGATATTCTAACTATTCTTCTATTAAGTTAAATCGAAAAAATTAAAATTTCAAATCTACAGATAACTCTTTCACAATTATTTTTTTATTAAAAAACGGGAAGTGTTACAACCTACCCCGTGATTGGGGCAAGTAGTAACAACAATAAAAAAACCAAAAATGTGATCTTCAATCATTTAATTTTTTCACATCTTGAATCATTTTCCTTTGTTTACAATAAAAACTAACTAGGTAGTTCTATAATAAGTATTTGTTATTAAATAATTAACTGAAACATACTTTTTATATAATCAACAGTTAAAAGATTTAGGTTTTCAACTATTTATCTTATTTCGTACTTATGTACTCCTATAGGTACTTTAAAATCACAGTAAATTAAATTATAAACCTCCAAATTAAGTCTCGTAATTATAACTTCAGCTGCAGCTAACTTTTATACCTACCTCCTGGCTTTGTGTTGCCCGCTCTGTCTTTCTCTTATACTCTCTCATTCTAAATGAAAACAAATAGGGTATATTACATTACAAATAATAACAGTAACTTACAGCAATTTGGGGGCAAGCTGTAACATGTTACAACAAACCCCAAGATTTTGTTACAACTAGCCCCAAGGTAAGGTTCATAATATTTATCACGACAACTATTAAATCAATTAAGTAATCTAGAAAACTGTTACACAACATCATAAATAGTTATATTTTAGCATCAAATAAAATACAGAAAGCTCCAATTAGTCGAAAATAGTAAAGCTAACCAAAAAATGACGAAAGTAAAATTATACGTTACATGGTGACAACGAAGCGCTTGCACACACCCACTCACTGCGCCGCCTGGCAGGACACTGGCTGTGATGAAGCAGCGCGGCTCGTTATCATTGAAAGATTAGGTAAAAAAAAATCGTGAATAAAGTTTAAATTCCTATTGAAAAAGGTCTGTTAATACTTACCCCTGTTACAACAAGCCCCGCGCTCCCCTAACTTTGCCCATCAACATATCTTACGTTTCATAAGATATTTTGCATGAAATATTAAGTCTATATTATTTATTTCAGACGTATTAAAGGTGGCAAAAAAATTACTTACCTGGTGTCACTGCAACTACCACTTTTTTGTAATGTTATATACTAGTGTTAAAGTCCAGGGAAATTAAAACAATTTGTCAGGATATCACTCACAATATTAATTAAATCCTCCACAAAATCACTTTACACTTGTGTACACTTTTACTGTTCAACGTCGACTGCCCAACGATCGTGCGCACTACTTCCCACCACGTGTTATTTTATACCGGAAACAGCTTAGGTTGGCATTTATAATAAAACGCGGTGGTACAACCGGAAGTAGTGCGTGCGATAACAGTTAATTTTATTATAAATGAGGAGCGTCGGAACAAAAACCGATATGTCTTAATTAAGACATTATTTTTTTTATTTTTTTTTTCTGTTACAAAATGTTTAATTATACACCCTTCAGGAAAGAAATCAATTAAAAAACAGTTACATCCATCTTAAAAAAAAAATCAAAATACTGTGGTCAAATCAAACCCGACAAATACATTTTTAAATTCAACATGTTCTTGTTGTTGGATTAAAAACCGATAATTCTTATTAAGTTTTACACAATTCAACAATGGTCGGTTCAAATTCAATTCAGTTCAATACCAACATATCCATTTTGGTTTCGTCAAAAACCGATATATCCATAATGATCGCGTCATAAACCGATATATCCATACTTGTCCGCCAAGTATCTCCCTAAATTAAGTATCTTCCCTTCGTCAAGATTCACACATCAATCGATGTCACTTTAACTGCAAATTGACATGCTATGATTTTCCACTTTTGTAACATTAAAAAACTTACAAGCTTTTTTTTTAATTTGTGAAAAATATGGTAAATTCGATATATCGGTTTTCGTTCCGACGCTCCTCAAATGTAAACAGTATTTAAATATTGTTATTAAATTTAAATACAGATAATAATTTAAACATAATGGGTGTCTATGTTGATCGAATTAAATATCTAGAAATGATTAATCAATTTCGGAAATCCGATTATCGAAGAAAGAGTTTCTAACATTAGTTTTTGCCCGCGAAAAAGGCTACCAACATCTACAAGTTCTGATTCTGGACAGGCAGCTCAAAGACATCTGTGGTTTAATTAATAATTTTAAGTTAAAACTTTTCGTCATTGTATATATTTAGCTCATTACTCTATCCGTTGTAAGTACTGATCCTTTAGATATTATCACTAAATCCCAGTATAATTAATTCCGTTATCACTTTTCGTTTCCCTACCTTTGTTTCCTTTGTAATATGAGAAGAAAACGCGACATTGGCTGAATGCTCAAACCGTGCGCAGCCAAAAGAAGAACAAAAAAAAAAAAACCATCGGTGGCATTACGAGTCGCTTAGTGCTGCCCATTGCATCATTGAGATAGGAAAACAGGAGAGGCCGCGTTATTCTATACATACATTTGCTTATACAAATATGAGTGAAATATGATTCAGAATGTGAAATATCGTTTTGTCTCATTCTTTCTAATAAGATAATCGTATTTAATAAAAGAGACAACAATATTTTAAGTTGTTGCTCATTATGGCAAAATTTTGTCTTGACATAGTCGCGATTGTAGGTAAGTGTCATAGCAGCCATCTTATGCGAACAGTTTCGCGGTAGTTTAGCTGTCGAATGGTTGTTTATTTTTTGTATTATTGTGATTTGCGAGAAAATTACGAGAACGTTACCTTTAAAACTGCATGTTGTATTGTGACGCGATCATGAATTTATGGCTAAAGTATTGATATTTGGGTGAATTTCCGTTTAACAGACCTTTTTATTATTTGTTATTCGTTTGTTTACAATAATAATATATCCTAATAGAATAGTGTTGTACCGTTGCCGTAATAGTTTCCGGAACTAGTTCCTCCGCTGGAACGATATTGGTATATTCTGCGATGTTAACAGAAATAATCTTGCGTGTTATTCGCTCCGAGTGACCTTGCTAGGTCCAGCCCGTGGTTCACAGCACCAACATCAAAATATTTTCTTTTACATAAACCTACATGGGCACTTATGAAACGTCAGAAGCTAAGTGCGCGGTTCCAATTGGTTGTGTTTCCTATGGAGAAGAACGGGCAAGTCTACGGTTATTCTTTTAAAAATAATTCGCTTTTACAATGTGTTAGATTTAGTAGTAGTCTTCATAGCTACGCAAGCCACATATTCACATACCTAGCCATATGTATATCCCATGTAGTCTTTAAAGGCATTTAATATTATAGTTTTGATCAGTCGCCAATATACTGGCATTCAAAACACACGGATTTATTAGGGTGTCTCATAAATTCTTATTTTTCTCGAATTTTCTCGTATTTAAACTAAAGCGAATTCAAGAAAATTCTAGATCTTTCTAGTAAGGATGAGTATCTTTTATGGTGAGGGTATAAATAGGCGCGGACGCAACGCAATAATTAGTCTTTAGTGAAAATGGATCAGCGTCAACTGCGAGCTATTATGCTATATAAGCATCGACTTAAAGTCTGTTCAACAGAAACGGCTAAAAAGATTAACACTGCACCGGGTACTACTATCGATCGGACTGTTCGTTTCTGGTACAAGTGTTTTGACACCAGTGATATAAGCTACGAAGATCAACCTCGCCCAGGCTGACCCACCAGCTTCGATGAAGATGCTTTGCGTCATGAACTTGAGCTACATCCAGACTATAGTACACGCTATTTAGAGAAGGCGCTTAGACAAACCCACGCGACTATAGATCGTTATCTCAAATCGATGGAATATCGCAAAGTGATGTCACGTTGGACACCTCATGCGTTAACGGACCATGACCGGGCCGTTCGTGTGGCCATTTGTCAAAGTTTGTTACTTCGTCCGCAAAGACAAGACTTTGTCAAGGACATTATTACAAGTGACGAGAGCTGGATACATTATGAAACTAACACGCGTCGTGCCTATTGGATTCCTCGCGGGCAAAACCCACCAGCCCAGCCTAAACCTAATGAACACGGTCGTAAGATTATGTTGTTTGTTTTCTGGGATTGGCAAGGAATGATTTTCTGGGAACTCATCGAATCTCATCAGACTATTAACGCCAATCTGTATACGCAGCAGCTTCGCAAACTAGCAGAGATGTTAAAGATTAAGCGGCCAAAATGACTTGGAGTCCAACTTTTGCATGACAACGCACGACCTCATTGCGCCAAGTTAACACATAAACAGCTGGAGGAGCTAGGATGGCTGACTGTTCCACATCCACCGTATAGCCCGGATCTTGCGCCTTCAGACTTTCATTTATTTCGAGCTCTTAAATTTCATTTACTAGGAAAAAAATTTGAAAATTCTGGAAGTATTAAAATTGAACTTGAAAATTTTTTCGAGTCCCAGCCTGCCTCATTTTGGGAGAAGGGTATTCAAATTTTGCCCAGTAGATGGCTGACTGTTGTTGATAACGAGGGAGACTATATAATTGATTAAATGTAAATCAAAATCAAAAGTCATTTATTCAAACTAGGCTGAGAATCAGCACTTTTCGAACGTCAAAATTACAAAAGACAGTCCCCCAAAACCACCCTTCACCACTTCCTAGTGCTTTTGCTGGGAAGAAGTGGCGCAACAAACTCCCCAGCAGCACAGCTGTCTGTTCAGTTAGAAAATACTTGACTGAATACAATACAAGGTATGCAAAGCAATTAACATTACAAGACACAGAACGCTAAATTAAATTATTTGCCATAATTATGTCAGCTAGCAACGCCAATATACCAAGAAATACAATAAAAAACTATACGTACTCAAGCAAAAATTAATAAATGGAAATTAAATAAAAGCCTCCAGGTATAAAGGGCGTGACCGCTAACATATTTATGCAATGCTGGGTTCTGTTTACATAGCTGTCGCTTGAAGTCACAAATGATAAACTAGGACCATCGAAGGAAACTAAATAAACAAGTTATTAATGATGATAACAATAATAAAACCATGGTCAGCAAGACGACCAGTCACCACAAGCAGCACCCGTTCATGAGCATAACGCAAAGATCAGCCATTACCCCCCTCGCCATATTTGAGGGAAGGAGACAACCCGACCCCCGACGCTACCGCAAGTAGTGACATCTAAGGGAGCATGACGAACTTGCTGCCGGTTGCTCAGGTAAGAATAATATGATCAATCGTCGAGGTCACTAGCTGACCACATATTGCAATCAACTCATTAGAAAACATTAAAATGGGTTGATTATGTCAATAATAAAATAAAAATAAAATTAAACTGATTTGACTTATACAGCCCAATAAAGACAATTGTATAATGAGCTCATATAACCTATCTGGTAACGCCATCTCTTGAGGTTTTTAATAATTAATTAATAACACCAATGGACAGTTCTTTTTGACGTCATTGTCAGAACAGGCGATATATTCCTTTCCTCCTCCTACAAATGCACGTCTAGAAACTTTTGGATTAGCTAGGCGTGGATGAGTCCGCTGAAGGCTGTTGCGCCGTATGGCAGTGCTGACTGCTGCGCGCAGGCCGCTCCAATCGCTTAATCCGCTCCAACCGCTTTCGCTAAGAACTGTGATGAACAATATTAACCGCCCGCGGGTGTCATTCAGTGAAGTGATACACGAGAGACTCCTGGGATCAAGTGCTTATCGTCCTGAACACGGGTCGCGAGGGAAGATATAGTAAGGTAAGACGTGCTTTCCTTCCTTCCTTGTTATTCCTAACAATTGATCACCCGTTCATCATTTAGCTCTTTCTAGGCGATCACCGCCATCCTCTAAATACAGTCCACTTAAACTTAAAACCCATTTTCAAAATCGCCTACTTATATGAATGTGTAGATTTACATAACACTATCAGTAATCTAATTCTGGAGAAAAAACATAAACATTGTCTTGAGTTAATCAGGGCGACCAACTATTCTTATCGTTTAAGTAGTCGTTGATGGAATAGTATGCCTTTGCAAAAAGGTTGGATTTTACTTGAGCTTTAAATGCATTAAAAGGCAAATCTAGCAAAGAAGAGGGTAGCTTGTTATAAAAGGCTATACCGAGCCCAACAAATGAGTTATGAACCTTATGAACCTTATGAAGCTGGTGAAAGGGAGCACGTAGTTTGTCCTTATTTCTGGTGTTAACATTGTGAATATCACTGTTTTTAGTATACAAGTGTATATTTTGCCTAATATATAAGATGTTGGCAAAGATGAATTGTGATGCAACCGTGAGAATACCAATATCTTTAAATAAATCTCTTAGAGAAACTCTAGCACCTAGCTGGTAAATTGCTCGAACAGCTCGTTTTTGAAGGACAAATATATTTTGTATATCAGCTGCTTTGCCCCACAGCAGAATACCGTAGGACATAACGCTGTGAAAATAACTAAAATATACTAAACGAGATGTATCAACGGCAGTGTATTGTCTTACTTTCCTGACGGCGTAGGCAGCCGAACTGAGCCTGCCTGCTAGGCTTGATATATGTGGTCCCCACTGAAGTTTGGCATCTACTGTTATTCCCAGAAAAACTGCTGAGCTCACAGTCTCAAGCGCCTCTTTATCTAAGATGATGTTGGGTCCTAGATTTCTAACATTCGGTAAGGCGAACTTTACACATTTCGTTTTCTTGGCATTGAGAACTAGGTTATTTGACGTAAACCAATCCGTAACTATTGAGAGTGCACTGTTTACGTCGTCAAAATCTTGTCTATTCCTGTCTACTTTAAAAATAAGAGATGTATCATCAGCAAACAGTACAACGTCACAGATTCCCTTTAAATGGAATGGTAAACCATTGATATACACTAAGAACAAGAATGGACCCAGTATTGAGCCTTGCGGTACACCTAACTGAACTGGTAGCGCGGAAGATTTCACACCATTAACATCTACACATTGGAACCTATTATGTAAATAGCAATTTATTACGTTGAGAGCTTCGTTTTGGACACCGTAATGACGTAGTTTACGCAAAAGCGTGTCATGGTGCACGCAATCAAAGGCAATCTCCGATAACATTTTGCGAGCTCTCCCATGCGTTAAATATGTGTTTCAGCAAAGCAACACCCGCATCATGTGTATTTTATATTAATAAAAAATATTAATAATAATTTGTCTTTTAACTGCATTGATGTATTAAAAACAAGATTTTTAATACATCAATGTTTAACTGGCAATAATTTATGAGACAACCTAATATTACGGCAACGGTATAACACTAGTCTATTAGGATATACATATTATTGTAAACAAAGGAATAACAAATAATAAAAAGGTCTGTTATGCGGAAATGCACTCAAATATCAATACTTTAGCCATAAATTCATGATCGCGTTACAATTATATCATCGAATGTCTATTATTGTATGTATTATTGCACGAAAACCGGCTCCTAACCTGTGCAAAGACAGTTGAGGTTGATTTTCATTCTTTCTTGCACCACATTTCACAATACAACACATAGGCATGTTGAATTGCTGTTGGAAAACAGCAATTCAACATGCAGTTTTAAAGGTAAAGTCCTCGTAATTTTCTCGCAAATCTAAACACAGCTAAACTACCACGAAACTGTTCGCATAAGATGGCTGCTATGACACTTACCTACAACTGTGACTACGTCACGACAAAATATTGCCATAATGAGCAACAACTTAAAATATTGTTGTCTCTTTTATAAAATACGATTATCTTATTAGAAAGAATGAGACAAAACGATATTTCACATTCTGAACGATATTTCACTCATATTTGTATTAGCAAATGTATGTATAGAATAACGCGGCCTCTCCTGTTTTCCTATCTCAATGTTTTCAATGTTCTCATAACGTCTGACAGTGGCAGCATTGCAATAGAGAAAAATAAAATAGAATAGAATGTGAACTGTCAGTGTAGTAGCGCAGTCAGTCAAATGTCTGTGGTCAAAAATGTATAAACAACTTAAAAATAACCTCAAATAAATTTGTAACTCTCAACAAGCTCCCAATAAATATTAATACGAAGGTTTTTTTTTAAAATACCGTTCTGCTACATTGATTACTTTAAGTGTAACTGTGTAACTTCTTCAGTAAGTATAAAAAAACCGTTGACTTTATTTTTACTTCGTACAAAGAATTGTGGTTTTCCACCATTTGGTAAATAGAAACTATGTAATATTGCACATGCACTGAATGAGAATAACACTTATTCAATCCTAATCTCCAATTAGATATTGCTGTTGAAGAAATTTTAGATGTTTAGCTTTTAGATAAATGCAGCGTATCACTCGGGTGTTCCGAGATGTCTACTCGCCGCGGGTGTTAGCGAGATCTCGTTCGAAGGGGTCAGAAGCAAACGACGCAAAGACCAAGACTCCGCTCCGCCGCCTGTTAGACGATGCTAGTTCGTTCGGGGAAGCCTCGACGGAGGCGGCGGAGCCCGAGCTGCGCTGGGCGACGCAGCCGTACGCGGCGCGCGTGGACCCGCGCGCGCTGGCGTCACAGCGCGACGCGCCGCGCGTGGAGCCGCGCGACACGACAGTGCTGCTGTTCCCGGGACAGGGCGCGCAGCAGCTAGGCATGGGCCGCGCGCTGCAGGCCGTCCCCGCCGCCAAGCAGCTGTACGAGTTGGCCTCTAGTGTAGTTGGGTAATGAATTCAACTGACTAGTGATTTTATGAAACATTACTAAGGTCTGTTTTTTAAGCTTTTTTTTAAGCTCGTAGATTAAACTGAAATTACGAGTGTTGTCAGTTTATTGCAATTCTTAAATAGTGATATGGCACAACCGAAACTTAGCGTTAATAATATCAAGTATCGCTTTTTTATAATAAGTTATCCTGAAATAATGTGTAGGTACTTATTTAAAACGTAATAATACAAAATGAATATTGTAAAACATATATTTTTAATTACTTAATTAATTACAGGTATTCGTTAATCTGATTCAGACAATGACTGTATGGCTCAGAGGTAGCCAGTTACTTACAGTTGAGTTGTTGGTTGTGAGTTGACGAAAACCACAGACTTCACGATAATTTAGTTTATTTGTAAAAGTTACACGAATGTTCCGTTGGATGCTAATCCGCGGTTATAGCCCTACGGCAGCTATTGGTCAACTAAATAATTGTAATTATAAAAGTAAATAAAACGAGTAGCGAAAAGAAGGTCACGGCATTAGCAATTTGCTTGTACGTGAACCGTACATGCTCCCGAGGGAAAAATGGGATGAGCATCCATTACAAAGCAAATAATAATGTAAGAAAAGTGTAATGTAAACAATTCAAGTTAAACAGTAAACTAGTAAATGTGTAAATGTAAAAAATGTAAAAGTATAAGTATAACACTCAATTTAATTTGTCAAAGTGAAATGCTATCGCTGTCTTGATTCCACCTCATGCCCAACATTTTTGAGTTTGTTGTTTGTTCTGGGCTAAAGTCGATGTTCATATTACGGTTCTTTTGATCATCTCGCAAGTCTTCCAAAATAAGCGGTTTGTTTGCTTTCCATTTTCTCAAGTTAAATCCTCCTTTTTTCAGCAACTCAATTAGCTGTGTGACCAGTGTTTTCGATGCATCGACAGTATCCTGCCCGTAAACCAAATCATCCATGTAGAAGTAGTTTTTCAGGACGTTTCCAGCCTCCGGGTAGGTACCCTTTTCATCATCTGCGAGTTTATGTAGAGTGCGCATTGCCAGATAAGGTGCACTTTTCATTCCGTAAGTTACTGTGCCCAACTGCCAATCTTGTAGAGGTTCATTAGGGGAAGATATCCAGATTATAGTTTGCAAATGTTGTTGGTTTTTGTTCAGCCAGATGAACCGATTACATCCGCCGTAAAGACGTATTTGTACGTTCTCCAATTAATTAGTAGTGTCAGTATATCCTTTTGTAAGTTCGGACCGCAGTACATGTTATCGTTGAGACTGCTGTCCCCTTTTGTCTTGTAAGACGCGTTGAACACTACTCTTAGTTTTGTTGTAGTGGACTCTGCTCCCAACACGCCATGGTGAGGTAGGTAGACTCGGCCCCTACTTTCTCCTGTGACAGGTTTCATGTGTCCCATAGCTATGTATTCGTTCATAAAACGCTTGTACTCGTAACTGAGCTCTTTGTTTTTTAGCATTTTCCTTTCCAGTTGAAGGAACTGTGCTAATGCTTGTGACCTTGCATTTTTTAAGTTTGTTTTAAAGTTAGGCTTCATAGGCATTTGTACCACATATAGTCCGTTTGCCAATCTTGTGGTAGTTGCGTTGTAATATGCCTCACAGTGCTGTTCCTCACTAGTTGATGATGACTTGTCTGGAATTTCCTCGGTTTCCCAAAATATTGCCATGTTTTCGAAATCGTTAAGTGTTACCAAGCAGTTGAATGTCTTCACATTCCCGCATAGAATCCAGCCCACTTTAGTTTGTTGAGCTACTGGGTAGCTCTTATCACTCCTGATGACGCCGTTTAGGATAAGTTCTGAGTAGATGTCAGCGCCCAAGAGCAGATCGATCGGACCTGACAGGTTGAACTGTGGATCCGCTAGTTTTAAGTTTTCCAAATATTCCCAGTTGCTGATTGAAAACGATGCGGTAGGTAAGTTGCTTATGAGTTTTCTCATAATTAATGCTTCAAAGTTGAATTTGTAGTCTGAATGTATTGACTGGCATTCTAAGTTCATTGCCCCTTTACAGTTGCCGCTAAGGGTTCCAGCACCCGATACAACAGCGCTCACTTTACGTCGCTGTAATCGGAGACGCTGTGCCGCGTTTTCCGTTATTAGGCTCACTTGGGAGCCTTGGTCAAGTAGACCTCTCAAGTTGATGAAGTTTCCATCAATTGTTTTGACTTTCAGAAGTACAGTTGTTAACAACACTTCCTTTTCTTCGTTCGTTATGTTGTTGACCCCATAAGAAATCGACGGGGTCGCCGATGGGATATCCTTCCTTGTTGCTTGTTTGTTGCTAGATAATTCAGTTTCAGCTTCATGCATAAGTGTGTGGTGTGCCTTATGACACAGTTTACACGTCTTTCGTGATTTGCATTGTTTTTCTCCGTGGCTGAATAGGCAGTTTTTGCAAATATGCAAGTTGCGAACTGCGTCATTCCGTTTATTTGTGTCCATAGACCATAGCCAGGAATTGTTCGCAATTCATCAAAACGTGATTAGTTTTGCATATTGGGCATGTTTTTGCTGTCGTGCAGAAGGCTTTTGGTGAGTTTTGTGACTTGTTAAAGTGCGATGACCCCTGCGTTTTATTCTTGTAGTTGTTATTGCGGTTTTCTGATTCCTTATGATGCTGCTTTTCCGATTTCCATGGTTTGTTTGTTGATGTTAATATTTGGCTACTTCCCTGCAGAGCTTCCAGTGACATGAATTTTGATTCTAAAAACTCGGCGAACTCTTCCAAGTTGGGAAATTCCCTTGGCTGTTTGATCTCCTTTATATATTCGTTATACGTAACGCTATCCAGTTTTTGAATCAATAGGTGAACCACGATCGGATCCCAATTGGTGATGTCTAGCCCGATGTTTTTGAGCCCGTTCAAGCACTCCATCATGACGTCGTGAAGCTTCCGTATGCTTGCAGCGGTTGGTTGCTGAATACTAGGTTGATTCAGGAGCGTGTTCATTGGGACCTCGAGGCGAAAGTACTCGCGTCACTGTATCGGTGGCGCGAGGAAATGAGGGCGCGGGGCGAGCGACCGATGCAGCGACACTGGGAGCTGCGTCGGTCTCAGCTCCGCGAGGTCCTGGTGGCGGAATGGCGGGACAGGCTTTTACGCCCTACCGCCGGCCTCGCTATTGTCGGGGCGATCCGACCAGTGCTCGACGAATGGCTCGGGAGGAGGCACGGCTCCCTGTCGTTTCGGGCGACGCAGGTGCTCTCGGGGCATGGTTGCTTCGGGAAGTACCTGTGTCGCATAAACAGGGAGCCGGACGCTCGGTGTCACCACTGCGTCGACTGTCGGGAGGACACGGCGTGGCATACGCTGGCAGAGTGTGCCGCTTGGGAGGAGCCGCGCCGTGCCCTCATCTCAGGAGTAGGCAGACCTGTCGCTGCCGGCCGTGGTCGAGTCTATGATCGGCAGCGAGGAGTCCTGGGACGCGGTGGTTTCCTTCTGCGAAACAGTCGTCTCGCAGAAGGAGGCTGCGGAAAGGGAGAGGGAGATCTCGTCCCCTCACCCGGTCCGCAGCAGGCGCACCGGGCGTCGGCGGAGGGCGGACAACGCCCTCTTCCAGCCCCCCTAAATGGGTCCAGGGGCGACGGACTTGGGGACGTCCGTCGCCCCCCACACGTCAGGACCCGAGGCGGCGGCGCGTAGTGTTCCACGCGCGCCCCTCTTAGACGTCGCGGGGGGAGTTTAACACCTCACTCCCCCCCTGACACGAGGAGAGGCCCGCTGGAGCGGGCCAGCACCAGCCGGGGGTTGCGAAAGTATCGTTCGTTCCCGCGACCCCCGGCGTAGGTGAGAGAGGGAACACCGGGGTGGTTTTTAGTCAGTAAGAGTCTGACAGACCCCGCCGCCCGCCCCAGGGCGGCGGACATCCATGAGGATTTTCCACCCCGAAACAAAAAAAAAAAAAAAAAAAAAAAAGGAGCGTGTTCATGTATGATGTGAATAACAGCCGTTTGTTATCGTAGCGGTGGGTCAGCATCTCCCAGCAAGATGCGTAGTTCTCAGCACTGATGCCAAGATGCTGAACCAGTTTCTCCGCCTCACCCTTCAGTTTTGTTTTCAAGTGTTGCATTTTTTGAGCCTTCGAAAGTGTCGGATTGTTGTGTACACTTTCGAGCTAGAGGTCTCTAAAAGTCATCCACTGGTTATAGTTTCCATGAAATTCCGGTATTTGAATTTTAGGAGTATATTTCTCATAATGTGCATTGTTCCAGATGTTGTGTTGTAGTTTCCTTTTCAGGTCATCATAAAGGTTTTCTGCTGTGTTGTATTTCTGTTGGTAAATTGAGTCCTCCTCTTGCAGTATGTAGTCTAGTTCCCAATTTGCCTTTTCGATATGCTCCCATTTAGTTTTCAGGGCGCTTATGTTTTGTCTTCTAATTCTCATTTTTCCATCGGTACCGCCGATGCTATTTTTATCTTCTCCACAGTGCGTTCGAACGCTCTAAAGTTGCAGTATTGTTGACGCAAAAGATCTTGTTGCTTTTCCGTCGACTCGCTTGTTCCCCGAGGAGGTACGTGGAATTTTATATCGTCGAAAGTAAATTCTGATTGTCCCTTAACTTGCTTAGGCGTAGCAGGTGGTTGGTCCGTCTTACTAGTAGATGCAGACGGCAATTCCGATTTACGTTTCAACATGTCTTGCAGCACTTCTTCATACATCTTCTTCGTACTGTTGAAAATGCCGTCGTTGAAGTATTGAAGGCCTGTTGCTCCAGACTCTTCCAGTAGTTGATGGTTGTGAACAAACTTCTCCCAGTTCTTGTTCAGCCGAGAAAGACGCTCCTCCAGGTACGCCAAGTTCTTCCTGGTGGGACTGTCTTTCTTGTAGTTGATGCAAATAAGCTTCAAGTCTCTAAAGATAGTTTCTTGACGGCTTATCAGTTCCGTTACACTCTGAACCATGGTTTTTAGTTATTGGTTTGACCGTGGGTGCAGTAGAGTTGTATCACCGCAGGTACTAGTTCACCAAAGTTGCGAAGTTTCCGCAAGTTTTGGATATTAAGTGCGTCAGTACCCCGCTAACGCGATCCGCTCCTCTGGGACACCAGCTAGACCGATTCGCTAACGTTAACAGAGTAAATACGCACCTGTTACATCCGGCTCGAAGGACCACTTTTATGTATGGCTCAGAGGTAGCCAGTTACTTACAGTTGAGTTGTTGGTTGTGAGTTGACGAAAACCACAGACTTCACGATAATTTAGTTTATTCGTAAAAGTTACACGAATGTTCCGTTGGATGCTAATCCGCGGTTATAGCGCTACGGCAGCTATTGGTCAATTAAATAATTGTAATTATAAAAGTAAATAAAACGAGTAGCGAAAAGTAGGTCGCGGCGTTAGCAATTTGCTTGTACGTGAACCGTACAATGACTTATAATAACCTGAAATAATGTGTAATTACATAATTAAAACGTAATAATACAAAAGGAATAATGTAAAACATATATTTTTAATTACATAACTTAATTACAGGTATTCTCGTTAATCTGATTCAGATAATGACTCCATATCTGAGGAATATTCTGAATCATCAGAATCGCCACCTACTTCTATGATAAACCTATCAGTAATGGCAGCCATCTCGTCGACGACATACCTTTCATGCGCTTTTTTGTGCTTTCGGGCAATTTCATTTAATTCGGGCTTTAACATTGTCTCGTCTTATGAAATATTTTTTTATTTTAGCCAATCTTGGATTTGCCCTTTTCGACAACTAGAAGTAGGTAACGATTCCAGTTTCCTGGTGTGATATGGAGCATTATCTATTACAAGTACTGCATTTTCTTTTAATTTCGGAAAAATATTTTTTAACCAGTTTTCGTATATATCAGAAGTCTTCTCCTTGTGGTAATCAATAATAAGAGGGGCCCGTGGCTAAATAATAACAGCCGCACAGGTCGATCGATCAGGTTAAGCTACGCTTGCCGCGGTTGGTCTGTGGATGGGTTACCATCTTTACATACCGAGACCCCTCCGTGCCTCGGAAAGCACGTTAAGTCGTTGGTCCCGGCTGTCATTCGTAGATTTTTGACAGTCGTTACGGGTAATCAGAAGCCCGAGTCTGACAACCAGTCTTACCTAGGGGTATCGTATTACCCAGTAACTGGGTTGTGGAGGTCAGATAGGCAGTCGCTCCATGTAAAATACTGGTATTAAGCTGCAACCGGTTAGACTGGAAGCCGACCCCAACATGTTGGGAAAAGGCTAGGCAGATGATGATGATCTCCTTGTGGTAATCATCTAGCCCCTTTTTCGCTTCGAATATTAATAGACCATCATCCACGAAACCCTCTTCGCTTCCAACATGGGACACTACAAGTCGTCTCCCCTTGCCTGAAGGCCCTTTTAACCCAGTGGTTAACCCTTCTAAGAAAGCCTGACGTGATGATTTCACACTGGTGTCCACCCAGTGCTTATTCTCAGTATGGCCTAAAATGATTATTAGTATGTGTGTGAACAAAATAATAAAAAACATAAATACCTAATCTACATCTACGCTATCTACACTAATATTATAAAGACGAAAGATTTGTATTTTTGTATGTAAGTTTGTAACGAATAAACTCAAAAACTGCTAAACCGATTTCAAATTTTTTTTCACCATTAGAATGCTGCGCTATCCCCGAGTAACATAGGCTATATTTATTAATAGAAAAAAATAGGGGTCCCTACTAAAACTTCAATAATGTAACCCAAGGTGTAAAAAAATTAGGCAAAAAACGTCTTTCATCGCATGCGCTGCGGAAACTATTGATGATAGAACAAAAAAAATGTTCTACAATATTAAAGAACATATCAATATCTACAAAAAACTCCGCGATACCATATGCCCAACTATTGTAGTTATGTCACTATAACTACTTTTTGACATTTTAAAAGTTGACAGAAATGTCGACCAAAATCAGACCATGTTATCCATACCATTTTATTAATCCTTATCCAAATAAATCATTTCGTATTCAAGACTGTTTCAATACCTGTAGATTCATTTTTGAATTATTCAAATCGGACATTTCATTCAAAAGATATTACGAAATTAAAAATGTCAATCTAAACGAAAGTGGCCGGTGTGGTCCCCACGCAGCGCAGCGAGCAACGCGGCGAGCGAGGGGGCACCGAAGTGCGGGAGAGAGGCATGCACATCTATGAAATAGGTAACCGGGACGCAACCGACATTGAATGTTTTGACTTTTTTTATAGCACATTTTTTGTTTCAGTTAAAAAGCGTCTTTCAGAACTACTTATAAATTACTTTATTCAACCTTTATTATTTAATTTTTATAGTATTCTCACACTTTTTTTTAATAAGTATTTATCAAAACTTTATAATATTGCTTTATGTACACTGTGTTTTCTTATTTTCTCTGATTTGCACAAGACTTTTGATAAAGGAATTACGAGACCATGTGATTGTAGCAACAATCATCACCGGCCCCGCGGCCGGACAGCTCGGTCACATTCCGCGGATCCCGATGATACCGACGGATTTGCCTATATATTTTAAAAGGTTACAGTTTCCTGTAAAGATATCGTTTGCCCTTACAAATAAATAAATCCCAGGGACAAAATTTCTCGATGGTTGGCATCGACCTAAGAAAAGAGTGCTTTTCTCATGGGCAATTATATGTTGCCCTTTCTCGAGTAGGATTTCCTGAAAATCAATATGTTTTGTTGCCACCTACGAAAACCACTGCTAACATAGTGTACAGTGAAGCTTTAAGGTAAAAATTGCAAAATAAACAAAGTGAAAACATATAAAATTAAATAAAGCCTTAAAATAAAAATGTACATACAAAAAATGTAAATAAAGAAATGTACAAAAATAACATAAGTAAAATATATATATACAGGGTGTAACGGAAAGGGGGTATCAACCCTGAAGGAGGTGAATGTGCTCATGAAACTCAACAACTTTCCCCAAAGAACATAGGTCGAAATATGAAAAAAAAATTTGGCCCTCCCATAGTAAATCAATCAGCTGGTAGTCAGTTTTGTAAGGGAGGGCCAAATTTTTTTTTCATATTTCGACTTATGTTCTTTGGGGAAAGTTGTTGAGTTTCATGAGCACATTCACCTCCTTCAGGGTTGATACCCCCTTTCCGTTACACCCTGTATATACATAAAACAACAAAAAAATAAAATATTGAAAATATATTAAAAAAAAACTTAGGAAATACAAAACGGTATCTATACGGATAAAAATGTAAAACGTTGTAAAAAATATAAACAATGAAATGTTATGTTGCTATTTCGACATCAATGAAAATCAGCGTAAAGATTGAAGTCTTTGTTTTTAATTTTGAAGATTTGAACAAATTGAGTCATGGACGTTTTAATTAGCATATTTTTAAGTGATTGTAAGTATTTAATTTTATACTGCGTTTATCCCAAAATGCTTAAAAAATAAATGTCCACCCGTGCGAAGCCGGGGCGGGCCGCTAGTAATATAATAAAAACGACAGTCTCGAGAAACAAGGAAAATTAAATGCTAATGTTAGTACCAACCTTCATTAGGTAATCCACGTTTCATCTTGATAATAATTATATAGAGCGACCTTCCCTACGACACTGTTTTATTTTTTGCAAATAACGATGCCGCCATAAAGTTATGTCATCTCGGTCAATTAATACACTGCGGCGTTTTCTGGTTATGAACTTAAATCGAAGGTGTTTTAAAATTTTATGTAAAGTACTTCTT
Organism: Eremobia ochroleuca; assembly: GCA_949629135.1. Classification (NCBI taxonomy): domain Eukaryota; kingdom Metazoa; phylum Arthropoda; class Insecta; order Lepidoptera; family Noctuidae; genus Eremobia; species Eremobia ochroleuca. The sequence goes on along the minus strand of OX451386.1, from coordinate 24,311,039 downwards.
GAAAATGACTGAAGTTCTGGGTCATCATTTACGACTTGAAGAACCTAAAAATTAAATAATTGTGTAGGTAACTATGAACTTAAATTATAACTACACTTTGCAAGCATCATTACAATACCTGCCAAACTTAAAAATATTAAATAAACAGAATTAGCATTACCTTGTTCAAGGATGGTGATTCCTTTCTATAAAAGAATTGGTGGACTTTTCGACGTATAGCCGAAAGAGTGAAATCGTCCAATTTGTTTTTAAAATCTATTTTAGGGCCAGGTATTTTCGGATAGTAAAAATTTTCATTTTCTTTGAGCTCCTTCAGCACGTTGTAGATTGAAGCTCTGGATATGTTTAATATTTCGGCAGTTTTTAAAACACATTCGTTTTTTTTCGGCGTCTCGGTTGGAGATTCGGTTTTCTTTTCAGAATATACATATTTGTAAGCGTTCATGATCATTTCTTTTTCGGTTTGGCTAAATGATTTGAGCTTTCGTTTTTTTCTTGGCGGTACAGTTTCTTCATTACGCCTACGCGACGAAGTTGAAAGCTGAGCGTCCATCATAAATGGTTCAGCGAACACAAACGTAACGTAACAAACGTTTGGTAACCTAACAAAACCACAAAACTTGACAAAAAACAAACAAACTCAACGAAAATATAACAAATAGCACTTGAAATTGTATCAAGACGTAACGGACGCATTCGAACACTTCAGAGGTTGAAGGACGAATAAGGTAAACAAAACAAAATGGCGTCCACTGTTGTTCCTGTGAAAAGGGTTCGAACCTCTTTGGCATACCTAAAGTTGCAAGTAAATAAAAAGTCGAGTTTTGATGTACAGGTTTGAAACATATGCCAATCGATAGAGAAAATTATTACAAACAACAAATACTACTGACAAAAACGTCGTAAGTGATATACTTTCTGAGTTATTCCAGTTTGAAAATATAAAATATATTAAAAGACAAACTTCATTTAATAGATATAATAGTCCATTATCATCATTTTAAAGCATTCCGCGTCACTACTAGTAATAAATTGGGTTATCACAATAATAAAATAGTTTTAAATAATTTAATTATTTATTTATTTAATGTTGTTTATCTTTTTTATTACGGCAATCCAGTTTAATGTTAGTCACTATTACGTGGAATGCTTTAAAATGGATTTTTAAATCGTTTTAAATTGTTTTTTTTTAATCTTGTTTGTTTCGTTTTTGTGTTACTTTAAAAAAAGTAAAATACATTTTTGGTGAAATGTACAGACGCCAGCACATCAAGCTACCCGAAACTGTCAGATTTTCCCAATCAACTTTGAACCTTATGCTTTAGCGCTAAAGTTGAAAATCTATTAAAGAAATCTGACAGATTGTAGTAGCTTGATGTGCTGGCGTCTGTACATCAAACAAAGTCATTCAACTGATAATAATGGACTATTGAATCAATTAAATGGAGTTTTTCTTTTAACAATTTCATAAAAAAAAAAACTATTTAAAACGATTTAAAAAACATTTTAAAGCATTCCACGTAATAGTGACTAGCATTAAACTGGATTGCCGTAATAAAAAAGATAAACAACATTAAATAAACAAATAATTAAATTATTTTAAACTATTTTATTATTATGATAACCCAATTTATTACTAGTAGTGACGCGGAATGCTTTAAAATGATGATAATGGGCCATTAAATCAATTAAATGAAAATTTTCTTTTAATATATTTTATATTTTCAAACTGGAATAACTCAGAAAGTATATCACTTACGACATTTTTGTCAGGAGTATTTGTTGTTTGTAATAATTTTCTCTATCGATTGGCATATGTTTCAAACCTGTACATCAAAACTCAACTTTATAAGTGTCCAGCACATCAAACTACTACAATCTATCAGATTTCTTTAATAGATTTTCAACTTTATCGCTAAAGCATAAGGTTCAAAGTTGATTGGGAAAATGAGACAGTTTCGGGTAGCTTGATGTGCTGGCGTCTGTACTTGCAACTTTAGGTATGCCAGGCTTCATACAAAAATGTTCGATCTTCTTAAGGGTTGCCGTATTCAAAATCTAACATTTTTAAAACTACCTTACTATCACAATTATTTTAAAAATTGCAGTTGTTTGTATGGTGTCAAGTTCCATAATTGCCGTATTTTTTATGTTCTGCCGTTTCGTAAGAGAAAAGGGTTAAGACTGCCGTTTTAACGCGTACGAGAACAACACTGATGGCTTCTATCATTTTTTTTTGTTTAATTTTAAGGCATCGAAACATGATCAGATTACGCATGGCGTTGCGTGGTCAGATTTCCCTGGCAGTTTGTAGCACGTCGTACGGCCGTGTGTACGTACGTGAATTTTAAATGTAAAACTGAATGAAAATAAAAGTCGTCTAATAAAGATAAAAAGTTACGATTCAACAAACCGGTAAAAAAAAAAATGAAAAGTGTTTATTCCCAATAATACTTTACAATACATATTTCTTACCTCTGCCAAACTGCAAAGCAGTTTGTTGGCAGACGTAGCTCCGTTTTACATTTCTATTTAAATATATGTCGGAGAAGCACTATTCATCTCGACATCGTCATTAGTGGTCATAGGTTTAGTGGGCGTCATCGGGGTAAAATGCGAGCACAAAACAAAGTATTCACTGTTACATACAATTTAATGAAAAGTTTTACAATAATAAGAGTCACTGAACTTTGCAATTATGAATTAAAACGTTAATCAAATAATTATGTCCGAGCAGCAGGTTCGCGACACCAACCTTACTTTGCCACGAATAAACAATATTCCTTCTAACTTATGGACAATCCAACTCGATTTTCCAATACGTCAAATATTCCCGCTCTGCCAACGCACACCGCGCATGCGTGCAATCTTTCAAGATGGCGCCTCGACCCCGCTCGAGGCGTACCTCTGCTACATAAAAGTTTATACAAAATAGTAACTTTTAAAGAAATTACTACGATTTTACACAATAGCAAAATGTATCAAAACAAATTAAATTAAATTAAGATTTAACAAGTATTTTTAGTAAGCATTCGACATCTAGTGTTTTGAAACCAATAATCAACTTGATTCCGAATACATCCTCCGACATATATATATATATATATTTTTTTAGTGACACTTTTTCAAACAAAAACTGAAAAAAAAAACTAAATGGTAAAACAAAATAAAACAAACAGAAAATACTTAAAAACTATTGAGTTCAATATTAAATCAGACAAAGGTGCTATTTTCTTTTTTCTTTAAATATTCGCAACAGTGAGGCCCTGACAATATATCGCACCTTCGGTAAGACAAGGGCCGAAGTGCTAATTTTCAAATTTTTCAGGACGGACGGTTTAAGCTTTTTATATATTTATATTGTGTTTTTCTGCCCATATTAATGTAAATTAGTATTTTATTTTTAGCAGAAATATACCTTACACATTTGTGAATATAAATATGTAATTTAAAAGAGTGAGTTATATATTTATTTATACTATATTTAATGAAATATTAATCTATGCATACAATTATGCCCTTTTCCCACCAACATTTAAATTATCGTGCAATTGTGACCAAAGTAACACCATTATATTGAAATGATTTTATTAAATGAAAATACTACTTATTTTGTACTTCTTTATTATTCTTCTAAGGAACATCTTTATCACTAACAAAAAAACACTACAATTATAAAATTAACGAAAAAGGCACTTCTAAAAGGTTTACATTAAATCTATAAAATGGCATGTAACGGACGTATTGATTTTGGTTTTCCAGCTGCTTTTCTGATAGATTTCTTTTTTTAGTTGCGATGGAGCTCAGCTACCTTCAGGCTACCATCTAAGAACTCTCTGGTAGTATTAGCCCTTAAGTAATGACTTTCTGTACGTGGAATGTACTCTGTGTAATCATAAACTGATTGGATAACTTCAGCACTTAGTTTACAATTTTTACCGTGTTTGCCTCGATTATCTACAGCACTCATTCTCATAGTATTATAAGATATATTTTCAATGACATTACGTAAAGTTTTTTCTCCAATAGCAATTTAGCAGAAACTTCTTACAGATCCTAACTTCACGCGGGCGATGCCGCAACTGACCAATGAGATTTTGTCGCGCCAATATCATTGAAAAAACGAACGAATGGTACAAAGGCACTACTGCCCTCTGGCGAAAATAAACTGAATCTAGTGAATGTCTTTGTTCCTACAGGTAGAAATTAGTTTTTAAGGCACTTTGGCATATTTAACTCATTTTCAGAAATTTTAGCACTTCGGCCCTTGTCTTACCGAAGGTGCGATATATTAAAGACATACTTATGTAATTTCTTTTTAAAGGAGGTTTTCGTTACACAGCTGCTTATATCAACTGGAAGGTTATTAAAAATAGTTGGCACCAAAAAACTTCTACACCTTCTACCATAATAATTCTTACATGTGGGTACTACAAATCTTATCATATTATTATTATTGTTCCTTTGAGATCTTGTGCGCGTAATATTGTTTTTAAATTCATTGCTACAATACTGTTCTAACGCTACTGACAACACTACCCTCTCATGAACCGGCAGCATTTTACATTCCAAAAATAAATCTTCGTAATCACTACTTTTACAACGGGTTTTTATGTTTTTATCTACCAATAATTTCATGAATCTGATTTGTATTTTTTTTATTTTATCCAAATATGTTTTAAATGTATTACCATAGCACGCCAGCCCATAAGAAAGCAGTGAGTCCACCAGCGAATAGTAAACCATGTACAATGTTGCCCTATCCAGCACAAAACTAAGGTGGTGGAATTTCACAAGTACATATCTGAGTTTGTCACATAAGTGTATAATGTGTGTTTTCCATGAAAAACTGTTGTCTATGACTAAACCCAAGTACTTGTATTCCTCCACCACCTCAATGTTTGCACACTCACACAACGTCAGCTCACCACCGTGCAGACACTCATAGCTATGCCCCACTATGCGCGGCGGACGTTCGATTTTTTTAAGATAAGGCGATCGTATATGCATACATTTGGTTTTATTTATGTTTATTATGATGCCATTGTCGTGAGCCCATTTGATAATATTAGTGAAATCCTCGTGAATGTTACTTTCAATTACATTATCTTTATCTGCATAAACTAGACAAGTATCATCAGCATACATATATATGCGACACTTACGAACCACATTGCACATACTGTTGACATGCATGATGTATCCGACGGGACCAAACACGGATCCGGTTGGCACACCGCACGTAACGTGTCTGGCCTCTCCGACGACGCCGTCAATGACCGTTCGCAGCGTCCGGTCTGTAAGGTAGGCACGGAACCACCTGTTCAGTGGACCCGCAACCCCACACTCCTCCATGGCTTGAAGCAGCTGGTGGTGCCCCAATGTGTCAAATGCTTTTTTGAAATCAATGTAGACCACCACCACCACCTGCTTCCGCTGATCCAAACACTCATTGACGTCGTCCGCGAACCGCGCCAAGGCCGTCGCCGTGCTCCGCCCACGTCGAAAACCATGTTGTGCATTTGTCAGAATATTGTGTTTTTCCAACACTTACCTGATTCACAATAAACTTTTCCACTATTTTATTTATAACTGACAATAGGGCTATTGGTCTATAATTTGCGTAGTCACTATGTGAGCCTTGTTTAAAAATAGGTCTTATTAATGCTGCTTTCAGTTTCTCGGGGTACAACCCCTTTTCAATACATAAATTGATAAATAAAGCCATTACAGGGCTTAACTTATATTTTAATAATTTAATTTCCTTAACTCTAATTTTATCTACTCCGTCAGACTTATCGCAACTTAACAAGTTTATTATTCTTTCTATATCTCCGATAGATATAGAAAGAATAATAAACTTGTTAAGCTTTTTGAAACCGCAGTGACACAATACCGGATTCAACATAGCTAGACCTTTCCAAGAACCTATGACTACAGACATGTTTTATATCTAAGATTTCTTTGGTAAATGTTGAAAATTTATTACATATACTATCAACTGAGCATTCTGATTTTCCCAGGTACTTTAAAATAACAGAATCTATACTTCTTTTTTCATTTCCTATCCATGAATTAATTTTAGTCCAAATCTTTCTAATATTCTTTTTACATTTTTTTATTTCTTCTTGACGGTATTTATTTTTTGCTTTATTTATACATGTATCGTAGGTACAGACGCCAGCACATCAAGCTACCCGAAACTGTCAAATTTTCACAATCAACTTTAAACCTTATGCTTTAGACATAAAGTTGAAAATCTATTAAAGAAATTTGACAGATTGTAGTAGCTTGATGTGCTGGCGTCTGTACAACACTGCACAAAAGAGCTGGCAACATTATTTGTAAATTTGACATTTGCATGTCAATAATAATAATATAATAATAATAATAATAATATTCCACAACTTTCACACAACGCCATCTAGTCCCAAACTAAGCAGAGCTTGTGCTATGGGTACTAGACAACTGATAAACATACACATATATTTCTAAATACATACATATTATAGATAAATTACACCCAGACACAGAACAAATGATCGTGCTCATCACACAAACATTTGTCCTGGGTGGGAATCGAACCCACGACCTTGCGTATAGCAGTCAGGGCCACTGACCACTAGACTAACAGGCCTGTCAATTTGGTCTACGAGATTAAAAAACAGACTTCAAACTTGTTTTCATTAGGGCTGATTTTTGAATCAACAGATATTTTTTATTCTTGGAATAAAATTGACACCTGATAGTTTTGGTATGGAAGAACTGTCAAAAATAAAAAATATTCTTCAGATAAAGTTATCTGGCATTGAAAAATCAGCTCTTAATCAATTTTTAACACATGCACTGATAACACAGATGTGGTGGTGAAAGTTATTAAAATATTTCAATGCATTCAAAATGTGCACACATCATACTTCACTCATGTGCACCACTATCACTTCTCAGCCTATCATATTACATTTTTTTTAAATAGGCAAGCTAGCCCTCAAATTCGAAATTTCTTAAGTTTTTTGTAAATTGCAGTGCTGTTTTATGTTGGGCATGTTGATCATAATTCAAGTCGCGGCAATGAATTACTAAGC
>OX451386.1:24251809-24303754 GCA_949629135.1 Eremobia ochroleuca | reverse complement strand
ACAACATTTATAAAATATTATTTATTCACGTCATTTTCTTGCAATAATAGTATTTATGATCGTTTCGACGAGATGAAATATAGCGATGTCTTCATCGTGTCCCATCACTGGCTTACTTTATATCAAGTATTTGGCGTTGGGGGCACGAAAAAATTTTCTGGCGTTTTTCTTTCTATTTAATATAAAACAAACAAGAACTTATTATGTGTGAAAAAGTTAAAAATATGGCTTATAACAGGGCAATTTTCCATAAAACCAAAATAAAAGGTCTTGTAAAAGTCGTAAATTTATTTTATACTATTATTACTTCTAATCAAGTAGTGGCGCTGAGGGCACGAAAATCTCGAACTTGTATACAAGTGATTGGCGTTCAAAAGGTTAATCAACAATCTTGACATGTGTCTTTTATGAATTTTGCAATTTCAAATAATTAAACGGGGTTATTTATACAATTTAAAATACGAAATACCATTATTATAATATTATATTCATGGCTCTCTGTTGAGGTGGTTCGAGAGTTATTTAATTAATCGTTCTCAAATAGTTGCCTAGGCGGGTTATTAATCTGTGCTCTGTTTTCTCTCCTGGTTCTGGTGTTCCATAGGGCTCTAAGCTGGGCCCTTTTGCTCTTTTTGAATCTTTTGTATCTTTGTATCTTTTTTAAGAAAACGTTGCCCCACACTAGGAATTTCTCCTGTATTGTGTGTGTAACGATCTTTTAGATCGAATTAATTAAAATTGTTTAGCCTACGCTGACGATCTAAAGATAGACTGTAGGATATCGAACTCAAGTGATTTTATGAACCTTGAAGGACATCTTGATATCCTTCAAGAATGGTGTTTGAACAACACAATGACGCTCAATGTTAAAAAATGACAGACAATTACATTCACGTATAAAGTGAATTACATTAAATTTGATTATCGTATTGATGGATCAGTACTGAGCAGTGTCGGTCATCCATGAGCTAGAGGTACTCTTCGATACAGCACTATCTTTCCGCGATCATATAGATGGTATAGTGCCTAAGGCTAAAAGTATGCTTGGCTTTATAATCCGTACGTCGAACCTTTTCGTAATTATAGTAGCATTATTTTACTTTCCAACGCACTAGTAAGGAGCTCCTTGGAATATTGTTCCACTATTTCGTCCTCCCATCATTCAACTTATTCTAATAGTGTTGAATCTGTCCAGGCCCGTTTTGTTAGGTATGTATGTGTGAAGAACGGGATCCGTAAAGCTATGCCTGATTACAATGACAGGTTAAGGCACTTTAAAATGATTAGCTTAAAAGAAAGACGTGGCCATTCTGACTTACTAATCCCTACTATCCATACTATTCCCTACTATTTTCATCACTACATAGTATAAAACAAAGACGCTTCCCTGTCTGTCTGTCCCTATATATGCTTAGATCTTTAAAACTACGCAACGGATTTTGATGCGGTTTTTTTAATAGATAGAGTGATTCAAGAGGAAGATTTATATGTATAATACATGCATAATATAGTAGAGAAACACTGATAATTTTAGAGGTTTCTAATGTGATGTCGTAAATAAACACATTTTTTTGCGCTTACATTGTAAACGCTGGCTGAACCCTTCGAGGTTATTGCACACCTTAAAAAGTTATACAAAAAAGTCCGCGATGGTATATGTCTATCTCTTAGGGATAACTCACAATAACCATTTTTTATCCTTAACTTTTTACGAGAAATAATGGCTTATTTAAGAAGCAATTTTAGGCAATACAGCATTAATCCTTATCCAATTAAGTACCTTAACCTTCAAGCGGGCGCGCGGTCATTTGTAACGCCAGCGGGCGCGCGTAACCTAAAAGACCTATAGGATATTTCAGGGATTTAAAACACTAATTATTTAATATTTTTTGTATTTATCACATTATGATTATGTTAGGACATAAACAAAATTATAAAATCAAAATAGTATTCTAATTTACTTTGGATTTGTAAGCAATTTGGCATCATAAATGTATCGAGAATCGATCGTATCGCGGTCGATTCGACGCCGCGCGACCGCTTGAAGGTTAAAAACATTGTGCATTTCATATAGATCATTATGGCCCTTTACAGCATGTAATTTAAATGAATATTTTCGAAGATATTACAGATTTAAAATGCGGGCGTTACCAGCCGGGGAGTCGGCCGGTGGCGCTTGAAACTACCCAACGGATTTTGATGGTTTTTTTTTAAATAGATATAGTGATTCAAAAGGAAGGTTTATATGTATAATACATGCATAATATAGTAGAGAAACACTGATAATTTTAGAGGTTTCTAATGTGATGTCGTAAATAAACACATTTTTTGCGTTTACATTGCAAACGCTGGCTGAATCCTACGAGATAGATCAAAATAATGTACTACAGTATTGTACACCTTAAAAAGGTCTACAAAAAAATCCGCAATGGTATATGTCTATCTCTTAGGGATAACCCACAATAACGATTTTTTATCCTATACTTTTTACGAGAAATAATGGCTCTAAAATTATCAGTGTTTCTCTACTATATTATGCATGTATTATACATATAAACCTTCCTCTTGAATCACTCTTATTTATAAAAAAAACCGCATCAAAATCCGTAGCTTAGTTTTCAAGATCTAAGCATAGTACATAGAGACAGACAGACAGCGGGAAGCGACTTTGTTTTATACTATGTAGTGATCAGCATTGCACCCGTGCGAAGCCGGGGCGGGTCGCTAGTTAATGTTATAGTGTAACAGTGAAGCTTAACATAATTATGTAGTAGGTATATTGAGTGAGTGATAGTGAGAAGCTGATAACAGATATAAGGTAAGATTTTATAATAAATTAATAGCTATACACTTATTCATTTACGTAGTTTATTAGGCAGATAAATTATAATTACTGTGTTATGTTAACATTGGACAGACACCATAAACCCAAGTTAATATCTACGGATTGATCTAATCCTATATCTATTTACTTAAATTCGTAATAATAAATTATACTAGACATATATTATAATAAAATCGTAACAAAGTTGTGATAATGTTTTTCCTGGTTAAAGACAAACTACTGAATAGAAAATTACAGAATAACTACTGAATTAACTAAACGACCGACCAGATTGTAACGAAATGTTGAAAAGAAATATTGTTATTAAATAACCACCTTATATTTATTACCTATATGTAATGATATACGTATAAGGCAGATTTTTATTAGCTACTTTCTTTTTGTGGGGTTATGTGTAGAGATGGCAATAACGGCTGTTTTTCAATAATTAATTATGCATATGATTCTATATCACTAAGACATACTCCCCTTAAAAGGAAAGCAACTAATAAAGTAAAGTAAAGTAAGTTATGATTAAAAAAATATTTTTCATTCAAGAAATGCAATTGTTTTATTTTTTCCTAACGCTTGTGTACGCAACTGTACCATATTAATAAATACTATATTGGAAGGTTAAGAACGTTTCTTAGATATATGGCACGGCCGCTTTTTTGTAGCCATCCGAACTTGGTCGGGTTATGTAGGTTTTCGATGCTTCGTCAGTATTATAATTGTTTTTCTTTAATTACTGAATTTAATGACATGAAATTTTGCATGTGAATAGTTGAATGAATACACTAATTATTAGCATACATTTTACCATGCAATTCCTTTAGAACGTCGTGATATTTGACTGCTTTGTAAACAGAGATCTATTCATGGTAAATTGTCCTATAACTCTTTAATTACTAACGGAACATCATTGATACTTGGCAACATGTTGCAGACACTTACAAGGTTTCTATAAACGTGAAAATCTAGACCCCAAAGTGCATACTTTAAGAACTAAGACCTAATAAGCGTATTTTACGTTTATATTTTTATCTTTTAAGCCCTACGATTTTTTCTAAATCTGTTTTTTAAACAAATATAAACAAATTCAAAACAACGTATGTAAAAATCTACAGCTCTCTATGTAAGCGCTTTATATGAAAACTAGCTAATGGCCAAACGTTCGCGTAGCGGAAACTTGAATTTCTCCGAAGTTTATGCATGCACTAATTTTATTCATACATACACAATTACACACAAATACACAATAATTTTTGGACACATCTCTTTTCTTCTAAAGTCTATGGATTAAAAAAAGTTCCGCCAGGACAACGTTCGCCCAGCGGAATCAGTTTTTGGTGAATTTCTCCACAATGGCTGCGTGCACAATTTGTTTTTTACCATACACAATTATACGACGTCATACACTAAATATCTGCATAATTAAAATCTTTAAATTCAACAACATTCCGCTGCGCGAACGCACACCCCGCCGCCCGCCCCAGGGCGGCGGACACCCATGAGGAATTTCCACCCCGAAACAAAAAAAAAAAAGGTTAGGTTATTTACGTCATTATTATTAATAATAACGGTAACTCCTTTTGTTTATTTTGTAATAAGTAAGTACTTAGGTTGTTTATTTTCTTCAGCCAATTCAAATAAAGTAACTAGATTTCAATGTTTTTTTTATTTTATTCTTTTTTCATATGTAAAATTGTGTAAATAAGAACCATTGTTTTTAACCGACTTCAACAAAAGGAGGAGGTTATCAATTCGACTGTATTTTTTTTTTTTTTTTTTTTTTTTTTTAATGTTTGTTACCTCATAATAACCGACTGGGTGAACCGATTTTCATGATTCTTTTTTCATTTGAAAGCTGGTGCTTCCCGTGTGGTCCCATTGTCACCATTTCAATATCTGATGATGGCATCTTGTAGAAATCGAGGGAACTCTTCAATAAATAACAGCAGATTAACCGCGATTGTTGCTATAGCATATCTAAGCATTGTTTACACCATCACACAACATAATATCACGCCTGTACTCACTACAAAGGTTATAATTTTTTTTTATTATAATAGTAATTAATACCAGTAAAACAACCGCGATTGCTGCTATCGCATATGTATGCACTGTTTACGCAATCGCACAACATAACATCACGTCTGTACCCTATAAACGCAGATGCAGCTTCCTGTCACTGATATTTACATAGCAAGTAGTGTTTATATGAATTTGATTGGGGTAGATATAACTAAAAAGTGAAAAATAAAAAATTTTATATAAAAAAAAACAACCGACTTCCAAAAAACACTACAAATTGAAAAATAATTTTAATTTCGGAAGTCGGTGTCAAAAAACCAAAATGCGGAACCAACGACACCGACTTCCAAAATTAAAATTATTTTTCAATTTGTAGTGTTTTTTGGAAGTCGGTTGTTTTTTTTTTATATAAAATTTTTTTGTTAATTTTTTTCATTAATTTTGTAGTAGGTTTGCATATTTTCGTAATACGTGGTATTCATTATTTTTTGCTTCATTTACAAGTAAAACAGTGTAAATAAGTTATTTTCGTAATCCGTAGTTTTTTAATTTTTTTACTTTATTTACGTTCATAAGTAAAATATAGTGCAAATAGTTACAGCGGTTTTGTTCATTTGGTTCAATAAAAGTAGTTTTTAAATTCAACAATTATTATTATTACTGTGAGTGTGAAGATTATGTAGGTAATTTCTTTTTTTCGGTTTTCCTTCTTAGTTAGTTTTAATCATGATCTGGCTCATTTATGCGGCCTACCAAATGTCCTTTCATTGGTATTGTTCGTCGAATCGTAAGGCTCCTCAAGTTCTGAGTTGAGCTGCACGATTTTTGACAAATGCGTGCACTGACTGGACAGGTCCGCTCAATCTGTGTGGTTCTTTACTTAAAAGACCATTTCAGACACCAATCTACATGGTCTTCACATTATCTGACCAAGATTATGTCTGGACTTTAAAAGTGACTGTGACCTCTGAGTTTGTTTCGGCCTTTCTTCTCAGAGTAGTCAGATAGGAAACGCCGACCTCATCTAGTTTAAAAAAATATGATTGACATGTAAAAGTGTTTGTACAAACCTACTTACAGAAAATAAATCATTTATCATTTATCAACTAGGCACATTTTTGATTCGTGTAGGTCAGGTAGAAGATTTTCTTTTGTTTAATTACGTATTTCTTTTCATTCTAATATGCCTAGAAAACGCAAATCTAATCTAGCGCGTAGTTCTAGCAGAGCTCGCGCTGCCAAAGTTGCTAGAAGCCAAGAGTCTGAAGAGCAGACTGAAACCCGTTTGGCTTTAGATGCTGAGCGTCACGCAGCTCAAAGAGCTGCTGAGACTGAAGGGCAAAGTCAAGCGCGTCGGCTTTTAGATGCCGAACGTCACGCAGCTCAAAGATCTGCTCAGAGTCAAGGGCAATATGAAGCGCGTCGGCTTTTAGATGCCGAACGTCACGCTTCTCTTAGAGTCGCGGAAACATTAGAGGAGACTCAGGCCCGTCAAATTTTAGATGCCGAACGACATGGAGCTCAAAGAGCCGCTGAGACCTTGGAGCAAAGTCAAGCACGGCAACGATTAGATGCCGAGCGTCACGCATTTCAAAGGGCTGCTGAAACATTAAAGCAAACTCGGGCACGTCGGCTTTTAGATGCTGAGCGTCATGCGTCACTGATTGCTACAGAGTCCCATGAAGAATCACAAAGACGACGTGTTTTAAATGCTCAACGTCAGTCACAAAGAAGAAGTGCATTTACACGTAGTACATGGGAGGCGTTTCAAGACGCTGCTTTTGATTATGACCCTTTGATCGATTATTTTAATCATCGATTAGTTCTCATAGGACGGATGGATAAAAAATGTACACATTGTAAATCACTAAAATGGAAAGAGGAAACTCCGGGTATGTGTTGTTCTAGTGGTAAAGTTTCAATTCCATCCGCATCCATTCACTTGATGAGCCAGAGGAACCCCTAAAATCCTTATTTTTGTATGATAGCAATGAGTCGCGGCGTTTTTTAAACAGAATAAGAAAATATAAGAGGTAATGAAGTAAGAGGCAATTGGAGTGAAGAATCACTAAAAGCAGCCATAAGTGCTGTACAAAATAATGAATCTTCTGTTCGTGCCGCAGCTATCTAGTACAAAATTAAAAAAAAAAAATGTAAAAAAAGAAAAACTAAAAAAATTCGGTAATAAAGTGGCAAAAAAGAATACTGTTCGGCGCGCTAACAAAAGAAAAGCTATCCGAAGACTATCTGATGGCAGTGACGACGTCCTGTTAAAAATGATAGCAAATCAGAATATGAAAAACAAGTTAAATGAAAGAGATAATTTTCGTGGATGTGGAGAAAATTTTTATGAAACCCTTCTCTTTGAGGACTGGCTTCAATGCACGGTGTGGCAATTTTGGGTACACGAAATTTGCACTGAATTTGAAGACGTGCTCGAAACGTGGTGCAGAGAAAAAAAGGCTGTTAAAAATAGGAAATAAGACCAAAAACTACGTTAAAATTGGAATTAAGGATATGGCCATCTTATCTCGTATGCCATGGTCATCACACCCGGACAACTCGGGAGAGATGGTCAATCGTGAATTTAAAAAAAAAAAATTGTGATCTCATAGAAATTGTTATTTGTGTTTCTAGTTAGTTTTTTTAAAGCTTAATTACAAATAAAAATTTCTATAATAATATGTAAAGTTTTTTTTTTTTAACAGCATTTTAAAATAATTATGGCCAACTACCCCGAAATTACCCTAAGAAAGAGTGTGATGATGATACAGATTCGTATAAAGTTTTTAAAAAACTTAATAAGAAATGTTTTAAAAGAAAGAAATACATAATTAAATTGAACATTACCTAACATTGTTTTACTGTTTAATAATGTAAATTACATTTCGTTTATCTACTTAACTGCAAGCGAATATGTAATTCACATTTTAAAATACCCTAAAAATATCTCAGCTGGAAGTAGGCGACGTACGTATTATAAGTAGCTAAAGAATTAGATTGTGTTGGCATTAGTTCCAAAACCCGTGTCCAAAGAGCGACACTTGAAGTTTCTCATTTTGATCGCTGAGATAGAATTCCATATATACAACGTGTAACGTTAAATGCGCAAAACCTGAAAATAGTTTGATCAGAATAACGACCAGAATTAAGTGAACCACTTTTTAATAGTATGTTACATTTTTCAAAAAATCTTCATTAAAAACGTTGCCGTGTCTATTTATTAATAGATCAAGCAAGCCAATGTCAGCGCGGCGCAGCGGCCCGGTGACGACTCCTTCCTCGATAAAGCGTCGTCGCAGACGCAACAAACGATCAAAATGGCCAGTAAAACTAAAACAGCACTAAAACCTTTACAATTTTTTTAACGACTTATAGTCTCTCTGAAATAGGTCAGTTGAATTAAAAATCAATTGGGGTGTTTTTGCGCATTTACCGTTACACGTTGTATAAAAGTACTTTGTGGAGGAAGGCGATTATTTCTTTCAAGTTGGTCTAAAGTAGGTTACAGAGCAAGCAGAAAAATGTACGGCGATGAGACTATACATAATCTACAAAGAACGATCATACGGACAATATTCTGACAAATAAATTATTATTATATTATTATTATGATAACCACAAGAATTACGTCACTAATGTCATCTACAACAGTATCTGTCACATACTATTTGGTCTTGTATGCAAACAGAAACCTTATTGTTGATGATATGCAAGACATTCACCCTTAGGCTTCTGTACATGACGCCAGACCGCAATTTTTGTGTATACAAATGAATATCGCATCAATGCCATGCACACGCGGTTCCGGCGTCATATACAGGAATGGCCTAGGTCTTAGGGTGGTAAGACAAATTTTATGGCCACAATAGTTGTATGCACCTTATCGACAGTCTTGCCGTCCTTCTCGATGGGCGTCTGCGCGAACACGGTCATAATCTCGGCGATGCCTCCGTTGCTGATCCAGATTTTGGAGCCGTTGAGGACGAAGTGCTTCCCGTCGGACGACAGCACCGCGCGCGACCTGCAACACACACTCGTCAGACTCTCCCCGGCCGGCCGCACGCCACCGCACGTCACTGTACGCACTTGATGGAGCCGGCGTCAGAGCCGGAGGACGGCTCGGTGAGGCAGAAGGCGGCGTACTCGCCGCCCGTGACGCGCGGCAGGTAGTGCGCCTTCTGCTCGGGCGTGCCGAACAGCAGGATGCCCTTAAAGCCGATGGACTGGTGCGCGCCCAGCGTGATGCCCACGCCCAAGTCGTGCGCGCCCACCACCTCCACGAGGCGCGCGTACTGCGTGTTGCACAGGCCCAGGCCGCCCAGGTCCGCCGGCACCTGCAGCCCGAAGGCGCCCAGGTCCCACAGCCCCGACAGCGTGTTCTGCTCGATCTGCGAGTCCGCGTCATTCTTGGCGGGATCGTTCACCTGCACCACAAAAATTACCATTGTCACTTACTCTCATTATTTTGTTGGTTGTTGTAACGATAAAAATGTGTGCGCCACAGACTTATACAAGTTGTAACTTAAATAACGCACAACCTCTTAAGGGGTCATTGTACTCATCATTATGAACAACTTTTACTATGGGACCAAACCGGAAATCGCGAAAAAAAAATCAGCTGTTCCCTACATTTATGTTCGCATAACTCGTCAAAATGTAGGGAACAGCAGATTTTTTTTTTCGCGATTTTCGGTTTGGTCCCATAGTAAAAGTTGTTCATAATGATGAGTACAATGACCCCTTAAGAGGTTGTGCGTTATTTAAGTTACACCTTGTATTGGCCATACCACGCAAGTGTATGTGCTTCCCGTGTAAAAAGGGAGTAAAAATGACTTCCTTAGCGCCATTTCCATTCAGTCCGCGCTCAAACGGTCTCGGTGCCAGAAGTCAAACGAAAACAAAAAAATGCCAAATTGTGCGGTATTGCGATGTAAAAACTACACAAAAAAAGTGGGACGAGATAGTGGAAACGTTTCCTTTCATCAGAAGTCATTTCTTTTATTAAATTGTGTGTTTTTTTTATTGAAAAATCAATTATTTTATGTTTATTGTAGTTTTACAATGATAATTATGTAACTTAGTGTGTATCGGATAAATCATAGTACATTGCTGTGTTTAGTTACAAGGCTGTATGTAGGGTAGGGCGTCTGTTAAAACGCAATGAAAATTAAAATGATCGATATTTTCACTTGTCGCTCAGCTTCGTGGTACGATCGCTATTCTTTTTTTCTGTCAAATAAAGCAAATAGTGTTGTACACACAGGTTGAACAGTTCTCGATTCTAATCGAGTTTGGAAACAGAGGAATGATAATATTTGCGTTGGGTATTTTGTGACATGAAAATAATTTTTTTAGTGAAATGTTTCAATTTGTGATTTTGTTTTGAATATTATCTTTATATTATTATAAAGCTTACGTGTCACGTTTTTTGTCCGCGATGGACTCATAAACTACTGAACCGATTTTAAATTTGATTTGCACATCGTGTGCAATTTAATCCAAATTGAAAGATAGAATAGCTTACATCTCAATTTATAGTCGCAATATTATTGCAAATAATTATTTGTCTAAATTATCTGTTAGCTCCAAACGATTCTAACAGATGGCGTTATCTGTTGACTGGATTGAGTAAGTATTCAATAGATGTCTCTATGTTAAAAATACTAACGTTTCATATTTGACGGCACGGTTGGCGCGGTGGTTAAGCGATTGACTGCTGCGCTGCGTGTCGCGGGTTCGATTCCCGCACAGAACAAATATTTGTATGACCTACATGTATTTGTTCCGAGTCTGGGTGTTTTTCTATCTATAATATGTATGTATTTACAAAAAAAAAAATTGTATATAAGTAGTTTATCAGCCATCTTGTTACCATAACACAAGCATTAGGTTGCTTAGCTTGGGACAAATGGTGCTGTGTGAAATGTCCAGGGATTTATTATTATTATTATTATTATTATATAAGCTACAATTTAATAGCATAACCACCACGTGTTGTTGAGGGTTAGGTATAACCTAATTGTAATAAACGAAATAAAGTGAAATTCATTTTTTTTTACTTTTTCAATTTTTGGTGTTAGCATAGGCGGCCACGTGTTACTTAGACTGAAGTAAGTATAAATTAAATTCATATCATAGTGAAGATAATACAGTGAAATTATTCCTGCATTTTAATTATTAGTGCTTCATTGTTTAAAACTCATTAATTAAAATACATCATGTAAGTATTTTTACATAGTTAAGTATATTATTAAATTTGCTATGCATCAAATCACACTGTATGGTATATGTATTTTGATGGTCATGAGATACTAAGGCTCCGGGATCTAAATGAATCTGGTGATCCATCTATTTATTATCCGCTTGTTTCTCATGTTATTGATTTATTATATTGTTAATATTTAATCGATTTACAAAAATGTTGTTACTATTTTGCAGATAATTTAACGGAGATTAATAACGCTATCTCTAAAAGTTTAATCAACTTTTAGAGATAGCGTTATTAATCTCCGTATATACATATATAAGGTCCCATTAAAATAGTTGGACAAATTTTAATACAGCGTTCAGTACGTCTAACCAAAGATATCCAAGCAAAAAAAACAATAATTAAAGTGATTTTATTTTGATCGAAAATAATAAATTGTTCGGCACCACAGCCGGCACTCTAGAATAAACCCATCCTTATGGGTAGGTACTTGCACCCGGGCGGCCAGTACTGTTAGGGCCGACACATATGGCGAGGTGCTTCGCAGCGCGGTTGTCAGTGACAAACAAAAATCAACATTGTGAGCCTTAAAATAAAGTCGAAAATAAATAACCTAAGACGCGCAATTTGAAAACAGGCTAATATTGGGGGTGAATAAACTTTCCTTGAACACATGATTATGAACCGTCTAGGTACGAAAAGAAAAGATTCTAATTTCCCATCACACGTTACCAGGCTTTGGACTGTCTAATTGCGTGCTGAACTGTTATCAAAGTATTAAAGCAAATGCAGAAAGTTGTAAACAAACAAGCGCGCAGTGGATACAATGTAGTGTTATGAATCTTTTTTATTTATTTAAAGTTCGATAACAGTAAAACACTGAATCAGTCATGGTTAAAAATTAGAATCAGCCCTATTTACAATAATTAATATAAATACTACTTACTCTACGACGATAGGTGGATAGGTACGTAATTACATTCATTGTTGAACGTGCCTACCGTTTTGAGCGATGCACTTGCGAGCGCGTTTAATTTCTTTGCACTATTAAAAGAGTGTCACTTTCACTTTTTATTGTTTCAAATGCGAGGGTGATTCGCGTACATAGCTCATTCACGCTGGCTATTAAGTGTCCATTTTCACCGTACAATAAATCTTTAGCACGACCCCAGAAATAAAAATCAAGCGGAGTCAAGTCCAGGCTCCTAGCAGGCCACGGGACAGGACCACCCCGAGCAATCCACCGGTCTCCGAACCGAGAATTGAGATAGTCTCTTACGTTTCTAGCGAAGTGTGCTGGCGCGCCATCATGCTGGAAGTAGAGGTCACGCCAGACTACCAGGGGTACATCTTCTAACATTGTTTCAACATCGTTACGTAACAAGTCTATGTACGTATTATTGTTTAAACGGTTAAGAAACAGGCCCTAAAACTTTATTGTCTAGCACTCCTACACATTTACACTAAACCGTGTTTGGTAATAGTCCGGTCTCACTTTATTTGGGTTAATAGTTGTCCAGTAATGGGAATTATGTATGTTAAATAACCCAACACGTGTAAAAGTACATTCATCAGTCCAGAGAATGTGACGTTGGGGTTGTTGCAGTAGCCACCTACAAAATTCAGTTCTTGCACACGAGTGCAATGATATGGGTGGTGGCCTTTATCAAGAAGGAGCTTCTTCCACACGTAAAAATCGCTGACGTTGAATACACGACCGGCATCGGCAGTGCTCGCCGTGGGGTGTATTCTAAAGAAATCTAAAACGTCTTCTTCAAGGCGCACCGGATAGCGCGGTCTTCCTGCGTCAACCGCTGGTGGCATGAAGGTGCCACATTCACGATGGCGCTGTACTGCTCTCAGGATTATGGTGAGGCTCGGCCGCCTTCCAAATCTTTCTTGATAAAGGATTTGGGCTTGTCGTAAGCTTTCGTTGCACTCACGATAACACAGGACCATTTCCAAGTATTCTTGGTTGCTGTACGCGTAATAAGGCATTGTTGTCGATTGTGATAACTACGTAACAACACACACGCAGACTTTCATGTAACATGTTCTGTTGGCTCGGTTGCGCGACGAAAACTGAAATGGCTTCATTGTCAATTTGTCATATTTTACGTCAGTGGCCCTTCGCCCCGGGCATCCCCGCGGCGAAGGGCTATGTTAGAGTGAGATGGCATGAGTTGGACAATGAAACCGGCGGGTGGTGACATGGCCACGTGCGCCTGGACCATTATTTCGTAGAATCAGAATTTATGAGATAGCAGACATGGATGTGTTTATGCATTGGGTAACCAAAATGTTTAGTGCATTTTCGCTAACTGATTTTTTTTTTTTTTTTAAAGTATCTAATGCATTTTTCTTATTTTTTTTTTTACCATTGTCCTTATTTTGGTGGTCTGAATGATTTGTAAAAGTTTGTCCACCTATTTTAATGGGACCTTATATATACAACGTGTAACGTTAAATGCGCAAAATCTGAAAATAGTTTGATCAGAATAAAGAGCAGAATTAATTGAACCACTTTTTAATTTAGGTCACATTTTTCTAAAAAATCTTCATTAAAAACGTTGCCGTGTTTATTTATTAATAGGTCAAGCAACCCAATATCAGCGCGGCGCGGCGGCCCGGTGACGACTCCTCCCTCGATAAAGCGTCGTCGCAGACGCAAGAAACGGTCAGAATGGCCAGTAAAACTAAAACAGCACATAAAACCTTTACAATTTTTTGAATGACTTATTTTCTCTGTGAAATAGGTCAATTGAATTAAAAATTAGTTGGGGTGTCAGATTTTGCGTATTTAACGTTACACGTTGTATATATATAGGGTCCCATTAAAATAGGTGGACAAACTTTTACAAATCATTTACATCACCAAAATAAGGACAATGGTAAAAAACAAAAATAGAAAAATGCATTAGATACTTAAAAAAAAAAAAAACAGCGAAAATGCACTAAACATTTTGGTTACCCAATGCATAAACACATCCATGTCTGCTATCTCATAAATTCTGATTCTACGAAATAATGGTCCAGGCGCACGTGTCCATGTCACCACACCCACCGGTTTCATTGTCCAACTCATGCCATCTCACTCTAACATAGCCCTTCGCCGCGGGGATGCCCGCGGCGAAGGGCCGCTGACGTAAAATATGACAAATTGACAATGACGCCATTTCAGTTTTCGTCGCGCAACCGAGCCAACAGAACATGTTGCATGAAAGTCTGTGTGTGTGTTGTTACGTAGTTATCACAATCGACAACAATGCCTTATTACGCGTACAGCAACCAAGAATACTTGGAAATGGTCCTGTGTTATCGTGAGTGTAACGAAAGCTTACGACCAGCCCAAATCCTTTATCAAGAAAGATTTGGAAGGCGGCCGAGCCTCACCACAATCCTGAGAGCAGTACAGCGCCATCGTGAATATGGCACCTTCATGCCACCAGCAGCGGTTGACGCAGGAAGACCGCGCTATCCGGTGCGCCTTGAAGAAGACGTTTTAGATTTCTTTAGAATACACCCACGGCGAGCACTGCCGATGCCGGTCGTGTATTCAACGTCAGCGATTTTTACGTGTGGAAGCTCCTTCGTGATAAAGGCCTCCACCCATATCGTTGCACTCGTGTGCAAGAACTGAAGAGTGAAGACTACACGCCACGAGTGACATTTTGTAGGTGGCTACTGCAACAACCCCAACGTCACATTCTCTGGACTGATGAATGTACTTTTACACGTGTTGGGTTATTTAACATACATAATTCCCATTACTGGACAACTACTAACCCAAATAAAGTGAGACTGGACCATTTCCAAACACGGTTTAGTGTAAATGTGTGGGTAGGAGTGCTAGACAATAAAGTTTTAGGCCCTGTTTCTTAACCGTTTAAACAATAATACGTACATAGAATTGGTACGTAACGATGTTGAAACAATGTTAGAAGATGTAGGTACCCCTGGTAGTCTGGCGTGACCTCTACTTCCAACATGATGGCGCGCCAGCACACTTCGCTAGAAACGTAAGAGACTATCTCAATTCTCGGTTCGGAGACCGGTGGATTGGTCGGGGTGGTCCTGTCCCGTGGCTGCTAGGAGCCTGGACTTGACTCCGCTTGCTTTTTATTTCTGGGGTCGTGCTTAGTGTACGGTGAAAATGGACACTTAATAGCCAGCGTGAATGAGCTATGTACGCGAATCACCCTCGCATTTGAAAGAATAAAAAGTGAAAGTGACACTCTTTTAAAAGTGCAAAGACACGTAATTAAACGCGCTCGCATTGTGCATCGATCAAAACGGTAGGCACGTTCAACAATTAATGTAATTAGGTACCTATCCACCTATCGTCGTAGAGTAAGTAGTATTTATATTAATTATTGTAAATAGGGCTGATTATAATTTTTATCCACGACTGATTCAGTGTTTTACTGTTATCGAACTTTAAATAAATAACTTTTCGTACCTAGACGGTTCATAATCATGTGTTCAAGGAAAGTTTATTCACCCCCAATAGTAGCCTGTTTTCGAATTGCGCGTAAATACAGAATGATGTTAAGGGTCGGCACTCATATGGTGAAGCGCAACGCAGCGCGGTCGTCGCTGACAAACAAATATTGACCTTGCTGTAGTTGACATAAGGTTGAGATTAAATAAACTTCCATTAGCTCGAAAGCGTTTCTAAGCGGAAAAAGGTGCGCGTCTTAGGTTATTTATTTTAGACTTTTTAAGGCTCGCAATGTTGATTTTTGTTTGACACTGACAATCGCGCTGCGCAGCACCTCGCCATATGTGTCGGCCCTAACAGAACTGGCCGCGAGTGCAAGTACCTACCCATGAGGATGGGTTTATTCTAGAGTGCCGGCTGTGGTGCCGACCAATTTATTATTTTCGGTTAAAATAAAATCACTTTAATCATTGTTTTTTTTTGCTTGGATATCTTTGGTTAGACGTGCTGAACGCTGTATTAAAATTTGTCCAACTATTTTAATGGGACCTTATATATATGAAAAGATGGTAAAAAACTTCCCACAATTTTTCAATAATTGTACAAATATTTTTTTTTTTCATAATTTTTATTCAATCTCTATTAAAAATGATTTTGCACTCCTCAATTAAATGTACTATAAAAGCATGTTTTTATTTTTTTTTATTTTTATATTTTAACGCTGAAATTATTATTTTCAGTTGAATGCCACCGATTGCACTGTTCTTCAGGGAAAAAATGAATTGATTCAGAGTATTTTTCCGAATATACAGAGTAATTACTTGAATCATAACTGACTCAGTGAGCGGGCTATTTTGGCAGCCAAAAATGTTGATTTTGACGAAATTAACTTCCAGATACAACAGTTGTTACCAGGCGATCTGATGTATTTAAAATAAATCGATACTGTTCTTAATGAATATGAAAGTGTAACCAATTGAATTTTTAAATTCACTAGATATACCTGGAATGCCTCCACATACATCTTCGAATAAAGATTGGTTCACCTATTGTTTTCCTGCGTAATTGAATCCACATCGATTATGGTTTGGTCATCAAAAAGATCACCGGAAATATTCTTGAAGCAACCATTTTAACTGGAAAGTTTGAAGGAGAAGTGGTCCTGTTGCCACGTATTCCAATGATACCGTCAGATTCTACGATACCCTTCAGAAGGCTACAGTTTCCAGTTCGTTTAGCTTTTGCCATGACTATAAATAAGTCTCAAGGCCAAACAATGGCCATTTGTGGTTTAGATTTGGAAAATCCATGTTTTTCTCATGGGCAACTATATTATGTTGCATGTTCACGTGTAGGAAAACCGTCGAATCTATTTGTGTTAGCTAAAGACAGATTAACCAACACAACCACCAATTAGTGCTAAATTAAAAGTTTTATAATAAGATTTATAATTCAAAATAATAAATATTATTGTTAAAGATTTAAAACTATCTGCCCTACCTACCTCATTTATAAGTTTAAGTGTCAGATGTTATTTACTAACAACTTTGTAATATACTCATTTGTTACAAACTTGAATAAAAAAATAAAAATAAAATTAATTCTTTTGTATTCATTTTTGCTTA
Source organism: Eremobia ochroleuca (assembly GCA_949629135.1). Lineage (NCBI taxonomy): Eukaryota > Metazoa > Arthropoda > Insecta > Lepidoptera > Noctuidae > Eremobia > Eremobia ochroleuca. The sequence goes on along the minus strand of OX451386.1, from coordinate 24,286,619 downwards.
ATATCAACTGTACGAAAATTTTTATCAATCGTATTCAAAGTCCTTCCCTTTCAAATCCCAATCCAGTGGATTCTTATACTAGCTTTAACGTTTCCGTCTTCGTTCCTAAATAATAATTTCATTGTATTAAGGGGTAACGGTAGTAGAAAATCAGTCATGGAGGTCGCCATGTTTTTTTACAAATGGCATCTATGTAACAATTTGATGCATGGTGATCTGCATGACGGATGTCCTCCTACTGTTCCCCTTGAATAGTTTACTACAATGTAATATAACAAGAACCTTAGCCACAGCAACGCGTGGCCGGGTCTGCTAGTTAATCACTACATAGTATAAAACAAAGTCGCTTCCCTGTCTGTCTGTCCCTATATATGCTTAGATCTTCAAAACTCCGTAACGGATTTTAATGCGGTTTTTTTAATAGATAGAGTGATTCAAGAGGAAGGTTTATATGTATAATACATACATAATATAGTAGAGGAACACTGGTAATTTTAGAGGTTTCGAATGTGATGTCGTAAATAAACACATTTTTTTGCGCTTACATTGTAAACGCTGGCTGAACCCGTCGAGATAGATCAAAATAATGTACTACAGTATTGTACACCTTAAAAAGGTCTACAAAAAAGTCCGCGATGGTATGTCTATCTCTTAGGGATAACCCACAATAACCATTTTTTATCCTATACTTTTTACGAGAAATAATGGCTCTAAAATTATCAGTGTTTCTCCATTGCACCCGTGCGAAGCCGGGGCGGGTCACTAGTTATACATAAATTACAGATTTCCAAGTGATCCCAAAGTTAAAGAGAAATGGATTGAAGCGACGGGGCATGAAAATTGGTTCCCAACACAATCTAGACGAATTTAATTCATTTTAATGAAGGCAGCATAATGGAAACCACTTTACGGATGCCACTTAACAAAATTTCGTTTTTCTTACTAGTCTACTCTGCTAGAACGAAATTTAATGATATTCCAATAATTTATTTACATACTACAGGTATGTAAAAAATTTAGTAGTGTACGTGTTTAAATATACATATTCACACAAGCATCGCGTTTGCAGTATCCGGCAAACAGGATGCTTATGTAAATATATACAGCCTTGGCCAAAAGTATTGAGCACCCATGATATCTTTCAGTTTTATGCGGAGTATCAAATAGAAATAAAACAAAACGTTTTATATGGGTTTATTTTACTATTTATTAATAGAAAATTAATATTTTGTGGGTCCACCCTTTGCCTTAATTACGGCAGAAATTCTTTTTGGTAAAGAGTTAACAAGTTTTTTACAGTCATCAACAGTAATCGAGTTCCATTCTAGGCGCAGGCAGCGTTTTAAATCTTCTTTGTTGTTAATTGTGTGGCGCCTAACCCTGCGCTTTAATAAACCCCATAAATGTTCTATGGGGTTCAGATCTGGAGACTGAGCTGGCCAGTCAAGCAGTTCCGTGTTATTTTCCCGAAACCATCTCATAGTGCGTGCAGATTTGTGGCATGGCGCGTTATCCTGCTGGAATTTGACACCATCCATATTCGTGTCGCCAAAAAGTTTCGTGAATGAAGGCAGTAATGCAGTTTCTAGTACATTTATGTACTTAGTAGAGTCCATGCGACCCTCACACACGAACAATTCGCCAACTCCAGAATCGGTCATGCAACCCCAGACCATTATCCTGCCTCCACCGTGTTTAACGGTTGGGATCACACACTCTGGCTTAAATTCTTCGCCCACACGGCGACGCACAAAGGTCACACCAGGTGTACCAAAAATCTGCAATAAAGAGAAAAATATTGAGTTCCGTAAAACTAAAATAAATTCAATTATGCGTTTGATTTTTAAAACATTTTATAAAATTGTATCAGGGCATTAAATTGACTTACTCACCTCAAAGTTTGATTCGTCTGACCAAACAACATTTGACCAATCTTCAGCGGTGAAAGTTCGGTGTTTTAAAGCCCATTTCAATCGAGCTTTTTTGTTGTTATCGGGGAGCCATGGCTTCTTCCTAGCTTTACAGCCTTTCAGACCAGCTTCTTGAAGTCTTCTGCGAGTAGTTCGAGCAGAAATTGGCTTCTTAATTTGTTCCGACAACTCAGCAGCGAGCTCTGTAGATGTTTTTTTCCTATTTCTTAACGACTCTCTCAGTAACTGACGATCTTGACGGTCTGTGGTGATGCGTTTGCGCCCGGTTCTCGGTCTATTTTCATGTGATCCGGTAGTAGAGAATCGCTGAATAGCATATTGCACGGATCGGCGCGAACATTTCACAGTTTTAGAAATCTCTACTTGTGATTTCCCTTGCTCATACAGAAGCTGTATCTGCACACGTTTTTCTAAAGAAAGTTCGTTTTGTTTTGGCATATTGCAACGATAACACTTAAAACTCCTGAAATAAAATACAAAAGGCGCACTAGATCACTGGATGTGTTCACAACGAGCGATGGTAGCGAACTGATAAATAAATACAAAAATTGTAAAAAACACATTTTATTGCACCCAGGTGTTTTATTGCTAGCTGTGCGGCGTGGGTCATTGTTTAAACCTTTGTAGATGGCCGACAAAAGAATTCTTCAACAATAGATTTGGTTTACTCCCATACTTTCCGTGAACGAGCGAAATTTGTAAGGTGCTCAATACTTTTGGCCAAGGCTGTATATTTAAACACGTACACTACTAAACAGGATCCTGCAAAAAACGGGATCTTGCCGTGGGAAAGGGCCCTCACTTGGACCTCATTATATATCGCTGTCTCACTTACACTTGGCTCGGACCTCATCTCGCTCTGTAGTCTCGTCTCCTAAGGGCCCTGTCCCACGGCAAGATCCTGATTTTAAAGTGTAACAGTAGTCGTAAACAATAGAATCGGTTGAATGTGAAATGAGATGCTGTGGGAAAGGGCCCTAAGGCAATTCGCGCAGGATACGGCGGCGTTGGTAACGCGCGCGCAGCCGCGCAGTCTTTCGACTGCGTTCATTTTTTTTTGACCATTCTCCTTTCTGGACAAATGACAGAAGTGACAATCTGAAGTGAGCATTTGGTAGTTTTTATCCCTAGTGGCGAAAAATAAACAGTGATAAAAAACAGATTGGCAACTAGAACTATGAGAACTTGATTGAGATGGTACCTCTTGGAAAAACTTCTCGACTGGCGGCACGAGCTCCTGCAGCATCTGGCGCTGATCGTCGGACAGCGGCTCGGGGAAGGGAAACACCTGCGCCGTCTCCAGGCGGCCGCGGAACAGGTTCAGCGTGAACGAGCCGCTCTCGCGCGCCGCGCCGCGCTTCTCGGCCGGCGCCGAGCGCGCCTCCGTGGCCAGCCATCTGCAGCTGGCACGTGCACACATTAACTTCTCCATAAACTACACTTCTTTCACACAAATTTCACCTCTGACAGCAGTAACCCAACAGCAATTTATTGTAATGAGAATAAAGATCACAGTGATGTAAAGCAGGGGTAAAATAACTGTGAGTGTATGGAGCTGTTTGAAAGGTTGTACAGACGCCAGCACATCAAGCTACCCGAAACTGTCACATTTTCCCAATCAACTTTGAACCTTATACTTTAGTGATAGTTGAAAATCTATTAAAGAAATCTGACAGATTGTAGTAGCTTGATGTGCTGGCGTCTGTACATACCAAATGTCAAGTCAAAGCCAAAAATTCAGGTGTAATATACTTTTGCAGTAGTTATTTCAGACACTATTTCTGACATCAAATGATGATCCCAGTGAGAAATCTTAGCTTTTGTATTTTCCTAGAATATGAGAATTTTAACCACAATTACCCAACTGACAGCCACTATCCCCATTTACAAGCACATTATATTTGTGCAAGTGTTCAAATACAACGTGTTACGTTAAATGGGCAAAACCTCAGACACCCCAACTGATTTTTAATTCAATTGACCTATAACACAGAGAAAATAAGTCATTAAAAAAAAAAAAAAAAGGTTTTATGTGTTGTTTTAGTTTTACTGGCCATTCTGATCGTTTCTTGCGTCTGCGACGACGCTTTATCGAGGGAGGAGTCGTCACCGGCCAGCTGCACCGCGCTGACATTGGGTTGCTTGACCTATTAATAAATAGACACGGCAACGTTTTTAATGAAGATTTTTTGAAAAATGTGACTTATATTAAAAAGTGGTTCAATTAATTCTGCTTGTTATTCTGATTAAACTATTTTCAGGTTTTGCGCATTTAACGTTACATGTTTATACAACATGTAACGTTAAATGCGCAAAACCTGAAAATAGTTCTGAATATGCTCAAATATAGTAGTATTTATGTATAACTACAAATTATAGGAATGCCATAAACTTATTAAGCTTTTGAACAGAGTATAAACGTATCGCCGTACCCCTGACGCCAGGCCACTTTTTCTGTCAAATGACCTTCATAAAAAATACTGATTCCAAAACTTATATCGATATACAACTGAGTTTTTATTTTCGTCTTTAATTTTCTAATAAACCGTACTCACGACTAGAGATGTAAGTGCTGTATTATACCGTTTGTATTGAAACGTATAAAACGAAAAATACCGTATAATACGGTATTATACCATTTGCTACGGTATTTTATGTATAAATCGATTGTTTCTGTATTTTTTAAGTAAATTATCTGAGTAATAATTAAAATACTGAAAATACGGTGGAAATGCACAGATATAAAACATGAAATGGTATTTTGAAGTGAAAACTTCTTTACCATCGTTGTGATTCGAAAATCAATGAAACGAAAAAGCGACGGTAAAAAGAGATAAACACACATCAGCTATAGGATTTAACGTGCGAGAGAATGAGATAGAAGTAGTGATGAGCAAAATCCAAGACCAAGACCATGATCAAGACTCGAAGTATTTGAGCAAGACCAAGACTATCTATATGTCGCAGGGATATGATAAAAACAGGGATTTGCCCAAATCCCTAAGGGATTTGATCAAATCACGGAGGATGTTAAAATAACAACAAGTTTTTATCATTTCCCTAAGCAAATCTGGTGATTTGACAAATCCCACTAAAGAAATCTAGTGATTTGAACAAATCCCTAAATTGGTTCAGTGAAATGACAAAAATAACTTTTGTGGCAAGAGCGAGCGAAGCGAGCTCGTGACTTGGGGCACCCCGACACGGACAGGTTAGGTTCGAAGGGGATGACGGGGGCTCAAGTGAGCGAGCGGAGCGAGCGAACGAGCCCCCGTCATCCTCTTCGTGTTAGGTTCCTTTAAACCCTGCAGACAGAAATAGGGGCCCCGCGAAGCGGGGCTCCGTCGACTACGCCTTATTATTATGCTCATTTTGTATTTTAAGTAACTCAAATTAATGTTTGTAAGATACTATTCACTGACAAGCAAGTGCGAGCGCGACGTAAACAAGAACTGGACATGTTTTATTATCATTTCACTGAATCAATTTAGGGATTTGTTCAAATCACTAGATTTCTTTAGTGGGATTTGTCAAATCACTAGATTTGCTTAGGGAAATGATAAAAACGTGTTGTTATTTTAACATCCTCCGTGATTTGATCAAATCCCTTAGGGATTTGGGCAAATCCCTGTTTTTATCATATCCCTACGACATATACACTAGCAAGACCAACACCAAGACCGAACAAGCAAGACCCAAGACTAAGACTGAGTAAGCAACACGAAGACCAATACAAAGACTGTCCCAGTCTTGGTCTTGGTCTTGGTCTTGCTTTGCTCATCACTAGATGACGATGACGATGACGATGATGACGATCATGATCACGATGACGATCACGATCACGATGACGATGACGATCACGCTCACAATCACGATCACGATGACGATGACGATGACGATGTCGATGACGATGTCGATCACGATCACGATGAAGATGACGATCACGATGACGATCACGATCACGATGTCGATGACGATGACGATCACGCTCACGATGACGATGACGATCACGATGTCAATCACGATGACGATGACGATCACGAACACGATGGCGATCACGATGACGATGACGATCACGATCACGATCGCGATGACGATGTAGATCACGATCACGATGAAGATGACGATCACGATGACGATCACGATCACGATGACGATCACGATCACGATGACGATCACGATGACAATAACGATGACGATGACGATCACGATCACGATGACGATCTCGATGACGATGACGATGACGATCACGATCACGATGACGATGACGATCACGATCACGATGACGACCTCGATGACGATGACGATGACGATCACGATCACGATGACGATGACGATGACGATCACGATCACGATGACGATGACGATCACGCGGTAAATCGTACCTACTGTGCGGTTTAAATATTTAACAAACACAATAATTAAAAATACACGGAAATATAATAGTGTAATAATATCTGTGAAGTTTAATTACTAAGTAATCATTAAATTAGATTAGAATTAGTCATTCTAAAATATAGAATACAATCGAAACTTCAAATATATTTTATTTATTAAACTACAACTCTTCGTAATAATGCAGGATCTTAAAAAGTGAATCAAAATATAAAATACATAAAATACCAATAATACCGTAACTTATGGTAAAATACACGTTTAATACCTAGCCTTTTGGTATTATACGGTATTTTTACAACCATACTCACGACACTAAAATTTTATTTAACCTGCCACTATATTCCAATATAGTAATCTTTACACAGCATTTAACAGAGACTATCAATGAAAAAGCAGATATTAGAAAACTAAAAACATATATTTATTATAATATGGTTACAACACTATTCAACATGACTTGTCTTGGTATTGTGACAATGGCATTGCTTGGCAGTCAATTTTATGACACTCTCGCATCTGAATTAGGGATGTAGCAGTGTACACGTTGGTTATCAATTCTAGTAAGTATTCTTATCTAATATAATGCGTTTTATTTCTCCTGATACCAACTTATATACAAATAATATACTCTGGACTAAAATTTCATATTCATCTTCTTAAGTTTTTATTGATTTTACAATCATACGTCACAAAACTAGCTGTCACATATAGCAGACTACGGCGTGTGAGACACTCCTTTTATAAGCGTTTAACATCTACTTTTAAAACAACAAATTTCTCGATATTGGTGGTTTATTTATATAGTTTGATGCAATACAATATAGACGGAAGCTTAAACTTTTAAATTATATAAATAAAAACACACAAAAGTAATAATTAAATTGTTTATCATTACTTTTGTGTGTATATATTTGTGACATTAGCGTTCAGGGTAAGATTTCGTTTGTCACATATATGTGACAATGGCATTCAAAAGGTTAATAATTATGTAATCTATGTCAATATTGTTGTGCAGATCATTACCTAGTTGAAGACAAGTTCTTCAAATTTTAGAAAAATTCATATGACAAATAGATAATAATTCTGATGATGATTTTTGTATTGATGTGCAACAAATATCTAGAAATATTTGTTGCACATCAATACAAAAATTCAAGCACCAAGTCCACCAAAAATATTCAACACTACACTGAATTATGTTTCAATTAACCTACATATTTATTTAATTTTTCAACTGTCTAGATATTAAGTATGTATAAAACTGTCATGCATGCTGTGTCTATCGCATCATATTGTACACTTGCTTGTATTATTGGATTAAAAAGTGTAACAATTGTAGATAGACCAATAAATAAAGAAATAGTGGTGCCAATTCTGTAGTTCGCAAACTAAACAAAATATAAGTTAGTGCATCTTTTTCTTTCTATTTCATTAAGAAAAGGACAGAAGGTAAATTTTAGTTTAGTCCTGTCGTATTATTCAGTGATGTAAATTGACATATTTTTAGTAGCAAATTTTTGAATCATGTCTAAGTTTTGTCTATGGTGTATTTTAATTTGGCAGGGCTAAACTTTTCTGTCCTTTTCATAATGAAATAGAAAGAAAAAGATGCACTAAACTTAAATTTAGTTTAGTTTGTGAACAAGGGAATTGGTGCCAATGAATAACACTTAGCGGGACACTAAAACCCTTATGGATGTTATAACCATAAAACTTTTACTGCCTGATAGTGTAATATCAACACTGTGTAGTGTTGATTTGTGTTCTTGAGAGTCAAGAAATGGGCTATTGTTCCTTAAACTTCAATCATTTCTTAAAATGCTCACCTGTACACAATATTTTACTCGTTCTTTATTTGGACCATTATAATCCAACTACCTCTCTATGTAATGTTTTCAATAATTTGCTGGTATACTTATTCCAGTGCAGCCACGCAATAGTGTGACACGGCTAGGAGGAAGCAAAACAAATAGAAAATAGGTGAACGAAAATATTTTATCAATGATGTTATGTTTGGAATTAAAAACCAAGAAGGGTAGGATAGTCCGCATAATCTCGTGCAAATGTTGGCCGTATTCCGAGATATTATTTTGACACGAGAATGTCATTTGCCTATAAATAATGAGGTTGCGGTACAAAGTCCAAGGCGAGTGTGGACTATGGAACAACAAGGCCATGGCAATGAATGCAATGACTAGATCATAAGTTTTGTCTGCTGGCTGGTTTGATAGTTACCTGTGCAAGGGCAACGGCTTCTGGGTTGATTTCCCTGCTATGCAACGATTTGCACACGTTAACAACTTAGCACCCTTCATTATAACGTAATATTTTAGTTATTATTGTAATAAATACACTTTATAAAGTACAATTTCTAAAGGACTAACAGATCATTATATTAACAATATAGTAAAATAAATTAGCAAAATATAATGAACACAGGGACTATTTATGAAAAATAAAAACTTATAAATTCACCCTCGGTAATAACGAATAAGCGACTGCCACTGCGACTGCGACTGCGACTAACGACTTAAACAGTACCTGATACTACCACAGACAAAGTATGGAAGTAAAGCCAGCTATACACGTAACGTATGTTGGAAGATAATTGCACAAATCTACTTGCACAAGTTCTTTAAAAAGTTTGAAATTTCAATTCCCAACTTGTGCAAACTTGCGTTTGGGCAAGTTTACATGAACGTGTGTGGGAGCTTTAGGGTGTATTTCCACAGAAGCGGAGCTGTGCGCGGAGTGGAGCGGAGACGTGTAGGAATCGTCCAATCACAGACGAGACGAGTGACGCGATGAGGATTTCAACCATTGTGATTACTCGATTCCTGCACGTCTCTGCTCCGCTTCGCCCAGCTCCGCTTCTCTGGAAACGCACCCTTAACATTGTGCGCAAGTTTCAGTACTGTTCTAGCCACCTCCGTGTACGCACGTCGTTTTCGCGCCAAAATGAGCCAGACTATTGAGAGACATGGAGTTCGCGATATTATGGAAGAATTTATAAATATGATATTTGTGCAAGCATGCACCTCTGAAATACGTGTATTTGTATAAATGTAATTTATAATTTTTATTTTTAATTTATAATTTTTTATACATGTCTAAGCTTGCGCAAGCATATCGTTAGGTGTATGGCCGGCATAAGGCACTCATACACTGTTAGGAAAGTTCTGAACAGAAAATAAAAAGTTGGGGTTAAGAACTAAAAGCTCGTCAAAGGTGGCAGCACTGTTGTTCGTCCACAATCCGCCATTGTTGTGTGTCACAAATTAAACGAAAATTAGATAATCTATCTGCATGAAAAGAAAAACTGACTGACTGAATGAATGACTGACTGACGGACATAGGTATCAAAGCACAGCCGAAACTACTAGGACTAGGAATGTGAAATTTTGCACACGGCTTCCTTTCATAATGCAGTACTAAGAAGGGTTTTTTTGAGATTCAAACGTTAAGGGGGTGAAAGGGGGGATTTTGTTTATATGAAAATATAAACCATATCAATATTCAATATTATATGACGGCGCGAGCGTGGGCGTAGCGATAATAGGGCCATTATCATAGTTTCTTGGTACGGGTTCCATGAGGAAGGTGGGTACTCGGGCAAACCAGTAACACGTAGTTTGAAGCACAAATCACAGTCACGTTTATTCGGTAATTTACTATCACTTTATGAGTAGTAAGAAACAAAGGCTTGTACGGTGAACATGGCAGTTCCGATTGTATGGTCTCAACCATCCGGCGTCAGCTCCGCAAGTCGAATGCCGGCCGCTCTCCAATCGGCTCTGTCCACGTGTAGAAAATAGTGCGAAGATATAGCGCCACCTCACGGCGTTCACTGTACTAACCGATCAACCAATGAGAATTAAGTTCTGGTTTGACCAATATTATGAAATCAACCGGAAGTAGTATTTTGATTATTTTGTCGTCTTGATATCGCTTGCGACGACATATAATAAATATAATTATATTATATTTAATATTATTTTATATTATTATCATTACTTTTCGGATGTTGCAACAATGCACACTACTGACATTGTCACTTGTCAATGATTATTACTCCTTTTAGTCTGTGGGCATATCGGACTGTACCAAAACAGAGTTTACTTTGATATTCTTTTTTTATTATTTTGTTTTATTATTAGTTTATTTTATAGGTATTGTCTTACACAAATCATGTTAGGTATCTTTATGTACATATTTGAAATAAAAAAGGAGTTGTTAGTTGGTGTTTCTTTATCAATATTGTACATAACCTATTATCTAGTGGAAGTGGTCAAGGTAAAGATCATTAAATAATTATGTTGAACAATCTCAAGTTCTGCCGAGTTGTTTGGCTATCGATGTTGACTTCAGTGGTTTTGTTATCGTGGTACTACTTCGGTTACTCATTGACGTGCAGGACAACTGAATGATGCGATTTGTTACAGAAGCCCATACTAATATGCAGTCAAGGTGAATTCCGTCAGTTCCTGGAGGAGAACGTGCCTCTACTGAGCGAGCACTACTGGCCGACGCCCTGGTGCTTCGAGTCGCGGCTGCAGACCGTCCTCGGCTCGATATTACGTTCACGTTTATTGCCACCCGTCAAATATCGCCGGTACAAAGTTCACATTATTATAATAATAGTCACTAAAATGTCCTCCCTAATTTCTTAAGTATCCATTTTGCGACGACACAGAGTCCATAGTATTTTCAAGTGGATGAAAAATAATAAAGGTTGAAATGAGTAGTCTGACCATAATTATTTAACTTTACTTCAAGTTAAGAAGTCTCTTAGCCAGTGGCGTAGCTTGTCCTAAAGGGGCCCTGTATCAAAATTTGTAGGGGGCTCTTCTTACCCGAGTGTGGTGAAACTCTAAAGAAGGCACTGGCGGCTAAGAGGGGGGCGGCAGGGGCGGCCCGCCCCGGGCCCCTGGTCCAGGGGGCCCCAAATCTTAAGAAGTACTTTTTAATCAATCCCAAACAAGGTAAAAATATATATGTCAAACATTTCGATTTACGAGCTCTTGTCGCTCGCTCTCACATCCTTGCTTGCTTTTCATGAACAGCACAATGAGGAGATGAATATGTACCTCCCTGAAATACCCTGCTGCTTGCGAGGCCCATGATATAGGTAGAGTATAATTATTACGCACGATATACTTTCATTTTTTTAGGCGTTATTCATTTTTTGCAAAATGTTACTAGAAATTCAAGCGGCCATTTTTTGTATTACCGCCCCGGGCCCCGGACAAGCTTAGTCCGCCACTGAAAGGAGGGTATTGTTTCAAAAGTAAAGCGCCTGTCTGGGTTCGAACCCACAACCTACAATTCGTAAGGCCTAAAACACACACAAGCGACGTAAGGCGAAGGCACGGGGCAGGCGCAGCGCAGGCGTGGGACAGATACGGCGCAGACGCGATTTGAATTATATCAGAAGAGGCGTGGAACAGGCAAGAAACGTTCCGATGCGGCATTTTATAGGCTGACTTTGGTGCGATAAGATGTCTTCGTCTTCAGAAGACGAAGATGCGCTTGCTTTGCTGCAATTAATTAATGTGCAAAGGTCCAGAAGATATTGGGTGCACCCAGTGTGGAAATTGTCACAAGAGCACTTGTACATTTCTATTACTGTACTCCGGCTTGGTATAATCGTAAAGGGCTGGATATTGTTCCACTAACTCGCAGAACTGTACATACATTAAAATCAATATCATCACGCATTTTTGGGTTGGTAAATACTGAGCATACCGTATCACAAGCGACGTGCTCCTTGCGTGACTCACGAGGCGACGCGGCGCAGGCAACGAAACGGCGTGTCTGCGCCGCGTCGCTTCAGTATAATTCAAAAACGTCGCCTGCATACATTTTGTATGAAATCGTTTTGAAGCGGCGCACGCCTGCGCCACGCCTGTTCCGCGCCTGCTGCCTTACGTCGCTTGTGTATGTTTTAGGCCTAAGTCGGGGCCGTTACCACTGTGCCACCACTGTTCCAAGCCATAAGGTAATAAAACGATAATGTTAATATTTTCATTGGGTATTCATTCATTACAGGCCTCTTATTGGTCAACAAGAATTTCAGGTTCTGTATATTATTTAAAAACAAATTGGTTACACACGTCGCGTTGGGGGCCCTGTAGCTCGGGGGCCCCGTATCATTTATACGGCTGATACAGCGGTAGCTACGCCCCTGCTCTTAGCCTAATATTACTCATCTGATGATTGACAACTATCACTGAATGTTTCACAGCTACTAAATGTTTCCAATAGGTACTTAATTTTAGTTGCATGGTACAATAGTGCCTGCCATTAAAAGAACATTTTTACCCGACTGCCAAGGGTTACGTTTTTTGCGCGTATCTTGTATGTAAATTCCATTATTACCTCGTATCTCCTAAACGGCTGAATGGATTTCGATTGTTGATGTGTCGTTAGATTCGTTTCGTGAACCCAAGTGTTCTTAGGTGGGTGTTAAAAAAAAAAAACAAAATGGTGGATTTTTGGCGCTAAATTGTACATTGTTGAAAATTGATTTTCGACCAAAGTCGAAGTTGAGTAGGGTGTCAAAAGGAAGGAAATTAAATGCAGATTACAAAAATATGTGTAAGTTATATATTTAAATTTAATCAGAAATATTTAATTGGCAATTAACATATTGAAATGCTTATATTCATATTGTAACAGCCAAGTGTGCGTCGGACCTCGTATTACGCATCTTAACCCGATATACCATATCGGGTTTGCATACATTAAAAATATTATGTAATTTTTACGAAAAAAGTCAAAACCTGTAAAAAGTCAAAAATTTCAAAATTAGTCAACATTTAAGCAATGCACTGTGATAGAAATGGGTTAGTAGTGATTGAAGTTGCAGCTAGGTATGCAAACGATACATCGATTCTTAAAAACATCGATGTATCGTTCATAAACATCGATGTTTTACCATTGATGTTGAAACTGTTAACATCGATGAAAACGATGTTTTCTCAGCGCCATCTATGTATCGTATACTTGCCAAAATAGGTGTTGCCATTTCATTATTATTCCACGTCAATATTTACGGCGACATAAAGAAATATTGTCACAGCACGTTCAGAAATTTGTTAAGAGTAGGTTCTTAACAAAGGAAAATGCCCTTTTGATAAAGAGGTTTTGGCCAAGTGACGCCCATGAAAGAAACAAATTATAGGCATTAGGGTTGACATCATAAATAAAGAAACAGACACTATTTTTTACATAGAACTCGGTTGGACTTTTATAAATCATATATAAAAATTCAAGGTATAGGTTTCTGATTTTTTATTCGTTCTCATTTAACTAAATGACAAGCACGTCATCTAGGAATTAGGCTGGGGGATTTAATATTTGATTGAAACCTTGCCCAGCCCAAGAACCACACAATTGTCATCACATGGGCACAACACCCTACTGTCCGACCAGCCGTGCGATTCTGTAACGATCTCACCGTGAAAACTTGGGTGAAGTGAGCGTGGAGTGAGTCGTCAATAGTGTCAAACCCTCGCATCAGCATGACTCACAGCTCACTCTAAGCTCACTTCACCTTAGTTATCACGGTGAGATTTTTCCAGAATCGACCGGCAGATATACATTTGCAACAATATTGTCGTATTGCTTGTAATCCTGTTTCGTCATTCTTATAGCCCTAACAGACGTTCGAATTTGGTACGCTCCGTACTGTGAATTTGGTGTGCTCCGGACCATATTCGATGGTATGTTGAGCGGTCCGCCGCACATTATTATTATTATTGACGGTGCGCTCGGTTCGATCATTTTTCCACAGGATTTGGTGCGGTCCGCACCTAGTTCGATCGTGTGGCCGAACCACCGCACCGTTTAGCGCTTTAGTTCATAGAGTACTATTATATAGCTTTAGTTGCAATTCTACCTCCGAGTGTGACACGCTTTTTCAATGGCGTCAAATCAAGAAGCCGTGAATATCACGGAAAAAAGATTAATTCGTTAGTCAACAAATAGCAATATAGTTAGCAATTCAGCAAATGAATCGGAACTCATGCGAAGATATATACGAAAATCTTCATCATCGAGGTCTTTTATAAGTCGCATATGACTGTACGACTCTCTGTCTTTTAAATAGAATTTTGCCCATTCTTTTATTTTTTTTCCCTTTCTTCGATAGGTGTAGTAGCTACGAGGGTTGGCGCAACTAACGCGATTTTAGACTGTTTAGATAATGTCGGAGGCATGTCGACGTGATCACTATCTAGTAGCAAGCAAAGCACTGGACCGTCTTTGGTGCGGTGCGGTGGTGTGGCGTGTCGAGCGCACCGTACCGGTCCGTCGGTCCGGACGCACCATATTCGAACGTCTGTTAATACTATTAACAATTATACAAGTTGTAACCACATCGTAATCAAAGTCGTCGGAATATAGGTTAGGTTTAAAGAATGTATTCTCATAAGAACAATATATAGGTTCACTTACAATGAGATACAAAGTAATTGCTTAAATCTAAATGACATACATTTTGCCTCAGGTGCGTGCTGAATAGAATAGAATAGAATATATTTATTGTAAAACATGAGTATACATTAAATAATATGTGCAAGGTCTTAAAATAACAGGTAGATCTGCATGTTTTGCCATTTATGGCGTACAAAAAGAACATGTTATTGGCTTAGAATAAACCATAAAAAAATACAAATTTGAGTCTACACAGCAAACTATAAAATTTTTCAATGACTTAATCATAATGTTGATTAAAAAAATTAAATTTTGTTTTTAAAGATTTGGGGGTCAAATTGTGAAAATATCGTAATTATAGGAATCTACTTAATTAATTGCGGTCATTTAAAAATTCTGTAATGGTATAATAGCATTTGGCTATAAGATATTTTTTTAAATGTATTTTAAACAGAGCAGTAGGCATTTGTCTAATGGGTTTTGGGATTTTATTATAAATTATTGGTGCTAAACAAAAAATACTTTTATGCATCAATGCCGTGGTTGATCTTGGTACGCATAATTTATTATTATCCCGTCGATTACGAATAGAAACGTCAGATAGTTTCTTAAATAGTTTAGGATTGGTTTGTATAAAATTAGCTATTTCATAAATAAATAAGGAAGGCAGACTTAAAATGTTATATTTAATAAAATACTGTTTGCAACTATCAGTTATTTTCAAACCAAACATAGCCCTAATACATTTTTTTTGTGACTTAAAAATGATTTCTTTATTAGTAGAGTTTCCCCAAAAGATAACTCCGAACCGCAATATGTAGCCGACAATACCATGGTAGGCCGTTATAAGCGCGTTGGTACTTATAATAGGTTTTAGTTTATAGAGGGCATAGGCAGAAGAACATACTTTTTTATTTAATTCTTCCGTGTGTGCTTTCCAGTTCAGACGTTTGTCAATGGTTACACCTAAAAATTTTGCTGTGTCTACATTTTTTATAACAGTTAATTTGTGTTGAACATTAATATTTGGTGCTTCTAAACGTTGACTGAAGAACATAATTTTTGTTTTTTCAAGATTGATTTTTAAATTATTGTTATCTAACCAGTTAATTATTGAATTGATTGTATTATTAATTTCATGTTCATACCTATCTTTATTTATAGAATTAATAGTGACAGTGCTGTCATCGGCAAAAAGTGATACGGGATAATTAGTTACTAATGGCAAGTCATTTATATAGATTATGAACAACAAAGGACCCAATACGCTCCCTTGCGGGACTCCATATTTTACTATACGTTTTTTTGATGCATATGTTTCTTCTTTTTTGGTATTAATGTTTATTTTAGAAATTTCAGTATATTGTTTACGATTTTTCAGATAAGATTCTACGAGATTTAGTACATTACCTCTAATGCCATAAGCTTCCAGTTTACGGAGGAGAATGTGATGATTAACATAATCGAAAGCCTGGGTCATATCGCAGTAAATAGAACATACCGGCGTCCTTTTATCCACATTACCCATGACGTTATTTAAAAAATCAAAAATAGCCATGTTTATTGTTTTATTCTTGCGGAAACCTTTCTGGTCTTCTGTAAGAATGTTGAATTTTTCTAAATAGTTATAATTTTATTATAAATGTATTTTTCAAAAACTTTCGAAATTATAGGAATAAGTGCAATAGGTCTGTAACAGTTCATATTCTGCTTGTTGTCTTTTTTGAAGATTGGTTTAATGATAGTAGTTTTTAGACTTTCCGGGTATGATCCAGTAGTTATACACATATTAATGATATGGCTCAGGTGGTCACAGATATTATAAGCGATATACTTTAGGATTCTAGTAGAGATCCCATCGTATCCAACACTTGTAGTATTTTTAAGCGATCTTATAATTTGAAGTACGTCATATGGAGTACTTGGTGCCATGAACATAGATTGATTCGACTTGGATATATTTACGGTTACGTCCTTACCAGCGTCTGGTATTCTATCTTTTCTATAAAAAAATTGTTAAAAGCATTCGCAATCTCTCCTGGCCTGGTTATAGTTTTATGGTTTGTTTCTATGGAAGTGATACCGCCCTTTGGTAAATTGAGTTTAGACCTATTTATAATCGCCCATGTGGCTTTGGATTTATTAGTAGATGAATTTATTTTATGATTGTTTTGTGCTCGTTGCGTTAAATTAATTATATTTTTATATATTTTAGAGTATTTTTTAAATTTAGTTTTATTTACTTCATTACGATTTAGTCTATAGTTCCACATAAGCTCTCTCTTTTTTTTGCTACAGATTTTTATGCCATGCGATACCCACTGAGGTTTTACTTTGGTTCTTATTGTAATGTTTCGGAAAGGAAAACATAAATTATACAGCATCGTGAAAGTTTCCAAAAATGCATTATATGCTGTGCTAGGATTATTTGTATTATAGACTTCAGAAAAAGATAATTTTTTTATATGATTTTTGAATTTTTGCATATTTTCTTTAGTATAGTCTCGTCTATTTGTTCGCCAATAGTTTATTAAGATTTTTTGACTAACCGGTAATTTTAGTACTTGTGCTGTGTGGTCTGACAGGCCAAAGTCAATTACATCAGATTTACACTTCTTCCCCACATTATGTGCAAAATAGTCTATGCAAGTGCCGCTCGCAAGTCGAGTTGGCTGATTTATTTCTAGCTTTAAATTGTAACTTAAGAGCAAACATTCTAGATCCATCAAAGTATCGTTATTACGCTTAAGACAGTCAATATTATAGTCACCTGCAATTACGACATTTCTTTTTAAATTTTTGTTACAAGTAGTACATAACACTTTCTCTAATTGCTCAAAAAATACAGTTAAGTTATTGTACTTTGGTACTCTATACACACAAACAATAATGGTATTATACATTGCCAGATCAATAGCGCAACATTCGAATATTCCAGTTATGGAGAGTTTCGCTATATCTTGAAGCTCCTTAAACTGGTGACCTTTTTTTGCAAGGATACATGTACCACCTCTCTTACTGTTCTTTCTAGAATAGCATGCCGCCAAAGTATAATTAGGAATATACAATATTTTTTCATGACCAGCCATCATGAAGTGTTCAGATAAACAGATTATGTCGATTTCGGTATTTTTGTCTGACAGCTCTTCAAGACATACAGTAAGTTCACTGCTCTTATTTAGTAAACCGGCAATGTTTTGATGTATCACGTTAAGGAGCTTGTGATCGAAAAAACTGCACTGTCGCTTGTTGTTCATCCATATTGTTAATTATTTCGCCTTCTGTATTTGTGAAGGTATTTTCACGTATATAGTTCATAAGTGCGGCGATATCTTGGAAAATAATTTTCATGCCGTAATTATTTACTGATCCTGTATTTTGTCTGTACATTTTGTAGTCCCACGTAAGGTTCTTATTCGAGTCAATGAAGTAAGCATGTTCGTATGCTAAAATGTCTTGGTATAGCAGATTATTAAAATTTTCTACTCTCATGTTGTACAAAGTAACATTACTATTACAATGACTATAGGTCGGCATGCAGAGAACAACATTAGTGTGTTGAATTTTTTCGAGTACTTTTCTCATGTCGAGAATGATACTGGAATAGTCCCTAGTAGATTTGAAGTCTGTTTCACCAATTAAAATAATACAGAAGTCATTCATAGTGAATTTCTTTAGCTTTGGTTCCAAGTCGCGAAACATATTATTTATTCCTGAGTATGGTGTAAGGTAATGACATAATTCACAATTTTCAAACTTATTTTCTGCAATTGTACGTATTTTATTATATTTATTTTCGCTTATAATACAGATTTTACTAATTTTCTTCTCCGGGTCTTCATTATGGCTTTTTGTATGAGGGATTGCTGGTGATACCGCAGAATCTTCCTTAGATGACCCCATAATATCCATTACAATTGTTTGAGTTCCCTTACTACTTTTCTTCTTGTCAGACGTATTTGCTTGCTCCGTTTGTGTAGTTTTGCTAAGTAATGCTTCCCTTTTTTTTGGAGTAGAAGATTTTTTGCCAAGTAATGCTTCCCTTTTTTTTGGAGTTTTCTGGGTGGGAGCGTTGGTGATTTTTTTGAAAAGTTCATTTTTCTTTTCCAACTCCTGGTTTGACTGTTTAAGGTTACTATTTTCCAATGTAAGTATCTCAATTTCTTCTTCTGCACTACATAATTGAAGAGTTAGTTTCTCAACTTGTTCCTTTAATTTAGATATTAATTCATGGTCGTATGTGTCATCGTTGCACCTCTCGGGGAGACTGGTAGCAGTGTCATCCAGTGTTTCGTTTTCAATTTGACTGATATTACTTTGCGAGTCTGACATTGAACGAGTACGACGAGTGCCTCGAACACGAAACGTAATGTTCTCTAGAAAGTTCATGATTAAGACTCAAATGAGGGTTTTCATAAAAATTTACGCCACCAGTTGGCGCCACTTTGCCAAGAGGTCTTCTATTTCGATAATGAATTTAAAATATATGATGACGTTCATCATTCGTTTCATTCATTCGTTTTTCATTCAGTCATGACTAAAGAAAATATAGGCGCTTTGACATTTTGGAAATGTGCTCGGACCTGACGTCTCAGTGCTGCCACCTAGTGCACGTCATTTCAGAAAACCCTCATTATTTAATTTTCTGTTATTCAAATGCTGTCTTCGTATATTGTGTTCAACAAATGTAACATACGACTAATACGAAAATACAAAAAATGATCCACTGACTGCGGGATTTGAACTCGAGACTCGTTGCGCCCGAGTCGGTACGTAAACCAATTAACTGTTTGAGCAGTTGATTTTTACAGCGAAATAAAGATATGTATTCTTCTTTAGAGAGTTCGTTATTTTTATTGTGGATGGGTATTTTTTAAATTTTTGAACTTTGTTTTTATTTTCACTTTCAATCGTTTTATTTGTTTATTTTGAGTTTTTTTCACGATATTAGTTCCCACTGTATTATTTTTGACCTTTATTGAGTTTTTAAATCACTAAAACACTGAATTAACTTAGATTTGACAAAGTTTACTGTTCAATTGAATATATCACTAAAACATATTTATTAATGAGAGTTTTTATTAGATAACACTTTCACTTATTATATACAATGTCTTTTTTAATATTTACACGAATACACTATGAAATAACTTGTATTTTATATTTTTTGTCAAGATTAGTAACGGAGCACAATGTTTACTTGATGGACAGCGCCATCTGTCGCCGGTGAAGTTATACAATTAAATATTAGGTATGTAAGAAGTCGCTAACATTAATTGATAGGTATGCGGTATGATTACATTTTATGAATATTATTTTTTAGTTTCATTTTGAATGAGTTAATGTTGTTACAATCTTTTACGTCATTTGGCAGGTCATTATACAGCTGTGCTCCTTCGAACAATATGGTTTTTTTACCATAGTTAGTACGGGCTTGTCTTCGTTGTAATTTATTTTTTATTTCTTAGGTTGTGTGATATTGTTTTTTGTGTAATTTTAAATTGGATTGTATGCTGTTTGTGGTGATTTTTTTAATTAGAATGCAGGTGCCGTATGTGTGTAGTTGTGCGAGATTTAATAATTTAGCCTTTTCAAATAGTATTTTAGTTGGAGTAAGATAGTGATAATGGTATAGGGTTTTAATAATTTTATTTTGCGTTCTTTGCAAAGGCATCAGGATAGTTTTCGCGGCAGATCCCCATATTTCGATAAGATACTCGAGATGTGATTTTACTAATGAGTTGTATATAACAGTACGTATTTTCCTTGGAATACAATTTGCAATTTTACGTAGTGATGCTAGTAATGACATTAGTTTTGGTTTTACATGTTCGATGTGCAGTTTTCATGTGAGTTTGTCGTCTACCCTCAGACCGAGGTATTTTTCGTGACTGGATCTTTTTATTAAGTATGTCATTGTTTATAGTAAGAGGCGAGAATTCTGGTACTGGTTTATTTTTTGCGGTGAAAATCATGTATGTTGTTTTCGAGGTATTTGTTGTAAGTAAATTGTATTTAAGCCACTCACTGAGTATGTCTAGATCTTTTTGAGCATCGGTTATAATACCTATTATGTATAGATTTATCGAAATAAAAGAGGCATGTGTCGTCCGCGTATAAAGTTAGGTGTCCCGTTAACCCTATTCTGTTTATGTTATTTATATAGATTAGGAACAAGGCTCGGAACCGGTTTAAAAATACCGGTTAATACCGGTTTATTTCGGTTTTGCTCCGAACTTTTCTTAAAACCGTGAACATTTAAAGAACTTTATTTTAACCTAAATTAACCGGTTTGTTCGACGAACGGCATGTCGGTAAACGCGTTGCAACTTGTTACTGCCGCATTTTGTCAAATTAAAAAATATGCGGTAGATTGGTTGGTCTTTTGTTAAGTTCATTTTTAGAGAACTTTGTTCATAAAGGAATTCGAATAAGTCAACAAATTAATGATATTTCCATGTTGTCCCAGACAGTGCTCATTTTAACACGCTTTTATTAGTTTCACCTATATGTTTGTTTGTATGTAACTGACTCGTTTGGGCTCGATTTTGCCCCACTTTAAGCGATTAGATTTACTTTAAACGTTGTAGACGTATCAACGACAGACGGCAATACAATATTTTGATAAAAAAAAGTTAAAAAAAAGGGGATAAATATAATGACCACCATAAAATGCTTTGATACCCTTAGTTTTGTAACCAAAAATATCTACTTAACACCAGAAAAATAAAGTCTAAAAATACAATAGTACCAGCTATTTTAGTCACGACTCCACTTTAAATTGTATTCGACCACCAAATTTAGTAAATGATCACCAAATCTACTAAAAAAAACGGAATATTATTTTCCAGGCGACTAACAACTTAAAAGGGCGACTATCTATTTGCTACTAAAAATAATGACATGGCGACTAATATTAACAGTGGGATAACAAACTGTATTATAGGCAACTATAGGCATCTCTGAAGACTCATTCCCAGAAAAACACAAGATTGAACTTGAGAACTTAGGATGCAAGAGCGAGCGAAGCGAGCTCGTGACTTGGGGCACCCCGACACGGACAGGATAGGTTCGAAGGGAGCGAGCGGAGCGAGCGAACGAGCCCCCGTCATCCGCTTCGTGTTAGGTCCCTTTAAACCCTGCAGACACAAATAGGGGCCCCGCGAAGCGGGGCTCCGTCGACTACGCCTTATTATTATTAAAGATAATAATTAGTGTACTTGATATACAACCTCGTTGTTTAATTTAAGAATGCCCATTTTCTACTTTTCATCCGCCGTCAGTAGCTGCCAACCTACTATTTTTGCTACCGTCTTTAATTATTTTTTAATCCCAAATTCAGATTAATCTGTCGCCGCGTTGAATACATGCCAAAAAAACTACTTTTGGGATAACAATTATTTATTTGGACTCATTTTGCTTAAATAGGATAGCAGAATTTAAAAACTTTGGTTATAATTTTACTTTAAAATGTTGGTTTAATTTTGGTGACCATTTACTATTTTTGGGTTACTCATGATTTACTTGGAGTCATTTTACTTAAATAGGATAGCAAAGTGTTAAAACTTTGGTTATAATTTTACATTAAAATGCGAGTTTCATTTTGGTGATCATTTACTACTTTTGTCTGCTATTTGTTACTATATCTGGTGGTAAGTTAAACATAAGCCATTTCAAATTTTGAAAAAGGTATTGTTTATTTAAGTATCAGAATAATAATTAAATAAACAATATCGATTTCGAAATTTGAAATCAATAAATTGCTAAAAAATGTATTTAAAATTAAACGTCGGTGAACAAAATAACTGTGAACGGAATGTAATACTTCTATGATAGCTGATGTTGGTGTCGCCATCTATTGCTTAAAGTTGTTACTACTAGGACAACTGGTCGAATCTTAACTCTTATTTCGGTTATCTTACTACAGATTAATTAATAGTTGTCTTACTCTGATTAGTGATTACACTTCGAAAAGTACATACAATGCCGACTGTCGAGTTTAGTTCTCATTTTCAGTTACCTAAGATACCGTAAAACGGGGCGAATAGATAGGTCCTAGAACTTTGGTAACGATTTTCGTAACGTTGCAGAATTGATACCCATTTTTTAAAGCATGTATTTACTGAGTCTTAGACCAAACTATTGAAATATATTTGATTCTATTCGGATATGTTTGTAGTTAATAAAAAAGGACACAAAATATACGTGATTTCTAATTACCACCCATCAGGGGACAATAAACACGCCTGAGGGGTGATTAGATAAATTTCGTAGGGCTGCCTCATTGTAGTTTCCCTAAATATTTTTTTAGGATAAAGGCAAGCAAACTCGTAAAATCTTTAATTATTAGTTTAAAGTAAAATTATAATTTCAAATAGAAATCATCAATGATAAAAATGAATAAAAATGTAATAAATTTATAGTGTATCACGAAAAGAAAACTAAAAAAAATGCACTTGACTTTAATATATTAAACTTTATATTAAATCAATCAGGAATTATAATCAATATCATTCAAAATCAACAATTATTCATAATAATTACTAATGTCAACATATCCTAAACATGAACTTCAAACTCGAATTTAAACAAGATAATGCACTTTGCCTCTAATGTTCTTCCATATTAAAATTATAATTAAATGTTAATTAAAATTAAAAAAGATAAATAATCAACTATCAAAATTAGTCATTATTAAAAATGAACATAGCAACATCATCTAAACAAACTTAAACATCAAACTCAAAAATAAAACTAAAAATTGCACTTGACTTAAAATAACATTTTTATAACAAATCAGTTGTTTCATTAATATAATCAAAATATGAAAAATAATCAGTCGTTTATGAAAAAACTGTTACCATCCTTTATAAAATAATTAAAAATTGTCATCGGTCAAATCCCTTAAAATATCTGCATCATTTTTGTAATAACTTCGGGCTTATAGTTTCGAGGCATTATTGTACCTGAGAAAAAAAACAATGTAAATATTAACAAAAATACATTAAATACCTTATTAGTTTATATTTTTCATTTAAGAATGAATTAAATTATAAAATATTGAATGGATTAAAAAATAATCAAGAAAATTAACAACGGTTTAAGTAACTAAAAGTGAAATTTGAACTGTAGATAACCAATACAAACTTTGTGGCAGCCCTGATATATTCATGGCTAATCACCCCTCTTTCGTAACTAATCACCCCTTTGCTGTGTCTATTAACCATATTTGCGTACCTATTAACCCCTCAGGCGTGTCGATTCACCCCTTTCGTGTATCTAATCACCCCAAAAAATTCAAGAAAACAAGGCTTACGAAATAAGAACAATTTAATATAATAATGCATATTCTAACCTTAATTATTATAGCACAATATATTTATAACTGCACTCACCGTAACTTGAAGATAATTTTTAAGTATTATGACCAAAATTCACCGAAATACGGAGGTTCAAACTCGCTCGTACTTAACGACTTGTTTTGTTGTCAACTTTGACATTAAGTTTTGACGTTTTTAGCGATGTTGCTACAAATAAAAAGTTGCCAGACTAAGAAAAATTACACCAACAAATTATTAAAGTTGCGGGTTTTTTACTGGGTATAACGAGTTTGCCATAAAAAACGTTAGAAACTATCCCAAGATTTTTCTCTATTCCCCCCGTCAGTTCTATTCACCCCGTTTTACGGTACTGAAGTAAACGCGAAATACAAGTGGGCTCTCTGTTGCAGCGCTATTAGTCAATTATTCTTTTGAATTAACACATACTTACGCTTTTTACTGCGGGAAAACCTTTTATTCCCACGGGAAAATCAAGTACAAAGCAGGCGTGGCTGCTAATACCGGCCGATTAGTCGATTAAGGCGATATCAAAATAAATTGGGTGTTTTTTCGAATCCATTTATTTCACTAATACAGCATGTTTGGATTTGATTTTTAGTTATATGTTTATTGACTATTTGATTAAGACTCTGACTGAAGGAAAACGCAATTGCTTCAAATTTCCTCGATAGAATTTAATTCCGAAAAGACGTGTACTTTTTTATATTTTCTCCTGTAATTCTAAAATCCTAATTAATTTCATTGCAAAATTGCATTCAAAATATGCGTAATAGGTAATTGAAAACTCTGACTGAACAAACTTTTGGTACATAGCTTAATTTATTTTTAAACAATTTTTATTTGGTTTGGCGCTTACGTTGTTTTATTTTGGTCCCTGCGCATTGTTGCGATCTCTTTTTTCGCATGTGGAAGTAATTGACTCTGTCACTTTCTTATGCCCGCCCAGATCGCCTGCGGGCTTTGTCAGTAACGGACCTGTGTCGTTCCTCCCGCAATCGTGATTATATTTTTTATTTCGAATATGTAATTAATAAAAATAGGGACAAGGATACAAACAAAGAAAATATCGGGTTGGTGCTGTTAAGTAAGTAAAGTTATGACAAAAAAAATTCAACATCTTTTATTTCATAATGTTTTTCCATAAAGTTCTAAATTACGCAATAGTATTGTACTCGTAGAATGTTATGTTAAGCCGGATCCACACGCTTGCCAAACCTCAACAAGCAGTCACAAGTATAAGGTTGATAAAAAAGTTTTGTCGCAATAATTTCAGTAAAATTAATTTATTCATATATTAGGTCATCCCACTTCCAGTGTCATATTTTTTTATTATTATTATTTTACAAAAACTGACTACTATACTATATAAGGTCAACTTTTATCAAGTACAAAAATTTAAACAGAACGTCTATCTATACGATAGAAATACGGTCCTAGCATTTTTTTTCAAATAATCAGGCTAGTTTTTTTTTCAGTTTTTCTAACACATAAATTATAATATTTTTAAAAGCATACTGTATACCGACTCAATTGTTCTGGGTCTGCACCCCCAAAAAACCCACGGTCATTAAACCCGGTATTACGTCATCGCTTGGACTGCACTGACTTGTGGTCGAATCTCCATCCCTAGCTATGCTACTCGAAGCTATGATACCTAATTAGTGTAGACTATAAGAAACGATATTAACCTTTGCGCTAATCTATCGTATTTTAATTTTCCATCACACTTTTTCAGGCTTTGGACTGACAAGTTAATACTTACAATTTGTTATTTTGTTTTAGTAAGTATTGAATTAATGTAAAACTGTTAACAACTTACCTTACGTTTTGCATTAACTTGGCGTGTTAAAAATAATCAAAATTCATTAACAGATTTACACTTATTTACACAATTTACTAGTTATTTACACATATCACATCAATTGCTGGACGTGACGCCCTTGTTGTCGCACACACTGTCTAGCGCGATTGAGACAATGTCTCCGCACTTCAGTAAGCACTTGATGTTCACTGGACAACACGACAAATTCACTCACAATTCGCGCACGTAATTCTTCCACTGTACGGATTGTATGACCGTCGTTCCCATACACTAGGTCTTTGGCCCTACCCCACACGTGGAAGTCCATTGGCGTCAAGTCAGGTGAACGTGGCGGCCAGCGGATAACGCTACCACGCCCAATCCATCGCCCTTGGAACGCCTCGTCCAAGTAGGTGAGAAGCATGTACCTGCGGCACCACACAAGCACATCCAGCAGCAGCTCTGACCCGAGTGAAATGGAAGGTATGGTACCCTTCACTGAGCAGGAGCTGCCACTCCTCTTCAAGCTGCACTGGGTGTCGTGGTCTCCCCGAGTCAATAAGACGAGGCTGGAAGTTCTCACTCTCTCTGAAGCGCTGCACGGCTCGAAGAATGGTACGAATATTGACCACTCGTCCAAATCTCTGGGCGTACAGTTCTTGTGCCCGCAACATTATTTCACCTGCGTCGTGAGAGCACATAGCCATATTCATGTATTCTCGGGATGAATACCGATACGGCATTTCGAAAATTTTCGCACAGACAACACGCACAATTCAGTAACTTGATTTTAGCGAACTGAAAGAATCTCCCGTGCTCAATATTGGCCGCGCCAGGCGGTGGCAGCGGGGCGAAGACGGGGACATGCCGCCGCCGCACGTGTGCCATTGTTATCAACACACAAGAAACCATTGTTATCTGCTTAGAGTACGTTAGCCATTAATACACAGGATGTTGAATTTGACTTTTTAAACAAAATGGTTTTTGGTGTTTTTCTTGGAAACTAGCGTATAGAAATGTATTATTTTTTCAAGAAATGTCTATCTTAAGTTATTGAATCTATCCTTAAAATATTTGTACTTAATAAAAGTTGACCTTATATAACCTTGTGACACTAATCAATAACCTCCACCACTATTAATCACTCGCTCCCAGACTGCTGGCAAATCTTGAACACCATTTAAAGTACCACTTTCATTTAATTCATCAATAATGCTCTTTAGTTTAATATCTAACTCCTTTTTGCTATTGTATCGAGTACCCGACAATTTCCTCTTCACATGGCCAAAACAATTGAAATCACAAGGATTCATATCCGGGGAATATGGCGGCTGAATAATTTCAATCCATCCTTTATCTTCAATTAAATTCTGAACTATTTTTGATTTGTGCGGTCTGGCGTTATCATGTAAAATTATAGGACTCGTTATATGATGTTCGTCTGCCCAAATAGGAATATTTTCTTGTAAAAATGACTTATATCGCTCTCCAGTCATAGTTGTATTTTCATTATAAGTTCTCCAAAAAGCAATGCCTCTGACATCCATAGCTACTATTAGTAGTATTTTTCGTTCATGTAGCTCTGCACGTGGTAAATGTTCAGCTGAAGTGCCCGGTTCCACCCAACATCGTGACTGATGTCTTTGACGAGGAGTATAAAATTCGACCCAAGTTTCATCAAGGCATATGAATCTATTAAGTATATTTTTCTTACGGCGATACCACGATAAATGGCTACGCGCAGTTTCATAACGAAACTCCTTCTGATCCGTGTTCAGAGTGTGGGGCACCCACACTGCACTTTTATTGACCAGACATAAATCCTCCGTGAGTACTCTATGTATAGTGGAATGAGGAATGTTAAGTTGAGTGGAGAGATCACTGACACTGACCCTACGTGACTGACGAAGTGCTTCCTTGATTTTGTCCCTTGCTTCTAATCTAGTCGATGATAATGATCGAGGTAGGTACTCGCGGCTCATCTTCAGCTGTGGTTCTTCCTTGTTTGTACATTTCAAGCCATCGCTGTACGGTTCTTTTATTTAAGGCGTTACGACCAACACACTTTACCAGTAAGTCGTGCGCAACTCCTCCAGAGTAGTTGAGTAAAGCACAAAACTTTAGAAATATACGTTGCTCCACTACATTAATAGATTTTTTTAAATCTTCCATTTTAAATCAATGCACGTCTTGACAATACAACACACCAAATTAAACTAACATGATTGTACAAGACAACACATGTATTAACTATTGCATACCATTGCGCTATACATAAATATTGGAAATAAAAAATATGACACTGGAAGTGGGATGACCTAATATCTTATACACAAAATTTCTAATCAACAATATATTCGCCATCTATTTCTATGACACTGGACCATCTAGCCGGCAAGTCGTTTATTCCTTTTGCCCAAAACTACGGCGGCTGTGACTCGAAGAATATGAACACATCCTTCTTGAGACCGTCGACGTTTTTGAAAGTTTTGTTTCTCAAATATGCCTTTAAATGTTTCAACAAATGGTAGTCAGATGGCGCCATGTCGGGAGAGTATGGTGGATGAGAAACGGTATTCCAGTGAAGTTCGGTGATTGTTTTGTGGGTTGCCTTTGCGACATGGGGTCTCGCGTTGTCGTGGAGAAGGTGGACAGTTGCGCGTCTTGGCAGTTTTTCTCTTATATCGTGAGATCGTGTGCCAGCAGGGAGAAAATTGTGAAATAGCATTCCCTTTGCGTCCCAGAAACAGCACAACAAAATGTTTTGTGGGTGAGGATCAATCGGATGCTGTGGCGGTTTTTCTCCGACTGGATGCCAATAGCCTAGACGCTTTCTGTTATCATACAAGATCCAGCTTTCATCCCCCGTCACAAGATCCTCTAAAAACTCCTTGCGATGATGACGAAGTAGCAGAGACTGACAGATGGTCACGCGGCAGTTCTTATTATCGTCGGTGAGACGGTGTGGTATCCATTGAGCTAGAACTGTCCTGTATCCCAAGTTGAGTAAGTGATTTACTATTGATGCTTGGGTGCAGCCAAGTTCTCTGGCTAGCTCGTGCGTACTTGCTTCCGGATTTGCTTTGATGCAGCAGAGTAATGCGTCGTCGTCGATGCTCAAGGGTCGTCCGGAACGTTCCTTATCTTCAAAACTTGTTTCTCCAGATTTAAAACGATTGAACCAACGCTGGACTGTTCGATGAGAAACTACGTCCTCCCCGAATGCATCCTGTATATTTTTAGCAGTTGTGCTTGCGTTCGTGCCGCGCCGCCACACATAAAACATGATCGCCCGAAGTTGCACCTGCGAGATCGAAGCCAATTCTGTCCATTAGATTTTTTTTTTTTTTTTTTAATGGCATCTCGCAGTTCAACCTATGAGGTTGTCGACTGCTTAACCGGGCTTGCCTGTGGATGCCTCAATAAATTAAGGCCTCCAGCCAGGGCTTAAAAAAAACTTAAAACTAAGCGACTACACGCTAAGGGCACCCCCTGTGGGGTACGGACCTCGGCTTAGGGTGTCACTGGGAGAGGGCAGCAAGGGACAGGCTGGATCGGAATTATTTAGGGGCGAATTTTGAACTATAGGCTCAGCGGCGCGGGCTGGCTCGAGCAAGGGTCGGGGCGGACATGGTATGGGGGGTCGCGACGGGCCTCGACGGCGAGGACGGAAGGACGGCTGTCGGGACTTGTATTTTGTGAGCGTGCTGGTGGCTTTACTACTCTCCTGTAGGAGGGTCGTAGTCTGTCTATTAGAACGCAAGCTCGCTCTTTTATACCCTGTCACGCGGAAGAGTAGAAAACATTCTAGAATATCCTTTACATAGCTCGATGTCACATTGTGTCAATACTTAAAAAAACATCGTTGAAATTTTTGCAACAAAACTTTTTTATCAACCTTATACAAACGTGTGGATAGGTGTGGATCCGGCTTCAATGTATTCAATGTATTCAAGCGGGGGCGCTCCCCGCGTCTTCGGTTAAGCCACACCCCTCGAGCGATGATTTATTTTTTACATATCACCTTAAAAAGAAATCCTTTATTTATGTAAATATTATGGTCAACTCACAATATTAATGGATGTTTGTATGGGAAAATTTAAATGATCAATATCTTTGAAACTACTCAAAGTTTCTCCGTCACAAATTCAGGTTATCATTATAATCCCTGTCACAAAATTTTGAACATATTTCGAAGGCCGTAGATCATCAGGCAGCGGAGATACATGTGTCCAGCCAGATTTCTCGTAAACCCTTACATGTGACGCCCTTTGATTATATAATGTCTCGTCGCCCTACAATCAAAACAAATAAAACGAGCCAACAATTTCAAGCATGTGTGCGTGCAGGCGGTGTTTTACACTGTGCGTCTATGTCTGTGTGTGTGTGAATAATGATACCAGCTACTACAATTCTCCCACAAATCACGTATTAAAAAAGTAGACTAATTAAATAAGATATGTTTTAGGTGTATGTACTCGTATTATTATTCAGTTTTAGTAGTGTCTTTTTATTAAGTAGTTAGTTTCTTAAATAATTAAAAACACCATTTAATTTAATGAGAGTCGTATGTGTGAATGTTGTATTAAATCAGCAAGTTATGTATGTATTACAATATTTAACTTTTTAGGCAGTTTGTATTTGGAAATTTGAAATGAAAGATCACAAATATTAGGAATGTATTTTTAATTACAAATAAACAGGCTTAAGTCACACGAACAATTTTATAAGTTTATAAGAAGATTCACCTTGCTTGGCACTGCTTTCTTTGTAAGTCTACGGCACCCTGTTTTGTTGACAGTGTACATATACAGGAAAATTTTTTAGTCACCGTCCAAATTTTGATATATTACTCTTTGGCGAAAATCATTGAATACTTGTTTTTTCTTTTAGTATCACTCAATACAAAAATATTGAGATATCATATCACAAAGTAATCTATAAAAAGTTTATGTTTCTGGACACTGCCGCGCCGTGCGTACGCGCTTGATGAAGTTGCGCGGGCCGCCCCGCCCCGCGCGCCGCCGCAATTCATTGATAACACAATAATAATCAAAGTTGCAAATTTTCCCTTCATACTTTCACGGGCTTAGGACCGTCAATAAGCAAAAGCTTTGTGCTATGTTCATTAAGATTAGAATGTAATCCTTAATTAAACAATTACAAATAAAGTAAAAATAAACTAGATAAAATAAGAACTTTAGACCTTATTAAAGCCGTGCGAAAAAGTTTTGCTATTAGGCGTATTTAAAAAAAATTAATCAACTTATGTACAAATAATTAAAAATTTAATCAAAATCATCTTAGAACAATCACATTAACAGTACTTTAATAAATGTTCAAAATGCATACCGTTTCTCTCTAAACAGAGTCTTGCACGTTTATGCACATTGTTTTTAATTTTGTTGAGCACTACAGTGTCACTTTTCACTTGGTCGAATGCACGTACAATTAGCTCTTTTAATTGGTCTAGGCTTTGGGCTTCCTCCACATACACTCGTCGTTTTATTTCGCCCCACAAAAAAAAGTCACATGGAGTAAGATCTGGTGACCGGGGTGGCCAGGCGACGGGCCCCCCGCGACCGATCCAACGATCACCGTGTTCTATGTTTAAATAATCACGAACGGCGGCGGAGTAATGAGGCGGTGCACCGTCTTGTTGATAATAAAAAATCTCGATGGGAGATTACCGGCACGTCATCCATGAAAACTGCGCGTAACATATCTAGTACGTGCCCCCGGTCAGCCGTCCCTCAATGAAATATGGCCCCAGTATTCTGTTGCCGATAATTCCAGCCCACACATTTGCGCTAAACCGCACTTAGTGATATGTTTCTCGTATCATGTGTGGGTTTCGAAATGACCACCAATGTTCATTATGCTGATTATACAGCCCCCACTCGAGTAAACAAGGCCTCGTCAGTCCACAATATGTTAGCATCGGGGTGTGCGATCAGCCACTCGCAGAAGGCTCGACGGGGAACGGCGTCTGCGTCGTGCAAGGCCTGTGCCTTTTGAAAATGGTACGGGTACAACCCAGCAGTATGGAGAAGTTTCCACACGGCATATTGCGAAGCGCTGCGCTGCATCTCGCGTACTCGATCTAGGGCTCCGTTCAAAGAAATCGAAGATATCTTCTTTGATCTCTACTGCGAGTCTCGGCCTGCCACGTCCTTGAGCGTGTGTAGGAGCTATAAATTGGCCATGGTCTAATAGCCTCTGATTTGCGGCCAAAATCGTTTGGCGATTAGGTACTGAAGGATTTATTATCCCTTAATTGCGAAGGCGAGGAACACTTTCTGCTTCGTACAGTCTCTGGGCACCGTTCAAGCTTTCACCACTAAGTATGTAAGATCGCACCACTTCGTAATACTCGCGGTAGGAATACATCGTAAACAAATTCACGAATCACGATAGCGCGGGGCGCCGCGCGCCGGCGGGGTGCGCGGGAACACGGAAGGAAGCGCTTGCGTCGCGAAAGGGTGCGCGGGGCCGACTAACGATGATGTGACGCGCAGGTGTAGCGGGGCGGGGGTAAGCGGGGTGTGCGCGCTGCGCCGCTGCCCTTTTCATTGATGTTTGGGCGGCAAGTGTAGTATTATTAACGTTTAACTTGTGACCACGCAGAGCGGATAATTCTTTCGAGAAAATGATTTAATATGAAAATTTTACGTATCGTTTTTTTTTCAAAAATGGAGTTAGTAAATGATACCTAATGCATAGAAAAAATTTGGACGGTGACTAAAAAATCTTCCTGTATGTACTTGCTGCGGAAGTGATCGGAACAAACTAGAGTGGTTTTAGTTGGCATCTCCGCGGCTTTTTTGAATGTGATCTATCCATCGATTCCTGATAATAGGGTTATCGGATATTCTAAAAAAAAAAACATGTTATCTTGATCACCATATTTTACTCATAAAATAGGTAATGATGTTTGATAAGGGCTGATTATTCAATAGTCTGATAACTTTACTCGGAGTAATAAAATTTGATGATTTAATACTATTAAGCAGTGCCAGTTATTAATAATGACGAAATTGTGAACATGAAGTCGGTACCAAGTAAATTATTTACCCAGCTAAAATAATAACAATTTTTACTTGGCATCGATTTCAAAATCATTTAAAGAAACACTTAATAATTGAATCTTATTAAATTACTCTTGGCACCTTTGAAATCGGTTTATTGGACCCAACGCAAAATAATCATTAAAATGGGCTCATAAACAAAAAAGTTATACGTGATCATTAAATTATTATAAAGAAGTATAGGCGAATTAAAAAAGTCCACATCTTTTTAAATCGACTAATAAAAGTACACCAACTAAATAATATAAAGGTAACCATAAACCAAGAAACCAACTAATATACCCACAAAAAATTACGTTAAGTTGGGAGAGTGAAAAAAAGAAACTGGCAACACTGATAAAATATGGCGTAATTTGGTAATCATAAAAACAAAACATAAATATATGGTTTTTTGGTTACTGACCGATGATAGGTGATGTGTTTGGTATTTTTTACCTTTCCTTTATAATTCCGGCACAGTTTAATAGCACATACCGTCATTTTATTGCTGTTATTTGTTTATTACTTAGCGCGCGTAATACGTAGTGACACCGAAGCGGCACGATCGGCACTAATCGGCGGGTAAGAGCTTATAAGCCAACAGTTGGCTGGTATTTTTTGACACGTTTGCGCGCATTTGATGCTCTATCTAGACATTATATAATCAAAGGTGACGCCATAAATCAAACGTTATTACTGTCACAAATTGCCTCATTAAATGTTAGTAAAGGAACCATATTCGAAAACGCTCCCATTATTGAGATTCGGAAGTGCCAGTCAAAAGTTTTATACGTAAAATCAAGATGGCTGGACACAGATTTTTGCATTTTTCTACTAAACTGCTGTACGTATCACAAAAGTTTTAGGTCGATGCCTGTCACAAATTTATGTGACATCCGTTGATATGCAAAAAGTCGTCAAAATCACTTCCGTTACCGAGATTGAGAGACCAGCGAAAAGTGTATATTCATGGTGGCGGGACACGTTTTCGATCGATTAACCAAGATTCTGTAGCGTCACAAGTTCTGAAATAAGGGTGTTTAGCCGTCACATAAAGTGCCCTATTGACCCAATTAAACGCGAGCTATTTTGAAGATTTGTCCAGCCAGCCGAGTCACATCTTTGAGTATGTAATATACTTTATAACACATTTGCTCGTAAAAGGTCTCTTACTGCACCAATTTCAATATCGTAATGTATCTCATTACGTACTTGTGCGTAATTGTAATGTAAAGCGCACGGTTTATCAAGATGCTCCGTCTAAAACGAACGGTACTTTTTTAAATCTTAGCAAAGAGTTTTTATGTCAGAAAAGTGGTCAACATTTTATGAATAAAATTAACTTTGGGAGATAAAATATAATAAATAAACATTTAATTCTTTAATTTAATTAATTTTGACAATTAATTACAACCATTTATCTGTAACAAAAACACAAAAGTATTAATTTACTTTATTAGTAATACTGGCTGTTTTTTGTGTCTTTGCCATAAACAAAAGACGCTGATGCGCGCGCATCGCTAATTTGTGAAAAAGTAAAAATTATTCACCGACTGCAGAACTCTGTGGTCTCGTTTCTCCTACTTTCACTCAAGAGAGTGAGAGAGAGACTAGTGAAATTGCAACTAATAATACGAGTAATAGCTTGACAACATTAAAAATGCCAACTGGCAACGTAATAATTAATTTTACAAATTGTTCGAATTTTAATAATTGTTTTAACAAGTAATCAAAGATTTATTCGTTTAAGAAAGTCCGAGTTTTATTTATTTCCTCACAAATGTGTTATAAAACGTCGTATGACATACGTGCGGTTTGATAATTACAGCCTCTGCT